>JAPTHN010000237.1:0-320521 GCA_026936325.1 Platynereis dumerilii | reverse complement strand
AGAGTTTACGGCAAGGTTCAAGATTTGAGTAAGATTTTTGTAGCATTTTGGTCCAAAATTTTATTTTTGAATTTCGGTATGAAAAATAGCCTATCTTATGTAAAATTTCTCCTTGAATCATAATCTGAAATCAGAAATACAAAATCTTTCACCCTTCTCATTCTGCAGATGTTTTTATAACTTGTCAATCGGAACCTGGCATTTTTAGCTGGCCATAGGCGTAGCTATTGGAATGGGTGATGAGAGTATGGGATTCTGTAACCATAAATCATGTAAACACTGTAAACAAAAAACAATACACATTTGAACCAAGAACTGGCTAGGTGGCTTAAAATACATTTCTAATGGATGCTTTAATAAGAAACTCAAAATAACGGATACAATTAAATCAAGTAGCACAAAAGAAATCAATGTATCAAAAACAATGTTTTCATGATTTCAGTTCAGAAGTAAACATAGCTTATTTCAATGGAGGCAGGTGTATGTTTACTTTTGAATTTTATAACCCATACATGTATTATATGGTACCCAACCAAAATCAGGAAAACATGTTGTTGCTTATATTTGACTAAAACGTTCATGTCATCATTCCATTTTTGAGCAACTTGACTTTATAGTAAACATAATGTTGAATCATTTGCAAACATCCATTTTAAATACATCTTATATAAATTCCTATGGGAAATCGCAAAGTAGTTTACATATATAACCTCAACCGTACATTGGTAGGTGCAAGGGATCCCGAAACTGGCAGCATCTGTCTCTGTCTCCAGAATGCTAAGTCCACTATCGGGAACAAGCCGTCAGCAGAATACCTGCAGAGTCCGCCCCTGTACCAGTTTTGATGACTGAAAAATGTAGACAAAAAATCAACCAGGGGTCAATAATGTAAAGTGACCCTTGACCCCATGGAATGTTTTCATGAATACATTTACTGACCTGCCCTGAATATAAACCACCTCACTGCCAAAGTTTTGGAGGAACAGCCTGCTGAACTTTTGCGACAAACATCTATTCCCTGAGAAATGTATAAAAAGAGCCACGAGGGGCAGCAATGTGCAGTTACCTTTGAACCCTTGGAAATTTTTTCCAAAAAATTTGCTGTGGCTGTCCTACCCTGTTACCATCATGAATATGAACAACCTTAATGCATAAGTTTGGTGGTATGGTCTACTAAACATTTGTGTCATGCACAAATTCACTGAAAAATGGGTTGAAAACAGCCCTTAGGGGGACAATAATGTGCAGTGACTTTGACCCCATGGAATCTTTGTGTGGAGAAATTTGTCCTGCCTTGTTACCACCATGAATCTGAACCACCTTACTGCTTTACTTTTTGAAATATAACCTGCTGAACTTATGTGACAGGCATATAATATATTCACTGAAAAATGTGTGTAAAATAGCCGCCAGGGGGCAGTTAATTGCAGTGACTTTGACCCCATGGAATGTTTTCATGAATATATTTGCTGTAGATATTCTGCCTTGCAACCATCATGAATATGAACCACCTTTAGGGTTTGATTTTTGAGGCATGGTCTGCTGAACATCTTTTACATGCAAGCATTCACCGAAAAATATGTAGACGAGGGCCACCAGGGGGCAGTAAGGTGTGGTGACCTTGACCCCATGGAATGTATTCATGAATGTATTGGCTGAGGATTCCTGCCTTGCTACCATCATGGATATGAACCACCTTTATGGTTTCATTTTGGAGATATGGCCTGCTGAACATCTTTTACATGCATTTATTCACGGAAAAAATACATAGAAGAGAGCCACCAGGGGGCAGTAGGGTGTGGTAACCTTTGACCCCATGGAATGTATTCATGAATATATTGGCTGAGGATGTCCTGCCTAGCTACCATCATGAATATGAGCCACTATTATGGTTTCATTTTGGAGATATGGTCTGCTGAACATCTTTTACATGCATTTATTCACCGAAAAATATATAGAAGAGAGCCACCAGGGGGCAGCATGGTGTGGTGACCTTTGACCCCATGGAATGTATTCATGAATATATTGGCTGAGGATGTCCTGCCTTGCTACCATCATGAATATGAGCCACTTTTATGGTTTCATTTTGGAGATATGGTCTGCTGAACATCTTTTACATGCATTTATTCACCGAAAAATATATAGAAGAGAGCCACCAGGGGGCAGCATGGTGTGGTGACCTTTGACCCCATGGAATGTATTCATGAATATATTGGCTGAGGATGTCCTGCCTTGCTACCATCATGAATATGAACCACCTTTATGGTTTCATTTTGGAGGCATGGCCTGCTGAACATCTTTTACATGCATGCATTCACCGAAACATATGTAGACGAGGGCCACCAGGGGGCAGCATGGTGTGGTGACCTTTGACCCCATGGAATGTATTCATGAATATATTCAGTACATTTAAATTTCTTCCTGCAATTCTGCAATTCTGCAATAAATTCTGCAGTTTGGAAGGAAATTGCAGAATTCTGCAATTCTGCAATAAATTCTGCAGTTTGGGAGTGAAACTGCAGAATTCTGCAATTCTGCAATAAATTCTGCAGTTTGGAAGGAAATTGCAGAATTCTGCAATTCTGCAATAAATTCTGCAGTTTGGGAGTGAAACTGCAGAATTCTGCAATTCTGCAATAAATTCTGCAGTTTTGGAGGAAACTGCAGAATTCTGCAATTCTGCAATAAATTCTGCAGTTTGGAAGGAAATTGCAGAATTCTGCAATTCTGCAATAAATTCTGCAGTTCTGCAGCTCCATGCAGTATTTGTGAACCTCTGGTATTTAATCTAGCTTATCAATTGCGATGCATCTGTTAAGTTCAGACCTCTTCAACAAGGGTCTTGCCACTACCAAGGAAACGTTGGTTAGGGGGGGGGAGAGGAGTAGCGGTTCGGGGGTCGGTTGGGAGGTCTGGGGTTTTGATGCTCACCTGTCCCAGCAGCTTTCTGAAAAGTTTCTGCAGCAGAATCTGTAGTTCTGTAGGAATTCTGCAGCTTGGGAGATTTTATGCACTTCTGCAGGTAGGTAGCTGCATATTCTGCAGTTTCAAATAAACCTGCAGCATTCTGCAATTCTGCAATGAATTCTGCAGTTTGGAAGTGAAACTGCAGAATTCTGCAATTCTGCAACAAATTCTGCAGTTTGCAAGGAAATTGCAGAATTCTGCAATTCTGCAATAAATTCTGCAGTTTGCAAGGAAATTGCAGAATTCTGCAATTCTGCAATAAATTCTGCAGTTTAGGAGTGAAACTGCAGAATTCTGCAATTCTGCAATAAATTCTGCAGTTTGCAAGGAAATTGCAGAATTCTGCAATATATTCTGCAGTTTAGGAGTGAAACTGCAGAATTCTGCAATTCTGCAATAAATTCTGCAGTTTGGGAGTGAAATTGCAGAATTCTGCAATAAAATTTCAACACAACAACAGCTGGAGTTCAAAGTGAACTGCTATGGACTTCTTCTTCTTCTTCTTTTGGTGTCCATTCTCCCAGGTCGCCACTCTTCTGGGGAGCAGCACTTGCATGTTTTGTTTTCTTGTGGATTAGTCATCGTTCTACCACTCTGCTCGGCCAATTCTCAATCAAATTTCACTCTGAAAAAAGTTGCGGGTACCCTGCAACCAGGTCTATTGACTGAAGTTGACAGTGTTTGTCTGTTGTTGTTTCTTTTTTCCGTACGACACGTTTTTCGCCGATCGGTCAGCTCGCAAAAATGCATTTTGCGAGCTGACCGATTGCCGAAAAAAGTGCCGTACGGCAAAAAGAAACAATGACTGACAAAGGCTGACAACTGTAGTAAATAGACCTGGTTGCAGGGTATCCACCACTTTTTTCAGAGTGAAATTTGGTTGAGAATTAGCCGAGCAAAGTGGCAAAATGTCCATAGAGGTTTATTTTGATGCAGCAGTTTGTAAAATGACATTTTTGCGAGCTTACCGATCGCCGAAAAAAGTGCCGTACGGCAAAAAGAAACAACGACAGACAAAGACTGACAACTGTAGTAAATAGACCTGGTTGCAGGGTATCCACCACTTTTTTCAGAGTGAAATTTGGTTGAGAATTGGCCGAGCAGAGTGTCAAAACGTCCATAGAGGAATAGAGGTTTATTTTGAAGCAGCCCCCCCCCAACTCGACCCCAGAACTGCTACCCCCCCCCCCCCAACCAACGTTTCCTGGGTAATGACAAGTCCCTTGTACCAAAGGTTCACAAATACTGCATGAATTCTGCAATAAATTTGTTCTGCAGAATTTATTGCAGAATTCTGCAGTTTCCTGCCAAACTGCAGAATTTATTGCAGAATTGCAGAATTCTGCAATTCCCTGCCAAACCGCAGAATTTATTGCAGAATTGCAGAATTCTGCAGTTTCCTCCCAAACTGCAGAATTTATTGCAGAATTGCAGAATTCTTCAGTTTCACTCCCAAACTGCAGAATTTATTGCAGAATTGCAGAATTCTGCAATTTCATTCCCAAACTGCAGAATTTGTTGCAGAATATGCAGGTGGAGGAAGATATTTAAATGTGCTTTTTTGCAGAACTACAGAATTCTGCAATTTTTTTGCAGAACTGCAGAATTCTGCACTTTTTTTGAAAACTGCAGAATTCTGCACTTTTTTTGCAGAACTGCAGAATTCTGCAATTTTTTTGCAGAATTCTGCAATTCCTTTGGAAACTGCAGAATTCTGCACTTATTTTGGAAACTGCAGAATTCTGCGGTTTTTTTCTGCAGAACTGCAGAACTGCAGAACTGCAGAACTGCAGAAAGAAATTATACACTCCTCAATATATTGGCTGAGGGTGTCCTGCCTTGTTTCATTCCCAAACTGCAGAATTTGTTGCAGAATATGCAGGTGGAGGAAGATATTTAAATGTGCTTTTTTGCAGAACTACAGAATTCTGCAATTTTTTTTGCAGAACTGCAGAATTCTGCACTTTTTTTGAAAACTGCAGAATTCTGCACTTTTTTTGCAGAACTGCAGAATTCTGCAATTTTTTTGCAGAATTCTGCAATTCCTTTGGAAACTGCAGAATTCTGCAGTTTTTTTGCAGAACTGCAGAATTCTGCACTTATTTTGGAAACTGCAGAATTCTGCGGTTTTTTTCTGCAGAACTGCAGAACTGCAGAACTGCAGAACTGCAGAACTGCAGAAAGAAATTATACACTCCTCAATATATTGGCTGAGGGTGTCCTGCCTTGTTACCACCATGAATATGAACCACCTTACTGCTTTACTTTTGGGAGGTGTGGACAAATAAACTTTTGTGACAGGCATATTAACTCAAAAATGTGTTTAAAATAGCCACCAGGGGGCAGCAGAGTGCAGTGAACTTTGCCCCATGGAATGTTTTCATGAATATATTTTCTGAGGATGTCTTGCCTTCTTACCACCATGAATTTCAAACATCTCGATGCTTTAGTTTTGGAGAGATAGCCTGCTAAATCTGTGTGAGATGCATATATCCACCAAAGCTGATTTGAAAATAGAGCCACCAGGGGTTGATACAATGTAGTGCTACTTCCATATATGGATGCAGTTATTAATTTGCATAATCAGGCATGACATTATATTTCAATTTTACATGGTTGAAGTTACTTAATCAATTACATTCCTTCCATCAAAGTATTTGTCTTTGGCGTAAATTTCATTAATTCTGCAAAAATGTGAAAAACGGCCACCAGGGGGCTTTAATCACTCTATAACCTTTGACCCCATGGAATATTTTGCATCGCCCCTGGGCTGCAGCTGTTTTGACCTTTTTCTCCAAAAACTTTCAGAATTTCATTTCTTTCCATTCTGTAGATATAGCATGCTAAAATACATGGAATTTTCAAAAAAATTGAAATTTTCACAAAATACATAGGGGGCGCCACTGAAAATGGAATGAGTGCCCACGAGTTTTATGACAGTTTTGTGAAATACAGCTATTGGGGTAAAACCCAACATGCACCACTTACCTGGGTCTCGTTGGATATAGAAATAAATTTGCCTTGAAGTTGAGACTTTTCGAGGTATGAGATAATAGAGAAAACATGGCCACTAGGGGGCGCTGTAGTGAGAACACAATACCTTGCCTGCACCCCAGTAATAGTCTGTGAAAATTCGATTGACCTATATTGACCAAAAATGACTGACAGACCTTGATCCAACTTGTAAGAAATCTTGGCAGAGCCAACAAAAATGTATAAAATCAAGATTGGCAAAATTGCACATTTTGAAACAGCTGTAAAAAAGGGGGGGTCTGACCTTGGTCAGTATTGGGGCTGTTGTTATGGATACCAATAATTTTCTGAACCTTAAAATATGCTTTTGAGCCTCCTGAGACTATAAGCTAACCCCAGGTATATGACATTTTGCAAAGTCTGACGGGTCGGCCACCCTCTGCAGGTTTTTACAGGCAGAGCCTCTTAACCCCTTTTCACACTAGGCAAGATGAATAAGTTACTACATTTTTTAGTGGCGATGCATCAGCCCTTCGCTGATATGTTCTTAGTTACTCTATTTAGAGCCACTCGCCTCTGTATAGATGGCCACAGGCCTCCCGACAGGAGGCTTTTTCTAAGATTCAAGAATCAGCATGTGAATCTACATCAGCAAAATGTGGGCTAGCGTTGTAGTAAAATGCGGACGGGACTAATTTGCGGAACGGCGGGCCGCGGATTTCGTAATAAAATGCGGATGCGCAGTTGTGGAACGGGACTTTTTGCAGGATCGGGCCGAAATTAAATGTAGATGGGGTGAAATATGTGGAACAAGCTGAATTTGCTTTAAAAATCGCCTCTATTTTTTTTGGGAAAAAATTTCTTGTTACTGATTCTTTTCAGGTAAGAAACAAGGGCTGCGCGGCAGCATACCCTCGGCTAATCAGTGGTTTTATCGGCAGGCAGTGGAATCAGGTGGCTCCCAGGGGGCGTAAGCCTTTGGGTGGCAGGATTCCAACAAAGTTTATGTTCAAATTTCCATGACCATATTTTTGATTTTCCATGATCAAATTTTTGCTCAATGAGGCAAAAATGTACCAAGAAACAAATTTGTGAGGTGATGGAAAAATGCATTTGGCAAGGCATGTGGACAATATTGTTATATAGCATACAAGAAATAACCTATTTTAAAGATACTGGTGAATAGAAAAATTGCTTGTCACAAGACCACTTGAACAACAAACCACATGATCATTTTGTTGCACTTCTTAATTTCCCTGTTGTAAGGTTATTAGCAGACTTAAACTCAACTACTCGGTGATGCATAGTGTGTCATTTATACTCCTGTCTGTCAACAATTTACAAAAAAGTGGATAATATATAAATGGCACAGCCATGAAATTTGCAGACTATAGAAAAATAAAATAGATCAAAAATACAAAAGATAGGTAAATAGATGGATAAATAGATAGAAAGATAGATAGGTTGTTGATATTACATAACAGTAATAAAAAACAATAAGTTGATATGCATGTAGCTCACTGTTACATAATCATCTGTTTATAATGATTATGTAACTTTAATTGTGTTATGTTTTCTTGTCTGTTTTGAAAAGAAATGAATCACTTGTTAATAATTTAATTTAGCCTGCCAAGGCTTAAAATTAACTGTTCCATAAAGTTATAGGCATAGGGAATACTAATGGAGAAATCGAACTTTTAAGACACTTTTGAAGATGAATATGTTATGTTTTGTTAAATTAAAAACTAAATCATTGATAAGAAGCTGGACCCACTTGACCTAATTTCATGCTGTGGACTGATGATGTTGAGGTCATCACTGCATAGATTTTTGAGTCCTCTCTTGTGCTCAATTCGCTTTGCGAAAAGGCCTTTGGCCGTTTTGCTGAGAGAATATAAAACACTGATCATCCCTCTACCAACTGCAAAAATGTTTTGTATGTTTGTCTTATATAGTAAGATCGTTAATATCAAAAGGACAATAAGAATTCACCTAAATTGTAAGCCATATTATTATTAAGTTTCATCATAATTTGTTGATTTTGCCTAATCTTTTATCCAGTAAATGACAAAGTTGATAATTATTATGAAATTTGTCTTTTTCTATGTGAAAAATATTTTATGAATTAATAAAAGAAAAATGCATCTACCTCATAATTCATGAATAATTACAACAAGATAGCCTTTAGTTTCAACACTTGAAACTGTCTCTTGTAATTTTGACACTATACTGCAAAGTTTGATTTAAGTTTGAAGGACACACTCATCGATCAAATTCCCTTCACCGTTCGGTTCCTTTACATTTCATTGATTGCTTCAATTATAGTTTCTTGGCAATTTCAAAAACATTTCACTGATCATTTCAATTTCATTTCTTTGATCAATTTCATTTTATTGTCAATTTCGTTTCATTGATTCATTTCACTCAACAGTTTCATTTCACTATATTGATAAGTTCAGTTATATATCATTGATCATTTCAATTAAATTTCATGAATCATTTCAATTACGTTTTTATTGGTCATTTCAATCACATTACATTGATTAATTAAATTTCATTGATCATTTCATTTCAATAAGCACAACTATGTCAGTAAAAGTATAATTGAAAATTATCATTGCATTGATAATTTCAATTTAATTTCATTTTAGCATTTCAATTTCATTCTATAAAATATAGGGTTTTATTGCTAACTTGGGGACTACCCTATCAGCGTGCCTCGGCGGTCCAACGTCAGCCTGAAGCTGGTCCGATGCTACTGACATCGGACTGACGTTGGACCGCCGAGGCATGCTGACAGGGTAGGTCCAATTTAGAACTCTGGACCCTATTCCTACTCTTGTACTGTGAAGGGTTGAAAGACTTGGTTGAAATGGGATCTTAATTTTCAGGAAGAATAAGCTTTTTTAGTACTAGAATGATCTGCCCAAAGAAATGGATAAAACACAAGGTTTTCTTGCAGCACCAAGAAGGCAAACCGTGTCTCATGAACTACTTTTTTGAAATGCCTATAGTCTTCACTCTTCACCCTACAATTGTGTTTTACACAAGATGTAAAATTTTGATATTTGATATTTGTATTGCCTGACAGTTATTTTGCAAATCAGCCAATGATGTAAAAAAAAAGTACAACTAGAAGTTGTCAATTGCTATGACATCATAATATCAATTTCGCTGCATCACAACTTACAATTAAAAAAAAAAGAGTGCCCCTCTGTTTGGCAATCTGCAGATTCTTGTTCCGGACAACCACCAACTTCATACCTGAAACTTCATATCGTTTATGAAACAAGTTATATGCAGACTAAGTTGTCTCTTGATATATCCCTGTCAATTAAGACTTAATGATGAACCACTTGGGGAAGATGAATATTTAATGTCAACATTTTGCTCCATGATTGTATAGTGCCACTAAAAAGACCAACTGAGAAACACTGTTTTGCTCTGTTACTTGGAATTTACATAATACCTATATCTATTCTTGATGTCAGCAGTTTATGCTAGGATTAGAGCACAGATCATCAAAATTAAGGGTATGTTCTGACTAATGCTGCTATCAATAATCATAGTTTGTTTCTAACAGTTTTCAATCTAACAATGGAGTAGGTGTGTCCTTCAAACTTAAATCAAACTTTGCAGTATAGTGTCAAAATTACAAGAGACAGTTTCAAGTGTTGAAACTAAAGGCTATCTTGTTGTAATTATTCATGAATTATGAGGTAGATGCATTTTTCTTTATTAATTCATGAAATATTTTTCACATAGAAAAAGACAAATTTCATAACAACTCTGTCATTTATAGGACGTAAGATTAGGCAAAATCAACAAATTATGATGAAACTTAATAATAATATGGCTTAGAATTTAAGTGAATTCTTGTTGTCCTTTTGATATTAACGATCTTACTATATAAGACAAACATACAAAACATTTTTGCAGTTGGTAGAGGGATGATCAGTGTTTTATATTCTCTCAGCAAAACGGCCAAAGGCCTTTTCGCAAAGCGAATTGAGCACAAGAGAGGACTCAAAAATCTATGCAGTGATGACCTCAACATCATCAGTCCACAGCATGAAATTAGGTCAAGTGGGTCCAGCTTCTTATCAATGATTTAGTTTTTAATTTAACAAAACATAACATATTCATCTTCAAAAGTGTCTTAAAAGTTCGATTTCTCCATTAGTATTCCCTATGCCTATAACTTTATGGAATAGTTAATTTTAAGCCTTGGCAGGCTAAATTAAATTATTAACAAGTGATTCATTTCTTTTCAAAACAGACAAGAAAACATAACACAATTAAAGTTACATAATCATTATAAACAGATGATTATGTAACAGTGAGCTACATGCACATCAACTTATTGTTTTTTATTACTGTTATGTAATATCAACAACCTATCTATCTTTCCATCTATTTGTATTTTTGATCTTGTTTATCTTTCTATAGTCTGTGCGAATTTCATGGATGTGCCATTTATATATTATCCACTTTTTTGCACGTCACAAATTTATTTGTTGGTACATTTTTGCCTCATTGAGCAAAAATTTGATCATGGAAAATCAAAAATATGGTCATGGAAATTTGACCGTAAACTTTGTCGGAATCCTGCCACCCAAAGGCTTACGCCCCCTTGGGCCACCTGATTCCACTGCATGCCAAAAAAATACTGCTTAGCCGAGGGTATGCTGCTGCGCAGCCCATGTTTATTATCAGAAAAGAGTAAGTAAAAATTTTAGTAACTTATTCATCTTGCCCAGTGTGAAAAGGGGATAAGCTCAGTTGGCAGTCCTCTGGGCTTTCAATGGATGAGTCCCAGGTTTGAGTCGATCTACAATATGTATGGGCATGTCAAATATTGAATTTACTGTCTTGGACAACCATTTCAACCATCCTTCTTCTGATTGCTGTGTTGCCTGCCCTACTAGAGTGCTGTATGCTCAAATGCAACATAAAGAGCTCAAAAGGACAATAAGGGACCGTTCAGAATTTATGACTGGGGGGTGGGAGTTTAGACCGAGGGGGTACTAACTCTTCACACGTGTTTCAAGGGGAGGGTATTAATTTTTGACAACACTTCCGAGGGGAGGGGTAAGAAATTTCAACAGAGGAAAAACGTTAAAAAACAAGCATAAACTAATTTTATTTGGATTTTTTTACACGCAAAAGTCCGCGAAATGACGTAAATCTGTGCGCGTGGCATTGTATAACAGTATATATATGTGTGTATTGCTTTGTATGTCGAGGGGGGGTACTAAAAATATGCATGAAACCTAAGGGTGAGGTAGTAAAAATCCAAATGAAACTTAAGGGGGGTACCAATTTTTGAAGGGAAGTTCCAGCAAAACTCCCACAACCCCCAGTCATAAATTCTGAACGGTCCCTAGGAATATAATTATTGTGTAAGTCATATTGTTAAGTTTCATCATAATTTGTTGATTGTTCGAATTTTTGCTTAATGTTACATACAATATTTTGTGTGAAAAATATTTGGTGAATCAACAAAAAAAAATGTATTTAGCCTACCTTAGAATTGATGAATAATTGCTATAACATAGCCTTCAGTTTCAACACTTACAAATATGTCTTGTAACTTTGGTACTATTCTGCAAAGTTTAACTTAAGTTTAAAGGACACGCCTGCTCAATTGTTAAATTGAAACCTGTTAAAAACAAACTATTATAATTGATAGCGATATAAGTTGGAAAATACCCTTAATTTTGATGGTCTGCTAATCCTTGCATAAACTGCTATCACCAAGAATAAACATAGGTATTATGTCAATTCCAAGTAACAGAGCAAAACAGTGTTTCGCAGTTGGTCTCTTAAGTATTGTGAGGTACCTAGTATTTTAGAACAATGGAGCAAAATGATGATATTTTCTATCTTCATCTTCCCCAAGTGGTTCATCATTAAGTCTTCATTGACAGGGATACATCAAGAGACTACTTACTCTGCATATAACTTGTTTAAAAAAGAATGAATTTTCAGGTATGAAGTTGGTGGTTGTCCTTGAGCCATTTCAATAGTAAACAAGAACCTGCAGATTGCCAAACAGAGGCGGCATGCTTTTATTTTAAGTGGTGATGCAGCAAATATTTATGATGACATGGCAATTGACAAAAGGGGAGACCATGGTCACTTGTGTTGTTGTTACCAGTGGCTAATTTTTAAAATAACATTCAGGCAATAGTCTTCACCTTTCAGTTTTGTTGTGCACAAGATGTACAATTTTGATCATATTTGTGACCTGCTCCACCAAAATCAGGTCAAAGTAGGCAATTAATATTTCCAAGAAATTCGCAAAATGTGTTAAATGGTCACTTTTTTCGTTTTTTTTAGCTAATGGTACCACATTTAAGCAAAACCATTTTTACCAGAAATTGACGTTGAATTATTAAAATTAGGCGCCCTTCTTGATTTTTCTTAGTTCTTTAATTTTATTGTGAAGACAGGAAAATCAAATGTTATTTTCTCAAAGTTTGATGTTTTTGTATCATCAATGTTTGAGGCGCCAAATCTCTTAAAACATATGAATCATAATTTTAAAGCCCAATTCCTATAAAATTAAGTCATTTTCAGAACTAAATTTTTGATGAAGCAGGTCACAAATATTAAAATTTTACATCTTGTGCACAACAAAATTGAAGGGCGAAGACCAGGCATTTAATAGAAGTAGGTCATGCAACACCATTTCTTGGTGCTGCAAGAAAACTTTGTGTTTTACCCATTTCTTTGGGCAGATTATTTGTAGTAGAGCTGCAAGGATGTTGTAATAAAATCATAGTAAAAAAAGCTTATGCTTCCTAAAAATTAAGATCCCATTTCACCTGTTACACTCTTACACACTACAAGAGTTGGGACGAGGTCCCGAGTTCTAAATTGGACTGAAAAATGGTCTAGATCTCAGGAACTGACCTAGTCGCAAAGTGGCGACCAAATTTCAGCAGATATTTGTCGTAGCAACTCTGCATCCCAAAAAAGCAAGAAATAAGGATATATATATAAAAACACATGTTTACAAATTGTAAAATCATACTTCGGGACTGTTCAGGATTTATGACTGAGGGATGGGAGTTTTGGCCTAGGGGGTACTAACTTTTCACATGTGTTTCAAGGGGGGTATCAATTTTTTACAACATTTCCAAGGGGGTAATAAATTTTAACAACGAAAAAATGTTAAAAAACGGGCATAAACTCATTTTATCCAGACTTTTTTATGTACAAATGTCCGCGAAATGACGCGAATCTGTACGCGTGACCTTGTAAAACAGTATATATATGAATATTGCTTGGTATGTCTAGGGGTGGTACTAAAATTAAGCATATGTAAAAACACGCATGAAACTTAAGGGAGGTATCAATTTTAGATGGGAAGTTCCTATAAAACTCCCCCTGTCATAAATTCTGAACGGTCAATAATAGCACCCCTTAAAATGGTAGGCGGATGACAAAAGTGGTGGGGTATTCATTACCGGATAACGGAGGGTTACATTGGAAAGTGTTGCACAAAACAAAAGATTGATCATGTAAATTATTTCTCAATTAATTTTTATGGTTAGCCAAAAAAATCTTCAATTCTTCACATCTTTGGTTTAGGCCATTATTTAGAAAGGTTATGTTGTCCAGAACTGACTTTTCTGCAACAAAAAGAATTGGAGATTTTTTGTTCTTCACTATGCTTTTCATTGAATTTTCAAGGGGGGGGGTTAGTCTAGTGGTAGTGGGCTGGACTGCCAATCGCTGGGTCCAGGGTTCAAATCCAGCTCTTGCCGGGTCACCTGGGCCTATGTTGGAAGGCTGTTTCAATCATCCTTCGCCTCATTGCCGTGTCCTCCTCCTGTCCTACAAAGTGCATAACTATAGGACGTAAAGCCTCAATCATCCATCCATCCATCATTGCATTTTCATCATTTCATTTTATCCAGTTTGCCGAGAACATGCTGAAAACTTTGTGCTTCGCAATGCAGCAATTTGAAAGAATATCCACACTTCCGTAGCAAGATGCTAGAAATTCAGTGATTTGGGAAAATCACTGCTGTACCAAATTATGTCATTTTTAATATCCTTTGCAAGACACTGGAAATAATGTCATTTGGGTAAATCAGTGCCATACCTACTTATTTATTTAGATACTATACCCTGCAAGGTGTCAGAAATCTCGTGATTTAAAGAAATCATTTGAGTAAAATTTGATATCACCCTGTGTGATACCAAGCAAAACGATTTGTCCAAATCGCAAGGAAATTGACACAATTGCTAAGTCAGACTTATGCGACCTTTCAGGAAAAGGGTCATATCCCACAGGACTGTGTTACTTCAAAAGCAGAATTAAGGGAAGCATATCATGACAATTTGGTGGACAAGGCATCATAGGAAAATATGAGCAAATGTGAGAACACCAATGAGGACCATCTTCTCTTTATATCATTGTGCATCAATGTTAAGGAAACTGTTGAGTGACTTTATTTTGAAAGCCTGCTGGAGGAAACAAAGATACACATTGGCCTTTGTTGTCTTATTTGTAATAGATAAGGCTTCTGCGATCATTTTATTACAGGTAATCGCCCAATGCTAAATTGGTCACATACTTCAAGCCCTATAGGGTAGCAGAGCAGCAGTATGAAAGCAATCAGCATCAACATTTTAACATGGTTATCAGGGATATAATTGACAGATATAACCAGATTGCATGCAAGGGCTTCACGAATTGCCCATCATTTGTCTGGAAGTTTTGACTGAATTTCAAGGCAGCTGACCCGGAAGATGTAAACACTTATCGCTCAGTCTTGCTGAAGCAAGGGGAGGACAGCATCTAAGTCCAACAGGAAGGGGACAGTCCTCGTTGCCTGTTCAGTTTTATCTGGCAATCAATTTTTTTTGTCAGTCTCCACTTTTAAATGAGGTGGGAGGAAAGACAGAAAAAACTACTCTCTCATTTTCCAAGTTACACAAATGAATGAAGTGAAATATGCAAAATGGTTTACCACTGTTCAAATACGGAATATCAAAGAGTCATTTTTGCTGTTCACTGTTCAGAGTTATGAATATCATGGCACATGGCCCAAATTATAGTACATGTAGATGAAACAGAGTCAGACAGATACAACAAGTCTCACCAATTTTATATGGTATGATAGATCAGTTCATGGACATAAAAGCATCAAATAAAGTTTTTTTTTATGTAAACACATAAATGTGTTGTATGCAAACTCTGCAAAACTATAAACAGGAAGTGAACTAACATAATGAAGCACATAATACCATTAATCATGTGTTGACACAGATCAAAACACCCTTTCAAACTCAAAAGATGTCTCACTAAAAAAATCAAAATAAAATGAATGGTTGGCTAGTAAGAAATGACCCATCAGAGAAACAACCAATGCGCGGAACCAGCAGCCACACATGAAATCAATGGAAATTTTGCTTCAATTAGATTTATCAACAGTTATACTGGTTCACCTGGAGAAATGGATTGTTTTAATGGTGATTTTTTTTCTTTTTCAAAGTTCCTGTCTTTTGTATGTTGATCTTGTTATTTGGATATATTTCCTATTAGACTTTTTGCCTCTAAATAGCCCACGCCGGTTCGGATGGGGCATAAAACACGAACTCACTCACTCACTCCTATTAGATTTCATAAGAAAAGGGAGGCAAGACAGTCTATGATATCATCTATATGTGGTAGGAAGATATTGAATAGGCCTAAGATTATTGATTCCTAGGATGCTCATGGATGAAAACAAATACATAAACTCAGCAACATTAAAAACGCACACATATTTGAACAGCTCAAAAACCAACTTGTAAAGTAGATATTTTCATGAAACTTTACACTGATGTCTATTGATATCTCTTCTGGAAGTCCAGAAAATTTCATAAAGAATGAAAGCGAAACGGCTGGATTAGGCCACTTTTAGTGCATCATGTCCAAAAACCAAAATCACAACCAATGCAAATTGGTCCAAAATTGATTGCATGTGAAGTCTGTCACAGCTCAATATTTGGAGTGTGGAAATAATCAAGGTGGACACTCACACTTTTTTATGGGGTTTTGTGAGTTTTCGGTTGATTTTTCTGTCAAGTTGGTGTTTTTCACATTTGTTTGTCACATCATTTTCAACACTTTTTCACCATAAGCATCTGAAATTATCCTGTTTTTGGTCAAATTTAGACCTGAAATCTTGATGGACACCTGTTTTGACCATTTGAAATCAATAATAAAGTGAAAGCATCTTTACTCTACTCCCCTATCCCTTTTTCATTTTTGCAAATTCCAAATTTGACATTATGTCACAAAAGCATGTCTGGTTCTTAGAAATATCCATGGAACCTGTTCAAACGTTCACGATCTTTAGTTGAGAAGCTAATAAGCAAATTTGCCAAGTGACATTAAGATAAACCTAGTGCTTCAAAAGTTATGATACTTTGAAAATGTGTGCGTTTTTAATGTTGCTGAGTTTAGTTCTGACTCTCAGAGGAGCCAATGCACCTCACACATGGCCATCCATCAAGTTCTAGTCTGTGCCTTGTCCAATCAAATGGAACTCTTTCTGACAGCCAGATACCCTCCTCCATTGTATTGTGCACCTTCTCATTCAACACAAGAACGAACCAGATTTGGAAAGCTTCACAAATCGCCTTGAATTATTCATCTGTCGAAGAGGCAATAACTCAATGGTTGTCTATGCCAACAATGATGTGTCTTATTTCAACTTGAATCCATCATTTCAGTGATGCAAGTGCATGTGGGCCTCTGCATGCGATGGAGAATACACCGAGAAGTTTCTTTTATGTGAGCACCCAATGGAGATGTTTGCAATGCATTTTTACTTTGACCATCAAAGTCACATTCTCCATTACTGAATGAGTTGACCACGTAAACTTTGAAGTATGTGGTAATAGACGGGACAGAGCCACCGGCTCACCGAGCGAAGCGAGGTGTCTCGTCCCTTATGGCAAACATGCGAGGAGTGAACCAGCCAGATGGTTCAATCAAAAAAAGTGATTCAGACATCCCATAATATGATCCTGGCACTTTTTTCTCATCACGCGTGACTACCGTAAATGTTCGAAAAAAAAAAAAAATTACCAAAAATGTTCGAAAAAAATAAAATTACCGTACAGGTTCGAATAAAAAAAATTTGCAAAAAAAAAAAATTACCGTGAAATGTTCGAAAAATTAAAATTACCAAAAATGTTCGAAAAAAAAAAATACCAAAAATTAAAAAAAAAAAAAAAAGGAATTACCAAAAATGCTCGAAAACATTTTCCAAAACAAAAAAATTACCAAATATGTTTGGAAAAAAAACAAAATTACCAGAAATGTTCGAAAAAAAAAATCTAAAAAAAAAGAAGTAGGAGAAAACAAAAATTACCGTAAAATGTTCGAAAAAACAAAAATTGTT
Organism: Platynereis dumerilii; assembly: GCA_026936325.1. Taxonomy (NCBI): domain Eukaryota; kingdom Metazoa; phylum Annelida; class Polychaeta; order Phyllodocida; family Nereididae; genus Platynereis; species Platynereis dumerilii. The sequence continues at coordinate 303,170 of JAPTHN010000237.1, read as the reverse complement.
TGAAGAAAAAAATCACCGTTACAAAATGTTTGAAAAAAAAAATTACAAAAAATGTTCGAAAAAAAAAAGTGCAAAAAATGTTTGAAAAAAAAAAGTTACCCAAAAAAACATGTTCGAATAAAAAAAAAAATTCCCCAAAAAAAAAAAATTTTAAAAAAAAAAAAAATTACATATTTTAAACATTTTCTTTTCTTCAAACTTTTTATGGAAGAAACCTGAATACAAAAATGAATTTCGAGAAAAAATTTGGTAATTACAATTTAGAGTCTGTCTTTTAAATTTATGTTATTTTTTGCGTTAAGGCAGTCCCGTCTTCATGCTTTGGCATTTACATATTAGGTTCTAATTATCATAAAGGTCGAAGACAGGAAGGGATGCACCGCGAAAAAGGTGGGTGTGGGTGAACCCAGGCGATGTTATCTGAAATAAGGAACTTACTGTAGAAATAGACAAAGCTAAGTTGACTGCATAGACGTCTTAGCAAGGCAGCCAAATGACCAACTTGATGAAAATTATAAAATGTAAATATTGTTATCAAGCTATTTGAAACACTGCATTATAGGCAAAGTCAAATCATAGATCCTATGAAGTGTCAATCTCAGATTCATTTCCAAGCATGTACTATGAAATATGTCAAAGTCACAATGTGAAATATGATGACTTCCATTCATAATGCAGGAAAAAATGATCCCTTTTTCCAGGCACTCATAATTCAAAAGCAGAATTGAGAGAAGCATGTCATGACAATTTAGTGTACAATGTATCATATGACAATTTGAGCAAATGTTGAGACCAGCAATCAGGAACACAATCTCTTTCTCTCAAAGCATCTATGATATATTGATATGATATAAACATATCATGTTAATATAATTACATTTCCTATTCAAGGTAATAAGGGTTGCCTTCATCACGAAAGCCTGCAAAATGATTATGGACTCTGAGAAATAGTGAGAATACTGGAGCACCAATTTTAAAGCAATCAGCATCAACCTTGCAACATAGTAATTGACAGATAAAACCAGATTGCATGCAAGGGCTTCAGGAGCTGCCCATCACTTTTTGGAAGTTTGGAAAGCATATTCAAGGCAACACTTACAGGAGGTGTCTTGCTGCAGCCAGGGGAGGACAGCATCTAAGTCCAACAGGAAGGGGACAGTCCTCGTTGCCTGTTCAGTTTTATCTGGCAATCAATTTCTGTTTGCCAGTCTCCTCTTTCAAATGATGTGGGAGAAAAGACGGAAAAACCACTCTCTCATTTTCCAAATACGAGACCAAAGAAATTGATCTCCTCACCTTCTTTATCAGGTTTATTTGGTTTCTTAGCTACAGTGCAAGACATCTGTAAACTAAACACTGCATAATAAGTAACTTGTTTATGCTGAAATGAGGCCTCTCATTCACAAAACACAAGAGAATATGATCATGTTAGTATAATTAAGGCTATAACAGAGAAATGCATTCTTTCTGTTCTTTGCAAGTAAATTAGATTACATATTTGAAAAGAAATGGCTGATATAATGTAAATACTGCAGCTTTGAAATATGCTGTCTAAGTTCTGCAATTTATTTCATTTTACATATATCAGTTTGGCCTTTATGTATATCACGTGCAAAAATATAGGCACACTTTGAATTGGTGAGCGCCAGTAATTGTGCTTTCAAAAATAACTAGCTTTATTCCTGACCATGCTCTTGCTTGAAAACATATACATAGTCTTGACGCTGAGAAGAGCCAATGCACCTCACACATGGCCATCCATCAATTTCAAGTCTGTGCCTTGTCCAATCAAATGGAACTTTTTCTGACAGCCAGATACTGGTCTTCATTGTATTGTGCACCTTCTCATTCAACACAAGAAGAATGAACCAGATTTGGAAAGCTTCACAAATGGCCTTGAATTATTCATCTGTGAAAAAAGGCAATAACTCAATGGTTGTGTATGCAAAAAAGGAATTTGTCGTCTGTTGACTTGAATCCATCATTTCATTGATGCAAGTGTATATGGGCCACTGTGTACCCTGGAGAACCCACAGAGAAGTTTCTTTGTTCTTGGCACCTAATGGAGATATTTCCATATGCATTTTTACTTTGACCATCTACTTCACATTTCCATTAGACTATTACCAAAAATGGTTGACCACCTGACCTTTGAAGTATTTTGGAATGGACCCTAATTGTCATAATGGCTTGAGCTATGAAAGGATGTTGGAGACCTTTACTTTACTGGAGAGGAAAAGTAGGGCAAGGCTGAACCAATATGATGCAAATAAAGCATATGATGCCACAAATAAAAAGTTGTGAAAGCAACAAAAATAAGATGACTGCACACAAGTATTAATACAGCAGCCATCTGACATGAGGAAAATCACAAAATCAATATAAATATCATGAACATTCGTAAATATTGTGATTCAGGTACTTGTATTTGATAATGTTATTTCGAAGCTGCATCATATGTGCATTGGAATCATGAAGACTCGATTCTGTGTCAGTCTCAGTTTGATTTCTTGAAATATTATCAACGTCAAATGAGAAAGATGAATATTTCCTTTCATATCTCAAGTATGACTGATACCATTTTCCATTCAACAATACTTCAAAAGAAGAGTTAAGGGAAGCATGTCCTAACAATTTGGTGGACAATGCATCAGAGGAACATGTGAGCAAATGAGGAACACAGTCTCTTTATATTAATGCGCATCAATGTTAAGGAAACTGTCGAGTGACTTTATTGTGAAAGCCTGTTGGAGGAGACAAAGATACACATAGAATAGAATATAATAGAATAGAATAGCATATTTAGAATAGAATAGAATATGACTTTATTGAATCCCACAAGGGTTAATTTTGGTACATGCAACATAATGATTCTATATGTATTATATATATATATATAATTTAAAATACAAAGAATGAATGAATAAAAACATGTAAAATGTGACAGCTAAAACATGAATGCTAACAAATAATCATCACAGGAGACAAAAGCATATGATGTAAAGGTTATCTACTAAAATCAGAGTAATGTCTCTTTATGGCACGAGGAATGAATGAGGAAGGATGTCCGTTGGTTGTTGCATAGGGGAGCCTCATTCTCCCAGATCTGGGTATTATTTGACCCTTGAAGATTTCATAAAGAGGATGTTGTTGGTCTTATTTGGCCTATGTTGTCTTACTTGTAATAGATAAGGCTTCTGCGAACATTTTATTACAGGCCATTGCCCAGTGCTGAAATGGTCACATACTTTGAAACATAGTAATGGGAAGATATAATTGACAGAGAGAACTAGATTGCATGTAAAGGTTTCTGGAGCTGCCCATCACTTGTCGAGAAGTTGGAAAGCCATTGAAGGCAGGAATACCATAAAGAAATTGCTGCAGAGAGGGGTGGACAACATCTAATTCCAACAGGAAGTAGACAGTTCTCTTTGCCGGTCTTATCTGGCAATCAATTTCTGTTTGTCAGTTTCTTTCAAATAAGTGGATGAAAAGCAAACTGTGAAAAGTTTTCAAACATTCCTAGGGAGGAATAGATAAACTGCTCCCTAATTTCACAAGTTCTAAAAGAACATTTAAAATCATATCTTCTTGACTTATTTAAGTGGGGTTTATTTAGCTAAATATTTTGTGTGATACTTGTTATTAATAAGGTAAAGTGTGCAAAATTTGAACAATCACAGAACTATAAAATGCAAGAGAATAAGAATTCTCAACCACTTTTTTTGTCAGGTTTATTGGGCTGAATAATATGTGATGGAAGTAAATAAGGAGAATTTTGAAAAAGCTGTTCGAAACATAGAATATCAGAGAGTCATTTATTGTGCGCCCAGCTGAGAACAATAGGTGCAACAGAGTCAAGTTGATATGCCAAATCATGGCAATTTGGTATGTTAAGAAGTCATCTCCCATTAGTACATGAACATTGAAGAAGATGGTAGGCACATATTTCTTTGGATTTCCCAGTTATGTACATAAAAAGAAAGTCTGTGGGTGGAAATTAAAGAAGATCGTTATTTCCAAGAAAGGCTGCTGAAGGCTCTTAGACACATTGTTTAAATATATATCTACAAACATCGATATGCAACTTTTTCATACTTCAAGGAGATGTCAAAACAAATGTGAGGGAAAAAACAAACAAGGAATCTGGTAAGGGAGAGATGTTTAGTCATTGCTTACTTTTCATTCATTATGTGTAAATCTGATTAACATATTTAATGAGAAAATGAAAGATATACCAAAATTACAACTGCTAGAAAATGTTCTTTATCAGGTCTGACCAGGGGCGGGCTGGCGGCATTTCAGGCCCGTGGCAAAATCAGTAAATCGGCCCCCACTTTCCTGTTTTTGGCATTAATCTATTTATGACAAGGTGGATGGACCCTATCCTATACTGTACATTGGGGCCCGAATCTAAAAGTTTGGTTGTATCACACAGCGCAAAGACAGACATAAGGCATTTTTCTTGATTTTTACTTTTAGGCACCCTTGAATGGGCCCCCCTGAGTGGTTTGGGCCCGTGGCAGCTGCTATACTGCCACACAGGTCAGTCCTCCTCTAGGTCTGACATTACTGTTACATCACCCATTTGTTTTGCCTTTGTGTATATCCCATGCAATGAATATATGTATACAATTTAAGATTTACAAAACATGAGCAAAACATTTTTATTGGAATTTCATAATACACCACGTCTGACGAAATTACGCAAGCAGCTAATTTCGCAGTCGTACAAAATCTTTCGGGTCCAGCAGTGTATCCTTTTCACATAATCATTGAATTGGGCTGAAAAATATTCCATGTGACTTTCATCAAGTTCCTTGCAGGCAAAGTTGATGTATGCCATATATTCAAATATTTTGGGGTCTGACGAAATTATTCATAAGCAACATGGTTAGTGGAATGACAGTACAAAAGTTTAATTTTTTAATAATTGTGCTCAAAACATTAGCGCTGCATCACTTGGCTACTATTCACGTCAAAAAATTTTGCCAACACACAGTTTGGAAAGCTATTCGAGGCAGCTGACCCGAAGACATTCACACTTACAGGTCAGTCTCGCTGCTGCAAGGGGAGGACAGCGTCTAATGCCTGTGTCTCACGAGAGTGGTTAAGTGACGGCGAAGTTGTAGAGGTTCCAGGAAGTCAAGTTTCGCCCAATTTCGGCGTTTCAAGCCATTTTTGGACAATTATATAATCAATTAGAGGTTCTAAATCGTCGTTGATGGTTCCTATTACGACGAGGCTCTCGTTTTTTACGCCGAATCGCTCGTAATTACGGACGAGGCAAGAAGAGACTTGTGTCGGCGAGTTGTCAGGAGCCTCGACGCAGTTCCATTGCTTCAATGTTAAACTAGATTCGCCCAAGGAGTCTCTTTCTTCGCCCTAGCATCCTCTTGCTTCATCCTAATCTTCAATTACGCCCAAGCAAATACATTTTACGGTGAAGCAAGTGCCTGTTTCGGCGTTTAAACAGCCTGTTTGCGTCGGCGAGTTGTTCTCTCTTTTTTCGCCGAATTTCCATTGACTCAATGATAAGTAGCCTCGCCCAACCTGCCTCTAACTTCGCCCAACCTGTCTCTAACTTCGCCCAAGCTGTCTCTAACTTCGCCCAATCATTTTGGGGGTCTTTCTGGTCTTTTGCATCGTGGCTTCTTCCTTCGCAAAGATTCAACCGGTTGAATCTTTGGTGAAGCAACTTCTTGCCTCACCATAGGGTCATGTGACTTCTAGGAACTTTTGGCGAGGAAGTTTAAGAAGCGCCGTAGACGAAAATATCGTTGCCGAATTGTTGAATCTAGCTTAAGAGCCTCCCACTTTCCTGGAAAAGCAAGAAGCGCCGCAACAGGAACCCTCTGTTACGTCTCCATGAGAACTAGGCATAAGTCCAACAGGAAGGGGACGGTCCTTGCTGCCTGTTCATTCTTATCTGGCAATCAATTTCTGTTTGCCAGTTTCCTCTTTCAAATGAGGTGGATGCAAAGCAAACTTTGAACAGTTTTCAGACATTCTTTGGGAGGAACGAAGGGAAAGACTACTCCCTCATATGACAAGTTCTCAAGCAAAGAAGTTGATCTTCTGAACTTCTTGGTTAGTTAGGTTTATTGGCTGAATAATCGGTGATGCAAGTGCATAAGGTGAAACGTGAAAAATGGCATGCTGGTACTCATATATGGAATATCAAAGATTTATTTTCCATATTCACGATTATGTATGTCATGGCACATGGCACAAATGCTATAGTAATTGGTGAAACAGAGTCAAATATATACACCAAGTCATTGTGTCAGTCACTATGTCTATGCTGGGAAATTTAAAGGTCCCACACATGTGGTAAATAATTTAAATGTGCTTTTCCCAATCTGTCATCACAGGCCAGTATACGAACATTGGACCTTCACATGAAAGTTGCTTCATTTTGAGGGTATCTGGCTGTACAGAAACACATCTAACTTACATGCATGTACAGACTCTGCAAGAAATGCAGACAGGAACAGGGGGTTCATTCTCATCTGTATTATTATATGAATTATACCATTCGACACCTCTGTCAGCCAATCACATTACAGTATTTCAGGGGAATAATTTCTATATTCTTTGTTGTCCAGTTATCCTCTCATGTTTGACTGTTTGAGTGCTTGTCTCATGGTATAAGCCGGTTATTCACCATGGGATCAGGAATATGTGTTTATCACACCTCGGCCTAAAGGCCTCGGGTGATAAATCACATATTCCCTCTCCCATGGTGAATAACCTTTACTTACCTAGATTTCACATAAATTACTCAATGAAAAGGATTGCTAGAACGCATTATAATATTAATGAAACATTGGGTGGAAATTCAAGAAGATTCTGAATTGCAAGAAAAGTTGCTTTGGGAAGGCTTCTGAGAAGTGTTGCTGGACATCCGCAGCCCAAGCACTGATAAACAACTGGTTCATACTCAAAAGAGATATGTCAATCACAGAAAAGTAGAAAGGTGCTTACTGTTTTTCCTTAGAGTATAAGTATGATTACAGATATTTCCATCAATGTAGACAATGAGCCTGAATGTGAATTGTTTTCTGGGACATGTATTCTGTAGGGAATGGTGACTTCAGAAAACTTATGATATCACGCTGTTGAGATACAATAGCATGTCCTAGAAAAACAATAAGCATTCAGGCTGTGTCTACAAGTATGAAATTGTCTGCGACACATTGGACTGGAAAATAATTGATGCAGTTTAATGCAATTCAAAAAGGATCAGATGTACATCCTTTATCTGTATCAATCAAGAATTAACTGGTTGTATCAAAACACATAATTATATTCTTCAAACTTTGTATCCAGAATCTCAGACCAAGAAAGTTTAGACTGGTGATTGCCAATGATAGATCATGGAAAAAAAGGATATGGAAGGGAGAAGAAAAACATAAATTAACAAGGAAATAAATTATCAAAAAACAATATTTTAAAATGATGCCCCTTTTAGATAGTTGATTGGTAAGATGACACATAGAGGTAAACAACATGTTATGCCTTTCCCCATGTGCTGGATCTTTAAATTGTCCAGCATGGACACATGACTAACACAACAGGCAGAAAATTTAATGTGAGACCCTTATTCAAATTGAATTGGAAATTCCAATTTGAAATCAACTGAGAATGATGAAAAATCTGCCTTTTTTGTACCACTCTCTAAAAATACACTCCACAGAAGGCGATATATATATTGGTTGACATTCGTGATCACATTCCGCAAAACCACTGAAAATGTAGGTTGAGAATATGAGATTTTTTGAGAATATATATTGGTCGCCTGGGGGTTGTGAAATCAATACCTAAGCAAAAAGATACAGTGGCAGATAAGTCCATTGCATTAAGCCTTTTTTTGTCTTGCTGAAGTGTACAGAAGAGATTTGGACAAAGATTGCTGTATACGTGTGCGTAAGAAGGGAAGCCAATTAATGCCTTGTGGACGGTACATCAGCAGATCAGTTCCAGAAATGTGGGGATAAATCCCTCCATTGCCGAACAACGGTGCTTTGGCACCCTCTTCATTATGCCATTTACGTCAACCTAAGCATTGATTTGCGGGAGCCCAGGTCAGTGGTATAGCGTGCTAAGCTGCTTCCATCTGGGACACAGGTTCAACTCCCACTCTCCAAGCCAAGAAAACCATTTTAACCATTCAATGGAATGGATTTCTGGAGTTGCATGCTAATCATATGCCAAGGAAGTTGTGGGGAGCTGGAGAGGAGTTTATGATGACAAGGACAAAGAAAGGCCCAATATGTGAGCCAATCTAAAAGGATGTTTACCTGCACAGTGATGGGAATAAGGAGAGGTTAAGGGGGTTTTGATGCCCCTCCCCTCGCTCTTATGACCCCCTCAAATAATTTTTTAGAAGGACCCTAAGGGGGTCCAGAAAAAACTCCCCAAGTACTGAATTTGTTCAGAGGAATAAGCAAGAAGCAACAATTATAGCCTAATCACCATACAACAACCTGTTAAGATTTATGCACCTTTTTTATTCACACATAAATTGTCTTCAAAGCAATTTTCTTAACGAAAACACATCCTAGAAATGCCAGAAATTCATTTTTACAGTATCTGAAACAATTAAGCTTCAACCCTTTCAAGTGTTGCAACTGAGACTCCCCCACTCCCAAACAACAGGTCCTATTTCTACCACTGTAGCTGCTGCACATTATTGTCTAAAAATCGGGAGTAAATCTGTTTCCCTCCGACACTCAACACTAATTCATCTCTTCTGTTTTGATAACAATCCTAGTGCTTAAGCATAAAAAGATAATAAGCACCTTGCATTAAGCCTATCTTTTCTTGTTTTATTTTACAGAAAGGATTTTGACCAAGATTACTGTATATGTGTGTTTGGGAAAAAAAATCGCATATTTAATCAAGTTGCAGAAATTCCATGATACAACCTTCTACTGTTGAAATTGGAGCTTAGACTTCTTCCTCATATGTCAACTGGATGATAAGGGAGGCTGTAGCCAAAGTGCACATATGTAATCATTTTTCCTAAATTGAGGACATTTTGAGTAGGCGATGTAAAATAACCCATTGCAATCAGTCAATGTATAATGGCAATGTATAATGTTCTGTGTAAATCCCATGAACATAATTATCATAATGACATTTGAGAGGTTTGTAGGCTGCTTCACCATAGAGGAAAGGCTTCCGAATAAGGCCAAGCTTATTTCAATAAATCTGCGTGTCTGGTTTTTGTTCTGGTTCAGGGACACAGTGCGTTTTTTGTCGCAACACCACTTCCTGGCACCTGAGCTGCATCACCAATACTGATACACTGCAGTGAGATTGTGGAATTACTTGTAAACTGTACACTAGCTGTGGCTATAATATGAATGTTTTAAATTAACATGAGAGGATGTTTCTATTATGTTATATTAGCATTGTACTGACTTTTACATTTGTATCAATGTTTGATAGCATGTCAGTGTTGAAGACACTGAAGGAAAATGGTAAAAATAACCACAAAAAAACAACAGGATTGAATAAAAATAGATTGAATATTCACTCAAGGCTTATAGTGAGTCAATAGTGACATCACTCTAACCACCAATGCTAGACTTATCAAGGCAATGCATAGCAACACAATACGAAGTTATCAGACTGTACCTGTCCCTCTGATCAAAAGCCTCCACCATCAGTTAGCGGGGCAGGTATGTAAAAAAAATAGTGCATTTATACATAGAAGCATGAAACTTGGCACACACTTAAAAAACATCTATACAAACATATTTGGATAGGGAGCCACTTAAGATTTAGCTTAGGTGGCTACTGGCAGCCATTTTCCAAAATGGAGGTCAATTCTTCCATTTTGCTGCTTTCTGTGTAGTTTCTACAAATAGAATTCATCTAAATATTGTTTTTTATTGCTTTTCTAAGTATTCAGTATATTACTATAACATTTTTTAGTAATATACTGAATACTTAGAGAAGCAACAAAATACACCAGGTGGCGCCGCTTGGAAGACATGCTGGAAATTTGCTGGTGAAGAAAATAACGTTTTATGATCCTTTGAAGTGTTTTATGACTGATGAATGTTATAATTTACTGCCTATTCTGAGGCTAGAACATTCTGTGGTGTCCGAGTCACGAAAGTGTAGTTGAAAACCTTCTGAAAGAGACTAAAAGTTGAAAGTGACAGTACTCCCCTAATATCGCTCAACTGCCGTGTCATTGCTCTATTTGTGGTGGATTTGTTATTGACACTTGTAAAGCTGATGTATGGAGATGTCTGGGGCTTCCACTAATGTTCAGGAGATGCCAGAAGCACATGCTGTCGTCCGTACAGCAACTCCTAGGCCTGATGGTATGGAAGAAAGGGAGCCTGGTTCCAGTAATGAGGGTGACAGGGGTGATGACACGAACCCTGCACTTGTTCAAGAAACTTTGGTTGTGAGTGAACTACTCTGTTACATATCCTATTACATGAACTGTAGCAGTCCTGAGAACATTAAGAAGGTGGTTATGAATTTCTTCTCTACTGAGGAGATCAGCCAAGCCAAGAAGGATTTGTGGAGTGAACCCAATGTTGCTCATTTGAAGAAATTTCAGCAAAGAAAAACAACCCAAACAAGACATTGCTGTGAAGCAAATATAATAGATATTATTGAGGCATTTGAAGCTCTTGATAAAATAGAGAATCGTGTCATCGTCAAGTATGTTGCAAAGGACCTGCAGAAACTCCCTGATGTTCAGCCTGAACAGCTGAATGAGGTTTCTATGCAAAGACGTCTTGAATTACTAGAAAAGAGAGTAGGTTCTCTCGAAAGTGGAGTTAGCGAAAACACGTTGCAAATTGAAAGTGCAGATAAGATTTGCAAGGATGTTCAGGAAAAGGTCGCCACACACTCTAAGTTAATAGAAAATGTCGCGCAACAACAGAGTTCCTCATTGCAAACGAAGAAGCAAGATGCAACAGAGCACATTGGTGATTCTGCTGCCAGTTCTGGAGATGCTGACTCTGCTGCTAGCAAAAATGTTGCTGCGGAACCAAAAACAAAGCTGAATGTTGGTGACAGCGGTGACGGTTCTCAAGTTAATGGTTCTGAGGAGGAAGAGGAGGAAGAGAAAAGTTCATCTGAGTCTGAAGAAAGTGATGAAACTACAGTGAGCAGTGATGACGAGAGCTCGGAGGGAAGTTTGTCAGATGATGTCTCTCCCTCACCTGCAAGAAGACCTAGTTCCAAGAGCAAGAAGTCTTCAAGAAGTAAAGTGGTGCAAAGCAAAGTGCTGAAAAGTCGTAGTGGCCAGGACAGGCCTAAATCTGATGACAAAGTGGTGACTGGAAATGGACGTCATATGTTTCGCACCAGTTCTCAACGACGGGGCTTTGAAGGTGACAGCAGTCGCAATCCATTTAGTCGAAATGGACTGAGTCAAAGGACACTTAATCCTTTCGACCAACGTCGTCCAAGAAAATCAGATCGCAATGGCTTCTCTACTCCTCGCGAACAGTGGAGGAAACAGAGACGTGAAACAACATCATTGTTTCTCTTCAACATTCCGAACAATTGCTCAGCAAGTGATATTCGTGAATATTTAACGGATCGATCTATTCATGTCATGGACATTTTCCAGAGATCTCATCCTGATGCTCGCAAGAAGTCCTTCGTACTCGTGACGAAAGAAGCGGTCGCCAAGAGAGTCCTCAGGCCATCGTTCTGGCCTAGCGGTGTCAGAGTGAGACATTATGATATAAAGGATCAACAATACTAAAAAATAGACAGTTTTTAGTGAATTTTTAGAAGAAATTTTATCAATTGTTTTAATTCAATATGTCATCTTTATCAATTGCATCATATAATTGTAAAAATTTTGATGGTGTTCATGGTGTTTTAAAGAAGTATTTTATCTGTGATATTATGAAACAATGTGATTTTATATGTATACAGGAGCACTGGTTGTACGATAGTCAGTTTCATCAATTTGATTGTTTGGCTGTTGGTAATGATGGCATTTGTTATGAAGCCTGTAGTGCTATGGATGGTGACAAGATTAAGAGTGGCAGACCTCATGGTGGCTGTGCCATTATTTGGAATGCAAACCTAGTGTATAAGGTGTCCGGAGTTGACACTGTGTCGAGTAGATTCAATGCTGTACGTGTACATCTGGATGATAAAAATTTCTTCCTTTTATTCAATGTATATATGCCTTGTGATGACAGAAATTCTGGTGTAAATTTGTGTGAATATCAGGATGTACTATCTGAGATAAGTAGCATCATGGACTCACATGAAGCCATGTTTGTATTGATAGCAGGTGATTTTAACACCGACATGGCCAGGAAGACTCCAGCAGGTGTGGAGCTTCAAAGGTTCATGAGTGATGAAAAGTTTACAATGTGTGCTGATATGGAATGTTCCAATGTGAAGTTTACCTTTGAGAGTGCTATAAATGGCTGTAGATCTCTAATAGATCATGTTTTAGTATCTAACAATGTTGTTGATTCTGTTGTGTGTCATGGTATATTTGATAGGATTGATAATGCGTCAGATCACATTCCTGTGTTGACTAAGTTAAATGTGAATTGTGCTTATCTAGAGCAAAATAATGTTGTGCATAAACCTCGCATTGCATGGTACAAGGCAAGTCTTGCTCACTTAGCTACCTACAAAGAAAGATTGGATTTCGAGCTTAGTAAAATTTGTGTCCCAGCAGATGCCTTAAATTGTAAAGATGTTTTTTGTGTAAATCATACAAATGTGATAGAAAAGTTGTACGATGACATAGTCAATGCCTGCCTTAGTGCAAGTAAGGTTATTCCTAAAACATCGAATTGTAGTAAAAACAGGGTTGTTGGTTGGTCAGAGCTATGTGCTGATAAGCGGAGAGAGGCGTTGTATTGGCATAATTATTGGAAGCAATCTGGTAAGCCTCGTGAGGGTTATATAGCTGATATGAGACGTGTCTCTAGAAGTAACTACCATAAGAGTGTAAAGCATGTAAAGAAAAACCAGGTAAAGCTTAGAAATGAAAAAATGGTCACAAATATTGTACAAAACAATCATAGGAGTTTCTGGAGTGAAGTTCGTAAAATGAGAGGGAATTGTTGTGCCAAGGTGCCCCCTGTTGTAGATGGTATTTCTGGTGATACTGCTATTGCAGAAGTCTTTGCTAAGAAATTTGAGAATATTTTTAATTCTGTAGGTTATAATAAGTCTGATGTACAAGATAAGTTAGATATATGTTGTGGCAAGTTAAATAATGTTACTTTTGATGAGATTAAGAATACAGTTATGAGTGAATGTGATATATTGAAGATTGTAAAGAAATTGAAATGTGGTAAGAATGATGGTAATGTTGGTGTTTTTTCAGACCATATAATTAATGGAACTCCAAATTTGTTTAAAATGTTAACTGACATGTTTAATATGATGATTATACATGGGTGTAGCCCAAGAGATATGTTAGTCGGGACATCCATCCCAATTCCGAAGGGTAAACGCTTGAATGTTTGTAAGTCAGATAACTTTAGGGGCATATGCCTGCAGAGTATCATGTGTAAAATATTGGATCTGTATATGCTGTCAAAAGATAAGAAGGGTTTTATGAGTTGTGACATGCAGTTTGGCTTTAAGAGCAGGTTGTCTACCACTATGGCTACAGCTGTTGTGACAGAAACTTTAGATTACTATTTGAACAATAACGGTAATGTCTATATGTTGGCTTTAGATGCCACAAAAGCCTTTGATAGAGTTGAATTCAGTGCTTTATTTGAAAAATTATTACGGAGGAATATCAACCCTCTATTTATTAGATTATTACATAACATGTACTTAAATCAGGAGATTAGAGTTAAATTTAATTCCAAAACATCAGAATATTTCAGCGTATCAAATGGTGTGAAGCAGGGCGGGGTTTTATCCCCTAGTTTGTTCAGCTTGTATATTGATGATATGTTATGTAATCTAGAAAAGAGTAACTTTGGATGCAGAGTGGGTGAAAATTATGTAGGCTGTGTCGCTTACGCTGATGATATTGTATTACTAGCTCCAACGCTTGCTGCCTTGAAAGAACAGATAAATATAGTAGAACAGTATGCGAAAGATCATTGTATCAAATTTAATGGTAGTAAGAGTAAGCTTATGTATGTTAGTAAATCGAAGAATCAACCGAATATGTGTGTAAGAGTAAATGATGAAATTGTAAAATGGGTAGATGAGATCTTGTACCTTGGACACATTATTAAGAGAGATAGAACTCAATCAGATATTGATGGTATTAGAAATGATTTTGTTCGTAAGTTTAACAGTCTGAACGCTGACATGCGTGATTTAAAGCCATCATTGAAGTGTGACTTATTTCTTAAATATTGTATGCCGCTATATGGAATAATGTTCTGTGACCTTTCAAATAGATGTGAAATGGATATCTTATATAAAGAGTGGCGCAAAGCTATGCGCAGAATATGGAGATTGCCTTATAGGACCCATGGTCGATATTTGTCGCATATTGCAGATTGTAAACCAGTTAGTGTAGATCTTCAGCAGAGGTTCCTGAGATTCTTTTCAAATGGTATAAATAGTGAAAATATCATTGTTAGTAATATTTTTCATCAAGCTGTTAAAAGTTCTTCAATTTTAGGTAGGAATTTAAAGTATATCTTATTTTCTTGTTGTGAAAAAGATGGAAGGTTTGTTCAAAGCAGTAATCTATGTAAGGTTTTTAAAGTTACTGAACTATGTAATAGTATTTTTTACAAATGGAGATATGAATGTAAAAGAGAAGACATTAGAACAGCTTTCCAAATACAAGAATTGATTGAGATGCGAGACTATATTTGGTGTACAAAACTTACTGCTTGTGAATGTCAGGCAATGATAGACTTCATTGCTGTTAGCTAGGTGTGACCAGTGCTCCTTTGTTTCTATTTATTTTTTATTTTTTCTATTGTAAATACTCCATTCTCTTTTATATAACCTTTTGTTAATTTTTACGCTGATTCGTGCTGTATTTGTATGTCTTTTGTTGAGACGAAATAAATGATATATATATATATATTCAGGCTTGTTGGAATCCTTTTTGTTAGAAATATTGATTCAAACGATGGATTTCGCGGTTACACATGGTTTCGCCAATTCTTTATAAATCTCAAAATAAGTTACATATGTGAATTCCTTGCAAAAAGAGCTTTCAAATGAGTACCCGCATCAATAGGTTTCGTAAACTTGGTACGAAAATGGAAAAAATGAAAATAAATTTTTTTTTGAAGATTTTGATTTTTCTTTCATTTTGACAAAGAATTCACGGAAACTATTAATGCGACCATTCATTTGAAAGCTCT
Organism: Platynereis dumerilii; assembly: GCA_026936325.1. Classification (NCBI taxonomy): domain Eukaryota; kingdom Metazoa; phylum Annelida; class Polychaeta; order Phyllodocida; family Nereididae; genus Platynereis; species Platynereis dumerilii. Next base: position 287,850 of record JAPTHN010000237.1, on the reverse strand, counting down.
TCTTACAAGGAATTCAAATATGTAGTCTGTTTAAAAATCAATTGAGATTCCATGAAACTATGGAATACCGCGAAAATTATACATTTTCTTCAACAGTTCTAACAAAAAGGACGCTGACTACTCTAAAATTCCTCAATTCAATCCAGGAATCAATTGATAATGTGTTTGGATCTGTAGAAGGAATAATGAGCGCTGTTTTCATATTTTCAAACTATAGGCACTTCACAGAAAGCAGGAAAATGAGATGATTAGCCGCCATTTTGGAAAATGGCTGCCATGGGTCAACCAGGTCAAATCTGAAGTGGCTCCCTATCTAAATATTTTCTTTAAGATGTTTTTGAACTGTGTGCTAAGTTTCATGCTTCTATGTATAAATGCACTATTATTGCCCTATTCATGACAAATCTGCCCCGCTAAGTGGAGGTACAATCAGAAATGGGACAGCTCAAATGCCCAGCTGCCCAAGGCAAGTCCAGATTGATGGGAAGGAGCTGAACTCTAAACAGGGGATCTTGGCAGGATTTATCAAAATCACAAGTCGAACATTTTGTCACAAACGTGCTCTCTTAAAATTGCTCTAAACAGGCTTTTAATATGTCTAAAAGCTCAAAGTATTGATTTGATTTTGGTATGCATCCCCAATTTAGCATGATAACATCAAATATATATCGTTTTTAATAAATAAATGGAGGGGAATTTACTAAAGCCTATGTAGATGTACAGGTATAGATGGCGCCACATGTGGCACAAATGAGACAAATAACTGCCATTGATATCTAAATTTATTATTGTCTCATACAAGTGGCTGCAGTTTGTATGTCCAAAATCGAATCTAAAGTGGAATACTATGTAACATTATAAGCGGTTCCAGTGAGCTCACCCTCTTTCTTCCCACCCCCATATGATTCCAATTCATGCTGAATTCTTCCTGACTGCGAACTGTCTTTGCAACTCTTGCTAGGGAGCAAAGTGTGTTTCAATAGAGGGATCATCCAATTATTCTAATATTTTTTAATTGTTGTGAAATGAATAAGGGGATGGAGAAAGAACTTGCCATGCGGAGCATACTGTATTTCATCCGAGGGAGCATTCAGTTATTTTTTTAAAATGCAATTTTTTGGCAATAAATAAGGGGGTGGGGGAAGAAGCAGTCTGGTTCCAGCCTGTGAAGTTATATAACTGATGCCAACTTTCTTTGGAAAACTTCAGTGCTTGTGCCATAGTCAGTGCAATTGGCAAAATTATCATGAGTGTCCGTACTTTAGATTCTGGTGATATATCATTTTAATGTCCGCATCCATTTCATTTTGTGTTTTTGATGAATTTCCTTAAAGGAAGAGCATTAATTGCTCGAGACTGCTGATTACTTACAGGAAAGTGAAAGACGGATTCGGGGTCATGGCAGGATATTTCATCATGACAAACAAATTATGGTGTGCCTCAACCCCCATTATTCTCTTGACATTTATAATATTGTCATGTACAATATAGTCCATACAACATATGTACCTTTGAGCAAAAATAATTAACTCTAAACATTTTCCCTTCATTTCTCTTCTTTATGCTCTAATTTGCAAAGGTGTCACATTGCCTCGTAATGGTATTACGAAACTTCGAATAAATAATCAGCATTTTTCCCTATTTGTTTTTGAATTGGAGGAACCTTGAGCATTTGTAGCACTTTAAAACAGACATCAAGGTGTAAAGGAATTAATTGAGCTGTGCAGGGTAGTTTAGAAATTTACATCATGTGAGAAGAGAGCTACCAGCAGAAGAGAAGGACTGATAGTTACATTCCATCAAAGTTGTCATCTTAAGCAATTAAATATCTCCCTTCTGTGTGGCAACTGCATGGGGCAACATCAGCAGCAGCCTGCTAAGTCTCTGAAACACAGCAAAAACTTCGGATTAGGCTGCCTACCACAAACGCAGCAGGGAAAGGTTGCAGACCTGTTGATCAAGTGACGAATTATTGCCCAATATCCCAACCTTATATAAATTTTTGTAAGCACTATATACTGTCCACACAATCAAATTTCAACAAGGTTAAACACCCCCTGGTGAATGATGTACATAGTTTGCATCCACCTATCCAATTCAAAGACCACATCCATCTTACTATTACCAATCCCTGATAAAGGACAGCCACAGAAAACTTCATTGGCATTCATACTAAACATTGTATAGAACGAGTCAACTGTTGCACACATTATCCTATCCTCTAGTTACTTTTGTTATCAGGGTGTACATGTGACGCATTTGCCAGTTCTTTATGTAAATCACTTTTCAGAACTTTTTTTAGAAATTTTGTTGGACATGAGTATTTTTTTAGGAATTTTGTTGGACATGAGTCAAAACATTTTCTTACAATGTATGTGAAGCACTGATAGGCAACAGGTTCAAACTAAAAGGAGACACTTTAATCACAGAAAAGGATAAAGGTGCATACCTTACAGTTCTTTGAGCACATAAGTGATTGACATATTTGACTGCTGTTTGGGATTGATTGCTGTGCCAAACAGAATGGAACACTTTCTGAAATACTTAACATTTTTTATCCAGAATCTCAGTACAGGAAACAAGGATTTTAAATTGGGAAACCTTACAATTCTTGAATTATTTATCTGCAGCAAGGCAATTCCTCAAAGAAATGTGCTGCTTATGCCACATTGTAACATTCATCCACTACATGTGCATACTGACTAATGCTTGAATTAAAAAACACAAGTGGAAAGTTTGATTATTTCCAAAAAATTAATAGTTACTGCCAGCATGAAGATAAGGTCTCTACTGCACTACATACTTTCATGTGCCCTTTTAATGAGCGACAAAATGAGGCTGATGGCTGGACATTCAAGGACGCTGCATGACAGAGTTTTCAAAAAGCTATGCGCTTTAATTTGTTTTGACACTTGCAAGACTTCCCAGACGTTGCTGATTATTACTGCACTTGCTTCAAAACACACTGTTGACACCTTTCATGTCAAAACCTTTCTTGATTTATTTGGAAACCTGAGCTCGGGGTAATCCAGTGTAGACCGAGGCCAAATACAGATTTGAAGTCAGTTGACGATCAATTTTTCATATTCTGAATCAGGTTGGGTTCAAATACAGATAAATTATTTAAATACAAGTACTTTTGATCCTTCTTTAAAAAAAAGAATTTCAAATTAAATATTCAAATATATTTGTATGTGAATCCAACGCAGATTCTAATGCATTCTTGGTTATTTTTGAGGATATTATATAAGTGACAAATATAAAAAAGATAACTGATTTTTGTTTGATCTGCTATTGACAGGTCCTTGTAGAAATTTTGTTACAGTCCTCGGGGTATTTAAGTGGAATCTCAAGTTCACTCTATGGTATTGAAGATTGATGTCAGAGATGACTCTATTCTCTGGCATTTTAATATAATGTAAAATAACTTCAAGCTCTGATATCATTTCAAACTGGGTCAAATTCCCCGGCTTCTCGCCTATACGAATTCCCCTAAACTGAGCATCACAGTTTCAGCTGAGTGCCTGAGTAAAATAGGGTCTGGGAAAAACCGGTGCAGGTCACACTTCACAGCCTCTCAGCCAATGGGTTGCCAGACCAACTATATACATTACATAATCCATGTGTTTACAAAAATTATCACAGCCTTCTGTTTATAGCAAGGTCCATTGAACACTAAAGTTGTAAGTCACAGGTTTAAAAATTAATCAAACAGCTCTGTGGGGATAAAAATTATCTACTGTGAATGCTGAGGAAGCTGCCATTTAGTGAGATTAGACTGGTGATTGCTGATGATAGATCAGGGGGTTCACATTAACAGTTTTGTTGTGATCATAGAATGTAATATCTTCCTCCAATATATCAATGTTGAAACTGTGGTGCATAAATTTTCTTTCAGCCCATTGGCTATCAAGCTCTGATGATGTAGTCGCAGGGGCTATCCCCGATAAAATGCCTACTCTGACATTGTGTAGAAACTGTGATGGCCAGTATTGGTGGATTGACATTGGCTAGATGCCGGGGAATCTTCCCAAGTTTAATATAACATCACAGCATTACATATATTGCAATGCCAGAGGACAATCATCTCTGACATCACCCTTCAACAGCATAGAAAAGAACTTGAGTCAAGATTCCATGTAAATATGACGAGGACTGTAATACATTTGCTGAAAATTATATTGAATAATGAGATCATAGGGTGATGTACAAAAAGTTAAATTAGAGATCTTAGGTTAATTGTTACATAACTTTCAGTTCACAACTTTGCAAAAAAGAAAACTATTGCACGATCACCCATCCTTAAATGGTGCTGCTATGTCATCCTTCAGACTGAGCTGTGCACATCCGCGTCTGTAGGGCCTAATTAAATGAGAAAAATTTCAAAATGTTACGGTCACTAATGACTTTATAATTGAAGACTCTTGAAAGAAAAATAAAGAAATTAGCTTCAGTTGGTAGGATGAGTAAAGGTATGGATGGAAGAATTGGGCTGTACGTCCTGTGTCTATGCACCTTATAAGCTACATGGCCAATTGTGCGGCGTACGTAAAACGATGCTCTTTCTTTCGTATTTCGTACGTATATCGATTGTTTTCACGTATGAAATACGTACGAAAATTTACGTAGGTAAATCATACGCAAATTTTCATATGGATTTCATACGTGTAAAGTTGGTTTTTTGGGCTTTAACTTGATTTTTGTCGATTTTTTAGATTGGCCAATGCAAGGTCTAAACTTAAACCATTTATGATAACCATATTGCACTAAAATGGTCAAAGTAACTGAAAAGTACCTGTGTGAAATTTGTACGAAAATGTACGACAATGTATGGATCAGCTCTTTTTTGTGAGTTTCGTACGTAGAATTTAGGTACATAATTCTTACGCTGCACAATTGCTAGTGAAGTAAGGACAGCAGGATGACACTGCTCTAAGACAAAGGATGACTGAAACAGCTGTCCAATATCGGTTCTAGTGACTTGGCCAAACAAGGATGAAGAAGAGGGCGAAAAATAAATAAGAGAGAAACACATGAGGGTGAGACAAAATACGCATATATATTTTTATCCCAATATGACATATCCACGCATGGTAGTGAGCGCACATACACGCGCGTGTACATGTAATTGCGCACATAAGTACGTGTGTTTGTGCGTTTGTGCGTTCACGGTCACCTGTGGACATGTCATCCAGCGTGGACCTGCATTCACGAACACGCATGTATGTGCGCTCGTGGACATGCCATCCAGCGCAAGCTTGGACATGCCATCCAGCGCAGGCTTGGACATGCCATCCAGCGCAAGCTTGGACATGCCATCCAGCGCAGTTTTTTTGTCAGAACACATGAGCCCCTCCAGCAGTGGCGTAGCCATGGGAGGTGGAGGAGGGGTCTTGGGAGGGAACTGTTCATCATTACTTCAGGTTTTCAGTATCAGGTTGGGGATCTGGGCATTTACAACATACATTATTCACATAAAGCAATGGACTTAGAAAGCACAATAGAAAAGTTCTGATAATATAATATATATGTAAACTTTTATTTGACAGGGAAATATCATGGAACTACAGGTGTCATAGGCCTAAATATATGTTTCAATCAAGAATTGAAAATCAAAAATTCTGGATCAGACCCTATAGCTACGCCACTGCCTCAGGGTTGTGTCCTCTCACCACTTTGGATATGCGCTGTAGAGCATGTCCACTCATGCGCTGTATAGCATGTCCACTCATGCGCTGTATAGCATGTCCACTCATGCGCTGTATAGCATATACAGGCATCCAAAATCTTCGCGTGTGCGCGTTATGACACTTCCACGCGCGTGTATGTGTCAAATCTTGCACATCCATGCGTCCTAAAAGCGTGTACGTGCGCTATGGAGCATGCGTGGATGTGTCATATTTGGATAAAAATATACCTCAAATACGAGATGCACAGAGAAAAAGAAGAAGATGGGGGAGGAGAAAAATAGGAATATGGAAAGGAGAAGAGGGACAGAAATAAACAAGAGAATAAACAATTTTAAAAATACAAGGAATTTCTCAAGTAATTCTCAAGCATTGAAACAAGGTCATATAGGCAGGTTAGGGTGCATCAGTTGCCCCTAATCTTCTCAGATTTTGATGTCTATGTGATATATTTGGAGGCTGGACAATAAAAACATGGACAAAAAATTTCAGCTCAAAATTCTGATGGGAACAGCCACCTCCAGGCCCACCTTTGTTCAAAATCGGAGAAACCTAACAAATCTCCATATCTCAGGAACCACTTGGCCTAGAGACTTGGTATTGGGCTCAAAATGTGCAGCATGTCCATATTTATATTCACTTTAATTGAAACTTTCCCCCTATCTCTAGCCGTTTTTCTGTTATTTGGCAAAAACAGCATTTTACCTGGAAATTTAATAGAAATGGATATTTATGAAAATTTGCGCCCCACACAGTCTACAATGATCCTGCCTGCATTATTTCTACCTCAGATCCTTCACAGAGGATACATATATCCATAGTGCCCATTGTGGTGATGTATCTTGTTCAGTCCGACTTCTGCATCATCCCAAATGTGGATATATTCAATAAAAAGGCAGTTTTTCCGACCTGGCTCTGAAACTATTAGTCCCAGAGCAAAAGTTGCAATTGTAATAAATATAAACTAATTTATCCTGCACATTTTGAGCCTAATATCACGTCTGTCGGACCATTGGTTCTTGAGTTGTGACATTTTGGCGAAATATTGCAGTTTAGTATCATTGAAAGATCATTGAAATAAGTAATGCCATGGAGGTGGCTGTTCCCATAGGAATATCAATCTGAAATTTGATCTGCATGCTCAGGACACCCAGCCTCCTAACATATCACATAGACATCAAAATTGGAAAAGGTTGGGGGCAAATGATGCACCCTAAGGCAGGTATAGGTTTGCATGACTAAGTTTCTCGTGCATTTACTGCACTCAAGATGGATTAGTATAGTTGACTAATGTGATGACAGATTGGGAAAAGCACATTTTCCTTATTTTCCGCATGTATGAGATCTTTGAATTGCCCAGTATAGACATAGTGACTGACACAACAGGTAGCAAATTTAACATCTTGTACGATCAAATTGAATTGGAAATTCCTAGTTGAAATCCACTGGGAATGATATAAAATCTGCCTTTTTTGTACCACTGTCTAAAAATACATTGCACAGAAAGGCGATATATATTGACTGACATTCGTGATCACATTCCACAAAACCACAGAAAATTTAGGTTGAGAAAATGAGATTTTTGGAAAATATATTGGTCCGCCGAGGGTTGTGAAATCAATACCTGTACTTAAGCAAAAAGATACAGTGACAGATAAGCCCCGTGCAATAAGCCATTTTTGTGGGGCTCAAGTGTACAGAAGGGATTTGGACAAAGATTGCTGTATATGTGTACGAAAAAAAGGGAAGCCACTTAATGCCTAGTGGACAGTACATCAGCAGACTGTTTCAGAAATGTCGGGATAAATCCCTCCACAGGTGAACAACGGTGCGTGCTGAGCTGCTAGGACACAGGTTTGACTCCCACTCTCCAAGCCAAGATAACCATTTTAACCATTCAATGGAATGGATTTCTGGAGCTGCATGCTAATCACATGTCAAGGAAGTTGTGGGGAGCTGGAGAGGAGTTTATGATGACAAGGACAAAGAAAGGCCCAATATGTGAGCCAATCTAAAAGGATGTTTAGCTGCACAGTGATGGGAATAAGGGGAGGTTAAGGGGGTTTTGACGCCTCCCCCCCAATGCTCTTATGACCCCCTCAAAAATTTTTTTTAGAAGGACCCAGAGGGGTCCTGAAAAAACTCCGCAAATACTGAATTTGTACAGAGGAACAGGCAAGAAGCAGCAAGTATAGCCTAATCACCATACAACAACCTGTTATGATTTATGCACGTTTTTATTCACCCATAAATTTGTCTTCAAAGCAATTTTCTTAACGAAACACATCCTAGAAATGCCAAAAATTCATTTTTACAATATCTGAAACCATTCAGCTTCGACACTTTCAAGTCATGTAACTGAGACTCCCCCATTTCAAAGCAACAGGTCCTATTTCAACCCAGTGGCGTAACAGGGGGGTCTCGAGCGGGGGGGGGGGCACCTGGAGGGCACGCGATTCTCTAGGGGCACCCAAGATACTAATTGTATATTTTAGCCAGAGTTGGATAGTTTATATGGGGGGCACCTGGGGGGGGCACAGGTCCAATATGGGGGCCTGTGCCCCCCTGTGCCCCCCCCATAGGGACGCCACTGTTTCAACCACTGTAGCTGCTGCACATTTCTGTCTAAAGATTGGGAGTAAATCTGTTTCCCTTCAACACCCAACACTTATTCTCCTCGGTCGTCAAACCAGTCCCAGTGCTTAAGCAAAAAGATTCAGGGCAAATAAGCACCTTGCAGTAAGCCTCTCTTTGTCTTGTTTTAATTTACAGAAAGATTTTTGACCAAGATTACTGTATATATGTGTTGGGAAAAAACGAAGCTGAGTGGGCTGTGTATCGCATATTTTAAGCAAGTTGCAGAAATTCCATGATATAGGCCCTAACCTTCTACTGTTGAAAATTGGAGCTTAGATTTCTTCTTCATATGTCATCTGGATGATAAGGGATGCTGTAGCCAAGGTGCACATTTCTATATCCTAAATTGAGGACATTTTGACTAGGCGATGTAAAATAACCCATTGCAATCAGTCTGGCAATGTATAGGTGCTCTGCGTAAGTCCAATGAATATATCATAATGACATTTGAGAGGTCTGTATGTTGCTTCACCACAGAGGAAACGCTTCCAAATAATGCTCGGCTTATTGAAATGTATCTACGTGTCTGGTGGGCTGCTCTGGTTTAGGGACACAGTACGGTTTTTGTCGTAACACCACTTCCTGGCATCTGAGCTGCATCACCAATATAGACACACTACCGCGAGATTGTGGTATTACTTGAAGACTGTAGATTGTGGTTACCATGTGAATGTTTTAATTCAATATGAAGGTATGATTCTATGAGTATTATGGTGGATTAGTATTGTGCCCAAGTATATATTGGTATCACTGTTAGATATTATCTAGGTGTGGAAGACACTGAAGGAAAATGAGGGGAAATAAAACAGCAGGATTGAATAAAAAAGAATTTAGAAAAGTTTAGACAAGTTTTATTGGGTATTCGAATTCAGAATACAATTCTGTTTCGTCATGGAGCCCTCTTGAACAATCACCAGCACATAATAATTATATAAAATATTAGTGGATGCTGAAATGTTCCAATTATTGCTGTGTTGGCAATTAGTCCCTGGCTCTGCCAAATATTCTTATGTTCTGACGGACTTTGGTGCCTCTGTCACAGTCTGTGCAATTGGCAAAATTTTCAGAAGTGTTCGTACTTCGGATTCTGGTGTTATATCATTTTGATGTCTGCATCTATTTCATTTTGTGTTTTTGACAAATTCCATTGAAGGAAGAGCATTAATTGCCAGAGACTGCTGATTACTTCCAGGAGAGAGCAAGACAGATACAGGGTCATGGCAGAACGTTTCATCATGACAAACAGATTGATGTTGTGCCAATGTGCTATAACTCCATTGTTCTCTTTACATTTATAATATTGTCGTATTATTCCATACAATATACCTTTCCGCAAAAATAATTTGCTCTAAACAATTTCCCATCATTTCTCTTCAGTCTTTTTGCTCTAATTTCCAAAGGTATCTCTTTGCCTCGTATTGGTATTGACAACTCCAAATGAATAACCAGCATTTGCCCCTACTTGTTTTTGAATTGAAGGAACCTTGAGCACTTGTAGCATTATAACAGACATCAAGATGTGCAGGGTAGCTTAGAGAAGAGGACCACCAGCAGAAGAAAAAAAATTAAATCATTCTATCAAAGTTGTCATCTCAAGCGATTTGACCGCATTGAATTTGACTTTTTGGAATATCTCCCTTCTGTGTGGCAACTGGGGCAACATCAGTGGCAGCCTGCTCATAAGTCTCTGAAACACAGCAAAAACTCTGAACTAGGATGCCTACCACAAACACAGCAGCGTAAGGTTGCAGACCTGTTGATCAAGTGATGAATTATTTCCCCAATATCCCAACCTTATATAGTTTCTTTGTAAGCACCAGGCCTATATACTGTCCACACAATCAAATTTCCATAAGGTCAAACACCTCCAGATGAATGATGTACATAGTTTTGGTCAAACCATTCCAATTCGAAGCCCTATCCATCCTACTATTGACAATTCCTCATAAAGGTCAGCAACAGAAAATCTCATTGGCATTCGTATGCACTATGCAGGTATATGTATTATATTATAGAACAACTCTACACATTATCTAAAAATGTACTTTTTACCTGGTGTACATGTGACTCATTTTCCAGCTCACTATAGATGTAAATTACCTTTCAGAAATTACAGATGAAAATATCCATTCACATTGAAGGTGAGTGTCTTTTGCCATCTATCAACTCCATCCTTCAAAGGAAAGACAATGAGTCTGTTATTTTGAGCTCAGACACCAGTATGATAAATATCTGAAATTGACAGGATAGAAAATGACATAGACATGTCAAATATATTATTTCCAGTTTGACTTTTGTGGTTTAATATCTCCCTTATACAGATTGTGAAATTCGAACCTTCGAAGATAATAAAATATTGCCCGCCAAAAAAATTTCTCTCAGTAATTTTTAAAATACACTGATATAAAGGGAGCGCTTAATATTCACAATTTGCAGAAATGTTGTATCAAATCAGAGCTGGATGGGCAATGGAGCTCTTTGTCAATTATAAATGTCGAACAATAAGACTGACAACAACCATGGAATGGGCAAATTGCACTGAATTTTTGACACTTGGTGAAACAGTGTCGAACACCCGGGGGGGGTACTTCGCGGACATTTGCATACGGATGCGCCACGGCAATTTTGAAAACCAGAACCATTTTAATCCGGAAACTGCGCCAAAACCACAAACCATTTTAATCCTTCACTAAAATTTTTTGCAAACCAATTTAATCTTCATGGTTTTTAAACCATTTTAATCCTCTTTTGAAGCCGATTCTAACGGTACCAAACATGTTGGGGTTGCGAAAACCAGAACCAAATTAATCAGAATTGTCAAAAAACCAAAACCATTTTAATCCAAAAGGGCCAAAAAACCTAAACCATCCAGCGGCGCCTCTATATACACCCTGATAGAGTGAGTACCCCCCCCCCCGGGGTCGAACAGAGGAGTGTGCTCTCTTTTACAGAAAATACAGTAGATCTATTAACTAGCTGAGTGGCATTAGAGCACTTTGCAGATCAGCCGTCTGTCAGAAATTTTTTTTCTTCTTTTCAACTTGCAAACTAGCTGTGCCATGTCATACACAGATACCTGTTGATTTCCTAATCTTCTTATCAGATGAGTACCTTTTGTCATTTAATTAGTTTGTTTATTGACACCTATACCGCTTGATGTGATATGCATTGAATCAATTGATTAAACCATAACTGACACAAACAAATCGTAAAAACATTTTTAAGCCAGTGACATCACAAGTCCAAGTTGAAAGTTAATTAAAAAAAAAAAAAATTAACTCCAGTTTGGAGGCAGTCAAGGAAAATTAAGTCGCTAGATGTGTCCTTTATCCAGATTTTATGTCAGAAACAACCGTTTTTCATGATTGTCTCCTGTGACATTTATCTGCTCTGAGCCTTATAGCCTTTTGCTTTGTTGTATATTTGGAACCCTATAAATTGCTAGGTCCATTCCATTACCATGATTACCATGATTATGCCCCAGGGAGTAGGCCCACATTCCTGTTTGATGTATTCCTGGCCATTGACATATATATGCTTTCTTTGAATTGCGAATAGCCCAGGAGAGAATGCACAAGGCGATATATAGGTACCGCTAGGGGGCCGGGACAAGATGGACGTTCTGTGAAATGCTGCTCAATTCCAGCTAAGTTATTTATACTTTTTTGCGATTTAACTTTCTTGTTGTTTTGTAAACACTGTGTTTGCGTGTATTTAAAGGTACTTAGTACATATTGACACAGTTTTTGAGCTTGTAAGAGTGTTTTTTGGGCAATAAATCGGCAATTTGTTATCTACCGCAACCGCTACTTGTTTGTAAGTGTAAACAAACCCAATTATCGCCCATTTAACTAGCGTGTAAAGCTGTATAAGGTCCGTTTTTTTGCATGTATTTTTGTTTAATTGATGCCCAGAAGGTAATCCTAATTTATTGCTGTTTATATAGACATAGTAAACCGGACTAGCAACTGATTGGTACCATCTTTGGATGAACTAGTTTGTTTCTTTGTGTCTAGTACTATATTTAGTGTTTCTTTGTTTATTTGTTGGCATACTGTTCATATTTGGCATCAAATCGATTGTGTGACCTATTTCTCTCAATTGACCTACTGACTCATTTGACCTACTTTCCAGTTGAGTAACTCAGCATTGACCTGTCCATTGAACAATCTACCATTTGCTTACTGCATTTCATTTGGTTTAATTATTAAACCCAACTGTATTTTCATTAATTCCAGTAAAACTGCAGAGTGCTAAAGTTGTACAAATAACAGTTGTATAAATAAATATATATATATTTATTATTTTTTAGTTATTTATTTCAAATCTAATACTCAAGAACTAGTTAACCTATAAAACACACAACACAGAGGTTTATATTAATTTTGAAACTCACAGAATATTGTTTTAGAACACAATACTTGGTGAATGTTTTTCTAATATTTTGCAGTTTTCTCCCATGATGAAGCCTGAGGTCCGGACCAGGCAGTACATAACCAGAATGACGAAGGCTCTCCTTGAATCCGTACTAGAAGAGGACTCTGATGAGCATGTTCCCGATACACAAGACTTAGATGGTCCGATCACATCTGACATGTCTGAATCGCAAGAACTTCCTGTGATCCCCGAGACACAACAGTCGCAGGCTAGCCTCTTTGATGCGACCCTTGTCAGTGAAACAGACTCTTTTGATGAGAGTAGCTTACTCATTGATGATACCTCAGTAGCTCCCCCGACTGCTACAGAGACCCCCGCTGCAGTCACCGAAGATGATCCCACTGTCACAAATGCTACACCTCCCGCCGACCCAGGACCCCCAGTAGCTACTACTTCTACCGTCGATCTCCCCTCAGAAGCTACTCCTTCTACAGTTGAATCCCCCGAAGCTACTGCTTCTACAGTTGAATCCCCCAACCTGCCTGTCGGTTCCCCGATTGAAACAGTTGTCACAACTCGCCAGACTGCTACACCTCAAGTGACTAAGACTGTACACCTGTTTAGAGGTCCGAAGAACCCTCTGTCAGCCTTCTACCACCAGAAGCTGCAGTGGAACCACATGTCCTTCATCTCAGCTGAGCAGGCTTATCAACATCAGAAACTGTTATTCCACAAAGTACCCCGTGTTGGTCGTAATCGCCTGCTCAGATGTCGCTCGTCACATGATGTTAAACGAATTGCAAATGAACTTGTACCCTCTCCATGTGATTCATGGAATGAGATGAAGTTTGCCTTAATGACTGAGATTTGCACAGCCAAACTTCGTCAGTGTAAACGTTTTTGTGATGCCCTAACCAAGACCGACCGCGCTATCCTTATCCACAACACCGAAACAGACAGCGTATGGGGTTGTGGTGTAGACATGAAGGGCCGCAACATGATGGGCAAGATTCTCATGGAGGTTAGGGACACTGCACGCTCGTATCAACAAGAATTCCCTCCACTGCCCAAACCGACACACCCTTCACCTTCAGCAGACAGAGCTGCGTCATCTGTGAAGTCTCGGTCCGTCATGGTTGTCGGAAATTCGAACACTCGCGGTCTGGCCAAAGAGATTAATGCTCGTGGAATTTCCTGCACTGGGTTCGTATACCCTGGCCAGACTGCCGAACAGATCAGTAATCGAGTGAAGAACTTTGCCCGTACTACGCCACCATCCGCAGTTGTATGCCATGCAGGCGATGTTGAGGTCCGTGATCAGTCTCGCTCGCTCTCATCGATCACATACGACTACAATAACCTCATTGACAGCATTCGCTCTACATTTCCTCAATCTCGCATCATTCTAAGTGGTTTGCCCTTAGATCGCTCACCCCGAGGGTCGTCGCTCCACTTGAGGATTACAGAACTCAATGCCCATCTGTCCACGCTGTGTTCAACAACAAAGAACTGTGTTTTTCTCTCGAACACCAGAGCCAAACTGAGAGACAATATCCACTTCACTCACCAGTCAAAGGACATAGTGGCTCGCACTGTTGCTGGACATGTTAAACAGTGTCTTTAATTTGCTGCCAGTTACCAAGATTAATGAAGAGTCCCAGAATGTAAATGTCTTTTTTAAAAATGTAAATGGTAATGTGAAAAATGCAAATCTGAATCATGGTACCCATTCTAAAGATATTATCTCATGCAGTGATGACAATGATAAATCTCCAGATAACATAGAGTTTAATGCATTGCTAAATGATCCAATATTGTCATTGGAATGTGATAGTCACGTATCCAATATGTCAAAAGTAAGGCCAATATCTCCAGAATCAGATTGCCTTGTAGCTACAGAGAGTAACCATGAATTAAAACTGTTAGTTTGGAATGTACAGGGACTAGGTAGTAAATTTGAAACGCATGATCTGCTCAACCAGGTGTCAGAATTTGATGTAGTGATATTTCTGGAGACTATGAAGTTAGATGATTTCAGTCCAAATACTGGAAGTTATATTTTCAAGCACTTTCAGAGAAAATATCAAAACCCACGTGCGCGTAAACCTTCAGGTGGAATCGGAGTATTAATCAAATCTAACTTATACGATGACAAAACTGTAACTGTAGCTAAAAATTGTGACTTTGTTGTATGGTTAAAGATTTGCAGACCAAATCAAGATGATTTATTTATTGGCGGAGTATATATTCCACCTCTTGACTCAAGTTCCATGGTTGCAAACTATAAGGATAACAATGCTTTTCAGCTCATTCAACAAGATGTTGTACATTTCATGCAAAAAGGCAATGTTGCGCTATGTGGTGATTTCAATGCCAGAACTGGTAAACTCTGTGATTACGATCACACCTATGGAAAAGATATTAACTGTGGTATCTCATCGTTTCAAGTTGATTTTCCTCCATTAGATAGGCATTCGGAAGATATTAAAACTAATACTTACGGGAAAGAACTAATTGCACTTTGCAAGTCTAGCCAAATGCGAATTATGAATGGTTTCTTTAATAACGATCATTCAACTGGTCAGTTTACCTGCTGCACAGCCAGAGGTACCAGCCTCATTGATTACCTAATCTGTGACAGAGGATTCATGAATGAACTGACAGAATTTCATCTGTCTCCTATTACTGTAGAATCAGATCACAAGCGTCTCTCATTTAGTGTCAGAAGTGTGAATGCTTCATATGAATTTCAGCAAACACAGCTTGAAAAGTCTAAGCATCACAAACCATTTTACAAATTTATTTACAGAGCAGACAAGATAGATGGTTATATGTCATCTCTAGAGGATGAACATTGTCTTAACTTAATAGATGAGTTGACAGATTGCATTATTCATGAAAAAAGTGTTAATATGGCTGTCTCCAGCTTGTATTCTTATTTAGATAAAGCCATTTCTGAAAATTTTGACAAGAGGTACATTAAATCTCCTTCAAACAAATTTCCAAAAAATCAATGGTTCGACCAAGAGTGTAAAGATAGTAAGCGGGCATGTAATGATTTCTCTAAACAAAATGACTTATCTTTGGAAAACAATCGCAACCACTATAACTTAATAAAAAAGCAATACAAAGCAATGATACAAAGAAAGAAAAGAGACTACCAAAAATTAGTTCGGTCGGACTTAGGAAGTTTTCACTCCAAAAATCAAAATGATTATTGGAAACTATGGGAAAAATTGAAATCAAGCAATTGTTCCAGTTCTAAATCAAATGAACTGATAACTTTGCAGTCATTCGAATCTTATTTTGTCAATGTCAGTTGTCCTCCAGAAAGTGCAGTCTCCTCTTTTGACATGCTATTTCTGAAAACTGTTGTAACTTATGTTGCAGATACTCTTACTACTAACAATGTTGAATCTATCTTAACAGACCATCCTATTACATGTGAAGAGGTAGACAAGCAGATCAAATGCCTCAAATCAAATAAGGCACCAGGTGTTGATGGTATTAGTAATGAATTTTATAAATGTGCTTCTGAACAGCTAGTTCCCTCTCTAACCACTTTGTTTAATTATATATGGGAAAAAGGTGAATTCCCTGACAGATGGGCTGAGGGAATTATACAACCTCTGCATAAAAAAGGGTCTCAGAGTATAGCAGATAACTACAGGAAACTAACGCTTATGGCCTGTATGGGAAAAATCTTTGAAGGTATATTGAACAGACGACTCATATTTCAAAGTGAGGTAATGTCAGTTGATGATCCAAATCAGTTTGGCTTCTGTAAAAACCGCAGAACCACAGACAATGTCTTTGTGTTAGACACTCTAATCTCCCATCAGCGTTCTGTTAAGAAGCCGCTGTATCTTTGTTTTATTGATTTTACCAAAGCGTTTGATTTCATCAACAGAGATTTGCTATATTACAAACTACTGAAAAGTGGCTTTGGTGGTAAACTGGTTAAGATAGTCATCAGTATGTTTTCTAAAGCAAATGCTAGAGTGCGATGGAATGGTGAAATTGGTGACAAAATAGACAGTACTCATGGGGTGTTGCAGGGTGGTATTATCAGTCCAAAATTATTCAATCTTTTCCTGGCAGATTTGCATGAGTATCTAGATACCAGTCAAGGGATTACAGTGAATGACACCACTTTCACTCACTTGGTGTATGCTGATGACTTAGTACTTATATCTGAGAGTGAAAAAGGACTCCAAACTTTGTTAAATAACATAGCCACATATTGTAGAAAATGGCACTTGATTGTTAACTGCAATAAAAGTAAAGTTATGATTTACAATACTTCCAACAAAGGTTGTACGAATCACAAATTTGTATTAGATAGCATGGAATTAGAAATTGTTAATTCTTTCAAGTACTTAGGACATGTTCTAACATCGTGTAAGAACATCCATGCATCGATGCATGGCCATGTTGCTACTCAAGCTCAAAGAGCTGTTCATTTACTCTATGATAACATTAAAAAGACTGTCGGGCACCTGTCTCCTAGGCTAAGCCTTAAAATGTTTGACACTCATGTCCTGCCTATCTTAGAATATAACAACGAAGTGTGGTTCAATGAAAAGAAAATTGATGCAATAGAAAAAATTCAGATGCAGTATTTGAAAAAGATACTTGGCGTTAGAAGACAAACACCAACTATTGGTATTCTGGCAGACTGTGGCAGATTTCCACTTGTCGTTCGACAACAAGTTTCAGCTGTCAAATATCTGCAACGGTTGATCTCACCTGATTGCCCTAGCATACTTAAAACTTGTTATGATATTCAAATTCAAATGCATAATTCCAAAAAGGAATGTTGGTACACTAAACTATGCAATGCACTTGGAAAATATGACATCACTATAGACGGTGATCTACTTGTCATACCAAATGCAATGTACAAGCATACTCACAATAGGTTGCTTGGTGAAATTTCAGACTCAAATATTAATCCGAAGCTAAGAACTTATAAAAACTTCAAAACCGAAATACGTATTGAACCGTATTTAAATTTTGACCTGCCTAAACATCTCTATACCAGTATAGCTCGTTTCAGACTTAGTTCCCATAATTTACAAATAGAATTAGGAAGACACAAGCGACCGTATGTGCAACCAGAAGACCGAAAGTGTAAAAGATGTGATATGAATGTAGTAGAGGACGAAGAGCATTTCTTAATGGTATGTCCAAAATGGACATGTCATCGTCTCAAATTAATGAAAATTGTGGTGAAACATATCTCCGGCTTTTTAGTTTCTAGTAGGTATCAGCAGCTCTTATCGATAGTGAAAAGTAAAATATCTGAAATAAACATAGCCCTGGGACAATTCTTGTATCATTCACTTAATGATGATAGTGCATAGACCTCCTTATTTGACATGACCTTCGTTCTTCTTGGTGACAATTGGCAAATTACTGGTACTGTTCTTATTAATGCATTCATAATATTGCTTTTGTATTCAGTTATGTGGCCTTAGGGTGTGGCGGTACTGAAAATTTTCTGTTCTAAACCTCCGTGCGTGCATGTTGCTAAATTTGACTGTAATGTTTTTTCTGCTATTAACTTACATTTCCAGCATGTATATACTCTTTTGGTGCATAATTGGGTGCTAATTTAAAGGTGCGCTACTTGTTTATGGTGCTCAGATTAACATTCTGTATATATAATTTTAAACCTCCGTGCGTGCATGTTGCTAAATTTGACTGTAATGTTTTTTCTGCATGTATATACTCTTTTGGTGCATAATTGGGTGCTAATTTAAAGGTGCGCTACTTGTTTATGGTGCTCAGATTAACATTCTATATAATTGTTATGTGCTTATGTATGGACATTTAGAAAATGAAAGTAGAATATGAGAGTTCCGTTGTGCGGCCTTATAGCGGTTACCGCTGGCTTCGTGCATCGGGGCTCTCACGCCGAATTAAATGAACCAGTTCTAAACTTATAATTGCTCATAAAAATAATCCTTACATTTTATATTTTATATCAAATAATCCTTACATTCTATATTTTATATCCTTACATTCTATATTTTATATCAAATAATCCTTACATTCTATATTTTATATCAAATGTTCAGTATTAAATTTTATATCAAATGTTCAGTATTAATGCAATTAAATTGTATATATATATATATATGCTTATGAATGTATAGCCTTATCCCATTAGATTGTAGTTGCCTGTTTTTATGCTGTATATCCATTCTTTCTTTATTTATTTTTTATTATTTTATGACATATGTATCTGTTTGATCCTTTTACATGTCAATAAAATTCTATATATATATAGCTGCTCATCGGAAGTAGGTTGAGGCTACAGGCATAAAGCCTCAGCATTTGATCATTGTTGATAACATGTTTCCGGCCTTATTTCTATGAAAATGGACCTTTTCAGTGCTGCTTCGGTCAACTTCGTGTTCAATATTCATAGAATGCAAAGCACTTATTAAACGAACCTTGTATATCATGCTACAAACCAATATTGGTTTCCTAGACAGATAGCCTACTGTGTAGAAATTTATAAAAAAGTTTGGCAAATCCACTAGATTCGTAAGAGTGCCATAGAATAAGTTAAAGCTCATAATTTTCCTTGAAGACACTAGCTGTATTTGTACTTGGTGAACTCTGCAATGAAACTTCTCCATGCTGCAGGACGATTGCCTAAGCTCTGAACAGAATGGGCAGACATATTTTCTGGATGTATTAGCTTCAGAAAACGAATGTGAGGTTGATGAATTGCTTGTCCATCACTGAGTTGTCCTTCTTTTCCCACACGCATGTCTCAGAATCAGTCCAGTAGCCAGAGATTCCACATGGAGACAAAAGAGATTGGAAAAAGAAGAACCTCATAAAATATGAATAAATCATACCTACCTCATTAAAAGACTAACTCTTAAGGGGATTAATAGATGATTTGTAGACTTGTTTTGGATATACTCCCACAACCTGATTAATTTACATGCAGAATATTGGGTTTGCTAGTTCCACTTAAAAAAAAAAAAGAAGATAACAATTCATGAAACAGCTCAAAGATAATTTCAACTCTGGTCATTTGTATGAAATACCATTTAAAAATGTCCAAGACAGAAATGGTTCGCTGTCACTTGAAGCAGTCATGCGCATTGCAGCAGAAGCTATCATATCAGAAAATTTTTGAACAGCCATCCAAGTTGTTTCGCAATCGCCAGTTTCTTATGGTGTGAACATGTTCTGAGTGTTTATAATTCCCAATATAGGATGAGACTAATCTTTTAATCCACATATATTTCTCTATCTGTCTGTCCATCTGTCTTTCTAATAAGAGGATGGAAGAAAATCTGCAGTACGCTTTAATAGGAAGAAACTCTAAAGAATTTTTCAAATCATCACAAGGGGGGAGGGTTGGTCTAGTGGTAGCGTGCTGGACTGCCAATCGCTGGGTCTGGGGTTCGAATCCAGCTCTTGCCGGGTCACCTGGGCCTATGTTGGACGGCTGTTTCAATCATCCTTCGCCTCATTGCCGTGTCCTCCTCCTGTCCTAATTAGCCTACCAAGTGCATAAATACAGGACGTAAAGCCCCAATCATCCATCCATCAAATCATCACAATGGAGAACACTGGACAAGAAGGAATCACTGCATACATTTTCCAAACATTTTCCGAGCAATGCAATAAAACAGTGTGTACTGGTGTATTGTCGCGGAGCTGTTGCTTGAGCAAATGATGAATTATTTCCGCAAATATCCTAGCCTCATATACACTCTTAGAACAGTGTTTTACATTTAAACACCTGTAAACATGTCTTGTGCTAAACATCTAATATTTTGTGTCTTGAAATAAAACACCTACAAAGTGAAACACTTATATGTCTAAACACATGGTATTTTGTGTTGAAATATAAAACACTTTGTGAGCTAAACATGTCTCCTTCTAAACACCTCTAATTGGTGTTTAGAAATGAAACACTTTCTGGGGTAAACATGTTTAAGAAGTTGGTGTTTAGCATGTAAACACCTGACCTATATGTGGAGCCTCATTCTGAGAAGATGCAGGTCAACTTTGAAATTAACTGTCATCCGACTGAAGTGGACCTCAGAAGAAGCAGCTTGCTCCTACCTGGGATGGACTGGAGACGCTCTTAATATCTGGCTTTTTAACTGGTAAGTGTTTTGTTTTAAATACACGTACATATCCACAACAGTTTTTGGGATGTTCAATGTGTTGTTGAACACTATTTGAAGGGGGAAACAGAGTAAAATCTTTTAGCTGATCAATGTGCATGGTGTTTACAATGACAAGTTCATCACATAACTTTATACGTATGCAGACTGTTAGAATGCAGTGTACATTGTTGTGGCCAGACATACTGATGTCAGGAAATACATCTTGAGCACTAGTTCTATTAGCTCTATGGTATTGTGGACCCATGGCTAAATCAAGGCTAAATGATCAGCTGAAGCAGCCATCTTGCCTGCCTCACAGGAGGGGCAGGATTGGCTGTCACCCCAGGCACTGCTCATGGGATAGTCATGTTTTTCCCTAATTAAAAAAGAAGCTCCATAATAACATACAAATCAGAAACTTGATTTTAGTTCTTCTAAAATAAATAAATTATTATCACAATTATTGAAAAAAAAATTTATTATTATTATTATTTTATTCATCATACAAGAGTACAAATTTTTTTTCTTTTTTATCTTTTCTGATAAATGTGTTCTATTTGCAGAGTTGCACGATGACCGAGATTAAACACAAGATCCACTGAAGAATACAACCCCCTGCCTTGTGGATACAATTGCCCTCATCATTATCACCAGAGATTGCTGATATACACCTGGAGAGTCAGCAAATACCTGCTAAAGTTAGTGTGACCATGGACTGGACTGACAAAAGCCTGCGCAAGATGATCGGAAATTATTAACAAAAAAAAACTGGACTTTATCAAAGACTTATGGCATGTTGTTATGTCTGCAATTTACCTTTTATTTTGACTTTTGAAATCGATGAATGGACAATGGACACTATGTTATGCTGATTTATCAATTATCATTCAGCAGAGAAATTAAGAAATATATTTATAAAAAATGTATTTGCAAGAACTGTTATTTCCAAAGTGTGCACATGTTTCATTATGATTATTGTGATTGCTTGTAAGCCAATGTTTACCTTATGTTTATTCTAATAAACTTTTAAACTTATTTCACTGTGAAAAAATGTATAATCTAAACACAAAAGTGAATGACATGTTTAAATTCTAAACATGTTTAAGATCTAAGCACATTCAAGAGCTAAATTTCAGAAGATCTAAACACGTTTAGAGGCTAAACATGTTTACATTCAAAACACATAGCCTATTGCCAAAACATGATGATTCTAAACGCGTTTAGATGTTAACACGTAAAAAAAGTGGGGACAAATTTCGTGTTTAGTATTGTGTTTTACATCTAAACACTATTCTTAGAGTGTAGTCTCGCTATAAGAACTGCACTGGTCACCAAATCCACTTTCCATAAGGTCAAACACCCCAGATGAAAGTGAGCATAGTTTGTGTCCTCCTATCCAATTCGAAGCCCACATCCATCTTACTATTTGCCAATCCCTATACAGAACCCGCACAGATGATTTCATTGCCATTCATGCTATATTTGTATTATCATCAATTCATCATATAGAAAACTATTACACCCACATTATCTGCAACTGTAAAATATCTTTTCTTGTTGCAAATTTGACACATATTTCCAAGCTCACTATGTGATCAACCCTTAAAAAATCTTACTGGAAAATGCTTGTATCAGTGTCTGTGCTGGACAAGTAAAAGATCGCTCACATGGGGTAAATGTGTAACATGTTGAGGACTCCCGCTCGCTCTCCCATCTCATCAATCAACTCTTATATGCCAAGAACTGGGCTAAGAGGGCTGCACTGAACCATATCTATCTATCTGTCTATCTATAAGTTTCAATTTTGTCAATATTTCGCAATTTTCACAAGAACCGGCATGCATTGCACTTTGTGCACTCATTATTAATCTACTAAGTGCCTCTGGTAAGAGGAGAAAATTAATCCCAATATGCAGGCAGTCGAGAAAGTATAGATTATAATAGATGTTTTCTTTTTCCAAATTTGATGCCAGAATAAAACGTTTTTTGTGGTAATCTCCTCTAATTTGCTATCACGAAATGACATTTCTCTGCTCTTAGCCAAATATGCTTTTGCTTTGTTGTATATCTGGAACCCTATACATTTCTAGGTCCATTCCATTACCATGATTACCATGATTATGCCTTAGGGAGAACTCCCGCAATCCTGTTTCATGCATTCCAAGCCATTGACGTATTATATGTTTTCTTTGAACTGGGAATAGCCCTGGAGAGAAGGCACAAAACTATTGCTGCTCGTCGAAATTGGCTTCAGACATAAAAACCTCAGTATTGGATATCATACCATGTTCCTGGCAATTCTGAAAATGGGCCATTCTGTGTTGCAGCGGCTCTGAACTTTCAAAATTTAGAATGTCATTATCATCAGGCTTCAATCTGATATATTATACATTGTCATTGTATTGGTTTCCTGCATAAATAATGCATCACTGGAAGTTTACAAAAACTTATAGCAAATCCGCTCAATTAATCAGAGTCTGATAGGATACACCTCAAAGCTCATCATTTTCCTGGAAGACATGAGGTGCATTTGTACTCATAAACCTCTGTAATGAAACTTCTCCATGCTGCTGGGTGATTCCTTAAGCTCTAAACAGAATGGGAAGAGGTGTCTCAAAATGCATATAAGCTCCAGAAAACAAATATTTGATGAATGAATTGCTTGACCATAGAAAAAGAGTTCTCCTTTCTTTCCCAAAGAGTCAGAGAAGTAGCCAGAGATTCAACGTATAGGCAAAGATATTGATGCAGCTCTAGTAATACATAAAAGGAAAAATCTTTTTCATTGTCTCATTCAAAGACAGCAGTTAAAGAGATTAAATGATGATAATTTTGTAGATACATTTTATCTGCTTCCTCCATGACATGTCACTTAATTTCCAGTATTATATGGAGTAATTGCAACAAAGGCTATCATGTCAGAAATTGTTCCGACAGCTTCCCAAATTGTTTCAAAATTTGGGAAAGTATTACATCACTGTAAATGGCCTAATATACCTCTTTTTTATAGTACATCAGAATATGATAATCAACAACAGAAACCGTAAAATAAACATTATTCTCCTCTGCGGGGCAAGACTTCCCTTTCTTTCCATCCTGAACATTTCTGATGCTGAATATTTGTTTGGGGTGTTGTTTATCATGGTCCTCATCTTTGCTTTGACAATATTCATGCTTGTAAGTTCATCAGGTTGAAATAATATTGTATTGCAAAACTTATTCCTTCAATGTGTTTATTCCGTATCTTGGTGTGTAAATCACTATCAATAGTGATTGTTTACCGGTTGACCATTTTTGGATATATCAATTCCTCGCATGTGCAAAGAATGTCCTCTTTCATTAAATTTTCCGCTATATTTTACAATTCCGAATAAGATGCTACAAAGCACCAAACTAGGCTCAAAATGTGCTTTTCTAACTTCTGTAAAACTAGGTCTTAAATGGGTTACTCGGACCAGGAATAGAACTGGGGTTCCATAGGTTAGCATAATTTCTATTGCACTATCAACAATTGGGGTCACAGGCCTCAGCAACATGAGAATATGAGCTAAATAACAACTTAGACCTCTGCAAGTTCGAACTAACGTATATTATTATGAGCGCAGCTCATGGCTGCCGAAGGCTGCCATGAGCGAAGCTCGCTTAGCACAGGGACAGCTCATTTTTTGTGGTGCTCCTGTCTGCAGTGACAGCCTGAACAGGAAGTGCCTGTAGTTGCCATAAAAGTGGAGCTAGTAGTTTAGTCACAGTGTAGTTTGATAAATAATCAAAATATGTTAAATAAATTCCAAAATAGACTTAAAATTTCAGTCTTGTCCTATAACAACCTCCAATGACATATTTCAGGGATTTAAATCAACATGTGTATCAACATAGGAAATAATTATTTCCATACCACCTGATTGCAAGATGTGAATAAAAATTAAAAGTCAATACAAATATTAATGACTTAAATAGATCACCAAGTAAGAAATCATAACAACACTTAAGGTTACATAATCTTCATTAACTATCAACAAATTATGTAACAGTCTAGTAGTAAACTGTACTAAACAGTCACCTCTGAATAGCTATGGTTTTATTGATCTCAGTCATGTAACATCAACAATTTAGTGCAATCTTTCTATTTATCTATTTATCTAATTATCTATCTATCTATCTATCTATCTATCTATCTATCTATCTATCTATCTATCTATCTATCTATCTATCTATCTATCTATCTATCTATCTGTCTATCTATCTATCTATCTATATATCCATCTATATATCCATCTATCTAATCTTATCTATAGATCTGATCTTATCTATCTAATCTTATCTATCTGCCCATTTGCTCAGGCCTTTAAAAAGATGTGTTGGCCTTCTGCATGGAATGTTGAAGATAATGCAGTAGTGCGATGACAATGCTGTGCGATATTCATGGCAGTGCCATTTACATATTATTCATTCTATAACTGTCACATAAAAAAAAATCATCAAGTGCCTGCCCCTTGTGCATTCAGAGATCTATTTTACATATTGTTTTTGGATATATACTGTGGCCAGATTTGATAAGGCAAGAAACAACCATATTTCCTGCAAATCACCTAAATTTCCTGGCACCAAATGGCATTTCTATGCTTCAGGCCAAATACCCTTAAATTGCTTTGTCATTTATCTGGAACACAATAAATGGCAAGGTCCATTCCAATGCCATGATTGCCAAGACATCTCCTCAGGGATCACCCAACATTTCGTTTGATGTAACCCCAGCCTGTGACATATATATTTATATATATATGTATGTTTCCTTTGAAATGCTAACAGTCCATGAACGAAAGCACAAATTTTAAAGTATAATCTTGGGAAGTAATTCAAAGCCACTACAGGCCTAATGGACGTATGATTTAAGACTTTACTTCCTACTTCCTATATTTGTGTGTTTTGATTGATTGGCTGATTAGGACCGGAGTGAGGGGAATGGCAATGTAGACTAACATTCTCAAACTTAACATAATTTGAAACTGGTCGGTAAAATGTCAAGTTACCCAGAACTATTTACATGAATTATCAGGATGTTACTCATATATGTAAATGTGTAACATGTTGAGGACTCCCGCTCTCCTCCCATCTCATCAATCAACCCTCGTGAGTGACCAGAACTGGGCTTAGAGGGCAGCACTTACCATATCTATCTTTCTATCTGTCTGTCTATCTATCTATCATATGGTTTCCTGCACAAGATTTTGTTGGGTCTTTCTTCTATCCAATATGTCCAATATTGGATTTACAACTTCCACTGAAAGACTTTCTGTATATGACATATGTTTAGACCTATTACAGAGAAGGATCCATGACACACCTCATTGAAATTTTCAACTGCAGCCATTCGTACGATAGACCGTTTCAAAATGTGCATGCTCCACCATGCTTTGCACTCCAATGTGTAACAAGACTATTGTTTGCTGTTTGTCCTGGATATTTCTGATGGTGTGAATCTGTCTGTTGTGTTTCTTATCATTGTGATATGATTTACTAGATTTCAAGTTTTTCTGACTTGTCATGAGTTAAATTATGATCCGACAGATCAGTATGTCTGATGCTGGACCCTGTCCCCCAAGCAGCTTTCCAGTACATTTGAGGTGATTGTCAATATTTTCCTTCAATGTGGTTTATCTATTTCCTGATGAGTCTTATTGTCTGAACCAGGACGGAATCTGATCGTCTTCAAGCCAACACCAATTCAAACCCCATCACTCCCATTTTGTTTAATTTCTTTGATATTGTGACTCTCTGCTAATCGCAATTACTATACCAGCTGTCTTAATAGAGTTCTTAATATGGGTTAAGGTTGTGGGGAGGAGTCAAAGGTAGTTGTGTGGAAATGTGGGGAGAAGGGAGGGCAAAATGGGTAAACAGAGGTCTTCTGAAAATGTGTTTACTTTAGTTTGAACAAAGCAGCCTTCTTTTATCACCTTTTTTCTTCTTCATATTACAGAATCCCAACTGGATGCACAAAGCACCAACCGAAAGAGCATGTTCAAAAGGGCTTGTTCGAGGGTATGTGGCCGCGTGTAAATGGTTCATAAAAAAGCTCTTCTTGTTTTTCTTTGTAGAAAATGAATAACATTTTGTTCTGACATTCTTTGTCAATCTGACATTTCCTAAAGCAGACATTTTCTGATTCAGACCTTTGTATTCTAAAGATTTTCAACTTTTATAGACAACAACTAAATTTAATTTTTTGCTTACAAGAAATAGTAAAAAAGAGGCAAAGGCATCAACATCAGAGAAGTACAAGTGGAAAGCAAAGAATATTCAGGACAAGAGGAAATTGGCTGCCAAAAAAAAGACAGCCTTTTATGTCAGGAACCAAAAGGTCTTGATCTCCACAAGAAAGAGCAGTCCCAAAACTCATAAAAGAAAAGCACTGTAAGACATGCTCAGTGCACACCAATATATATTGCAGACACAATTTAGACAGATTATGAAATGACCACCAGTCCAACAATGCTATACCCAAAAAAGAATACAAGACTATTCTTAATTTTCAAATGGCATTGTGTCTTCGGTAACTACAAGGAAAGTACAAATATATATAGAATTAGTTCTGAAAATAATTGTATTTTTGTGCAGCTGGTTTTAGAATGATGGTTCAGTTATTCTATCCAAAGATATGGCACCTAAATCTTTCATGATATGAATCATCATCATTCAATTAAGGAAATGGCATTTTTTTAAATATCAGCAATTGTGTCGACCTACCACATATATTTTGCTAAAATCAGTATCTGATAATGTGAAGATAATGCTGAAAGCTATTTGGTGAGCTGCTTTTAAAACGTCTTATCAACACAGAAGAATGATTTGTGTGCCGACAATGTCAACATGCAAATTCAGACTTCCAACTATGGAACATACAGAGTGTAACTGTGTTCTTTCACATCCATATCAAATACAATTATTGTCTTTTGATCATAAGATCTACTAGAATTTCATTTCTAAGAGTGTATTCACTGTAGAAGTCATAAGAATGGACTCGCAAAATATCTGAGCACGTCATGCTTTACCTGTTGTGTATAGCTTGGTGAATCGTGACTTCCTGGACCACTTCTGAACTTATGATTATGATTTCTGTAGTAATGCATGAGCCTATGAATTCTTGATGACTGATTCATTGTAAACAAGCATTTAATGTTGTCGGCCAGGCCAGTTCTGGGTTTACTGAGCCCTTTTTCTGACTGGACTTCACTTTTGAGTATGATCAATTTAATCTGATTCCCCAATCATTTTGATACATTGGTCTAGCCTATTGGTAATTGTCAATATTAGCAACAAACTCTCTTTTTGGATGCAGTCATGCATAAACCACCAAAAGAGATGGTTAACAGTTCTTTTATTGGCAAATTCCTTCAAAATATGGGGTCGTCTTCAGGAACTGGCCAAACAATAAGAAGAACAGCCGGATGCATCATCTCCTGGTGTTTGTTATCTGGATGATACATAATCTGGCTTGAACATAGTTACGTCACAAATTATAAGCAATTTTTCTTATTAAATCTGGTATCAGGGATTCTCTGAGTGGGCATCTAAAACTTGAAGTGAAAATAATAAAATGATAGCCACCTCTTTATGCCTACAAGGAAAAGTCAAGAGTAGTTGCATTTTCCTTTGATAAAAGGAAACAAAATGGAAATGCAATCAAAAACCCATGCACAGACATCCAAAAATTAACTTCAACGCAAATACGGTGAGCCTTTAGAACAGCTATGTGAAAGATCTCTCAGAGATGTTGTATCAGTGTGTCTGTCTCCCTACACTCTAAAAATTCTGAGACAAAATTGGTTTTTTAGATTCAAAATGGTTTTTTGAAAAACCAAATTTCAATGCAAAAAACCAACATGGATTTTTTTTTAAAAACCGTTTTGAATCTAAAAAACAAATTTTGTCCCGACATTTTTTAGAGTGTATGAGAAGGGTTTCTGTAAAGCAATACCCATGGTTTTTCCTTGTGGTTATTTAATTTGAGGAGGATGGATGGCAGGAAACTTGACTTGAGAACAGGAAATTGAGATAAACTGCGGAGCCGAAGTGATTAGGCAATCTGCCAATGCACTTACAATGTATTCTTGTAGACAGCTTTCTTGCAGCCAATTCTGGAAGCATATTCTTGTAACTTCCTCTTATAGCTGACAAGCAGCATTCCAATACATTTCAGATTATTTCAAGTTGCCAGCAATGTGGCCAATGTCATCACTTTGACCCAAGTTCATCAGGATGGGCTTGTACTTTAAAAGGTATTCCTTCAATGTGGTTAATCCATTTCCAGATGTGTCAATAACTCTCAATAAATTATTGTGCATATTTGCAGCTGATCATTGCTGGGACCATCACTTCTGTTCCTCACAAAGCAGCCATCTTGCATCACTTTTTCTTCTTCATATTACAGAATCCCAACTGGACCTGACAAAAGGCTCAAAATGTATTTTCTCTGTGTCCAAGAGAACGAGCATGTTCTTACACTCTTTGTCAATCTGACATTTACTTATGCAGACATTTTCTGATTCTGGCATTTGTATTCTAAAGTTTTTCAACTTTTATATACGACAATTAAATTGAATTTTGTGCTTCCAATAAATAGTAAAAAAGGGGCAAAGGCATCAACATCAGAGAAGTACAAGTGGAAAGCAAAGAATATTGAGGACAGGAGGAAATTGGGTGCCAAAAACAAAGACCGTCTTATATGTCAGCAGCCAAAAGGTCTTGATCTCCACAAGAAAAGAGACTCCCAGAAGATTTCCAAAACTCATAAAAGAAAAGCTCTGTAAGACATGTTCACTGCAGATCCATTTGTATTGCGCACACAATTTAGACAGATTATGAAATGACCACCACTCCAGTAGTCCCAAGAAAGTATACAAACTATTCTTAAAATTTGCAAATGGCATGGTGTCATCAGCAACCATAAAGAAAATACACAAATATATATAAAATTAGTTTTGAAAATGATTTTATTTTTGTGGAATCGGTTTTAGAATGATGTTTTTCTTTTATATTGATATATGAATTCAATCCAAAGAGATGGCACCTCAAACTTTCATAACACGAATCATCATCGTTTAAGGAAATATTTGAATACCAAATAATTGAGTTGACCTATCACATATATTTTGCTAAAATCAATATCCAGTGATGGAAACTGAATGCTGAAAGCTATTTTGTGCGCTGACAATTACGGCTGCTTAAAAGTCTTATCAACCGGTTGACGGAGAATGATTTGTGTGTTGACATGCTAATTCAGACTTCCAACTATGAAAAGCGCAGGATGTAACTGTGTTCTTTCACATCCATATCAAATACAATTATTGTCTTTTGATCATAAGATCTACTAGAATTTCATTTCTAAGAGTGTATTCACTGTAGAAGTCGTAAGTGTAGACTAACACACTATCTGAGCGTGTCATATATACTTTACCTGCTGTGTATAACATGGTGAGTCGTGACTTCCTGGACCACTTCTGAGCTTATGATTACGACTGCTGTATAGTAACGCATGAGCTTACAAATCTCTGATGACTGATTCATTGTAAACAAGCATTTAATGTTGTCTGCCAAGCCAGTTCTGGGTTTACTGAGCTCTTTTTCTGACTGGACTTCACTTCTGAGTATGATCAATTTTATCTCATTCCTCAACAATTTTGATACAGTGGTCTAGCCTCTTTTTAATCGTTAATATTATGAAGCTGAACATTAAACTCTCATTTTGGAAACAGTCAACCATAAACCACCAAAAGAGATGGTTAACAGTTAGTTTATTTGCCGATTCCTTCAAAACATGGGGTCATTTTCAGGAACTGGAAAAATAATAAGAAGGATATCAACTCCTGTTGTTCGTTTCTTGGATGACATCTATGTTACTAATTATAAACAATTTTTGCTCAATAAATCAAGCATTTAAAACTCAAAGTCAAAATGATATAATGATAATCATTTATTGATGCGCTAGCAAGAATGTTTTAATAGTACAGTACAAATTTCTAAATGTGGCTCAACTTACCTTTCTATAGCTATTCATTACTAGTCTTATCCATATCTATCCATAACTATCCATTTCTATTCTTTTGTATACACTGGAATCCGTTTACCCCTTGTTTAAACAATAGTAATTGTGGATAGCTATGGCTAGCTATGGATAAGTGTAGCTTAGTTTAGCTTGGAATAGCTATGGATGGATAGCTAAGGCTAGATTTTAAATGACGAGCCACTTTTAGAAATTTGTACTGTATTTGCATTTTCCTTTGATAAAGGACACAAAATAGAAATGCAGTAAAAACTCCATCGCACAGATATAAAAAATAAAACTTCAATGCAAATACGTGTACAGTAGGCTGGGACAGCTTACTAAAATATTTCTCCGAGATGTTGCATCAGTGTGCGTCTGTCTCCCTCTGAGAAGGGTTTCTGGAAAGCAATACCCATGGTTTTTCCTCATGGTTATTTAATTTGAGGAGGATGGATGACAGGAAACTTGACTTGAGAACAGGAAATTGATATGAACTGCTGAGCAGAAATGATTAGGCAATCTGCCAATGCACTTAGTCTTGAAGGTAGCTGGTTTTGCAGCCGATTCTGGAAGCTTATTCTTGTAACTACATTTCAGATGATTTCAAGTTGCCTGCACTGTGGCCACTGTCATCACTCTGACCAAAGTTCATCAGGAAGGACTTGTACTTTAAAAATGTCTTACGTGAATGTGGATTATCCATTTCCAGATGTGTCAATAACTCTCAATTGTGCAATTTTGCAGCTGACCATTTTTGGGACCATCACTTATGTTCCTCACACGAGCGAACAAAGCAGCCTTCTTGCATAGTTTTCTTCTTCATTTTACAGAATCCCAACTGGATGCACAAAGCACCTGACAATAGGTTCAAAAAGTATTTTCTTTGTGTGCAACAGAAACAGCATGTTCAAAAGGGCGAGGTATGTGGCCACGTATAAATGGTTAATAAAAAAAGCTCTTCTTGTTTTTCTTTGTAGAAAATGAATAGCATTTTGTTCTGACACTCTTTATCTATCTGGCATTTCCTTGAGCAAACATTTTCTGATTCAGACATTTGTATTCTAAAGTTTAAAAACTTTTATAGACGACAACTAAATTGAATTTTGTGCTTCCAAAAAATAGTAAAAAAGAGGCAAAGGCATCAACATCAGAGAAGTACAAGTGGAAAGCAAAGAATGTTGAGGACAAAAGGAAATTGGCTGCCAAAAACTAAGACAGCCATATATGTCAGGAACCGAAAGGTCTTCATCTCCACGAGAAAGGGGAGTCCCAAAAGATTTCCTAAGCCAATAAAAGAAAAGCCCGCAGTGAAACACAATAACTGCAGGTCAATGTATATAATATTATCTTCGAAGAACTTAAGACAGATTATGAAATGATCACCATTGCTACACACAAGAAAGTATACAAGACAATGCATAGTTGTGAAAATAACTTCATTCTTCAGGAAATCAGGCTTTAGAATTATGTTTCATGTGTTTTGATATATCCGAATTCTATTCAAAGATATTTTACCTCAAACATTCATGATATGAAACATCATTATTCAAGGAAATGGCATATGAACATCCGCCATTGGGTTGACATCCTATTTATACACTGTATAAGTTTAAACTGATATCTAGTAACATTTGCGAAGATGATGCTGACAGCTATTTGGCTAGCTGGGTCATTCTCACAATACATGTAATATCAGAATCACCATTCTTTCATAGTCTGTAAATCTTTAAATTTTTATCACACATTGCTAATTTTGGCCTTGAATGAACACTGAAGTTTGAATAAATAAAACCTGCCCAAAAGAATGTATTATTTCTATAGATAATATATAAATATCATTATTATTTCTTTCAGTTCCAGCCAAAAAAGCACCGTAACCACCTTGAGTTGACAACGTTTTGCTATATCATTATTCAAAATCATTCAAAAAGTGAAATAAAATGAAGTTGTATCAGGTAGCAGCTATAAATGACAAGTAGTAAAAGCCATTATTTAATTAATTTGTAAAATTCCTTACACAACAGCCTTTCATCATTTTCTTGTTACTAATTTTACGAGGTTTGTGTCAACTCCAGAACAGTAAAAACTATTCATCTCTCTGGAGGAAACTGAAGGAAATTATTTTCCATCATGTCACTAGCACTGCTTCCTGAGCTCTGCTAAGTAAGAACCAGCCGGTCTGGTTTCACAATTCCCTTTAGTTTCCACAAAAACACCTATCTCCCGGGAAAGTGCCAAAGTATTTTCACTGGTCGTCAACTCCGGAACCAAATTTTGAAGTTTATAAATTGGGTGAGCACATTTTCTTCTGATTAAAAGGGTTCCTGACACGGTCACAGGGGTAGTGTAAATTTCCTATAACTAATTAATAAACAATGTGAATTTTAGTAAAATACTAATGCCAACGGCCAAACACACCTGTCAGAACTTTTTTTTGGGTCAATAATGTGACTTCCCAATTCAAAAATGTTGAGGAGAAATATTACATGTACCGCAATATGGGGTGAATTGGGACACTGGGGTGAATCGGGACAGAACAGGGACACGTTATATTTGCTCAATAAACACCAATTTCTACTTGCCTTAGAAATTTGGTATCATTTACAGTGGATTTAGTTCAGAATTACCAATTACTAGAATTTTTTTTATAAAACGATTTTTTATTTAGTTTTCAGTCATTTATTGATTTTTTTAAAATATGCATATTATCAATGAAATTAATTTCAAATTTTCCTCAAAATAATTTATCAAATTATAGAATATGTTTTCTAATATTTATTCACAACTAGCAATCACCCAAAGAAGGTAGAGAGTATTGATTGTGGAGATAATGGTCTGTCCCGATTCACCCCAAAGTAAGGGGTGAATTGGGACAGTGGTTTTCTGGGCCTTGAGCATTGAGATTTTAAGATATCATATCAAGCTCCAAGGGGTACTTAAAGCGTTTACTCAGACACAATTTGACACCAGATTTGATTTTTAGATTGATTTTTTACCATGCTTTGACAGAAAAACCGCCAATTCTGTCCCAATTCACCCCATATTACGGTATTGTGAGAATGACCCAGCCAGCAATTTAGGCAGCTTGAAAGCGATATCAGAAACACAGGCTTTTTTTTGTGCAGACATGCAAATTCAGACTTACAACTCTGAATAAAATATGTATGTTTTCATACATTACCAGTAGTCCATACGCAGTACCAGCCAAGCCATGTATATATTTTTCATTATTTGGCATGTTCACGAATTCGTGGAGGTGTAAAAACGAGCATGTACGAATTTGTGGACATGAAAAAACGAGCATAGGTGCTCGTGTACATGTAATAACTAACACTCGTGAATGTGCTTTATTATTCATTCGTGTATCTGCTAACAATAACATTCGTGGAAGTGCTAAATCATTAGGGTTTAGTGTTGTAATTAGGTTTAGAGTTAGTTTTAGCCAAGTTTAAGGTTGCAATGTTCGTTTTTGCACCTACACAAATTCGTGAATTGCAATATTTCACACTTACACGAATGCCAAATTCGTGTATATGTTCGTTTTTGCAGGTATACAAATTCGTATACATGCCAAATAGTGAAAAATATATACCTCGCCAAGCAGCTATGCATGGTGTTGCTCTACAGTCACAAAATAGGGTTCAGTGGATCTGTGGTTTTGAAAGAATGTCTCCCCATCAGCTGCTGAGTCAGGGGTGCCATGTGGGGTTTTAACAAGTGAAGATAAAATTGCAACGATACTTCTTTGGGGAAATGTGACGGAGGGATGGATTGATGAATAGTTAGGCTTACTTAGTTACTGGTCAATGAAGAACGTGACATGCAGCATACTATATAAGAACACGAATAGATAGATATTGTTATAGTCAAGCCAATCCAGTAGCCTTAGGTATGTTAATATGGATAAGTAGGTGAATATACAGATAAACGATAGACAGATGAATAATGGATAGATATATCAATGGATAAATATAGATGAATAGTGGATAGATAATGTGAGTTGATGAACCATCTTTGTTTAATGAACTTATTGTCTGATAAGTTTGTGAGTGATAGGTTTGTGAGTTGTAGAGTAATACTGCATTTCAAACATTTATTTCACATGTTTAAAGTTTCCTTTTCATATCAAAGACAGAACCAGTGAGCTTCATTTAATAATATGTGAACATTAAGGTCCTCCTCCAGTGAATGCATTTGTACTTATCTCAATAGAGTTTAGAAACAACAGATCTATACCATTTCTTCCAGCCAGTTGGACAAGGCCTTTAAGACTGATATCTTTCAAAACACATCACGAGGTGCCCCTTGACTATGAATCTTTGATGATATCTTCATTTTAAAGGGGCTTCTTTTAATGTTGTCTACCAATTTAGTTATTTTTCTGACTGGACCAATAATTTTGATGCACTGCCTTGGTAACCGGTCATATTCTGAAGCTGAGCAATAAACACTCTTTTTATTTTTGGAAACAGTCGTGCATAAACCACCAAAAGAGATGGTTAACAGTTGGTTTATTGGACAATTGCTTCAAAATATGGGGTCATTTTCAGGAAACGGACAAACATTAAGAAGAACAGCCTGATGCATCAACTTCTGTGGTTTGTTTCTTGGATGATTTATAAATGTAACTTGGCTTGAACAGCAATGTAGCAAGTTATAAACAATATTTGCTAAATAAATCAGGCATCTAAAACTTGAAGTCAAAATAATAAAATCATTGCCATTTCTTTGTGGAGCCCTGCAAGAATGTGTCAAGAGTAGTTGCATTTTTCTTGGATAATATGAAAATGCAATCAAAACGCCATCGCGGAGAAAACCAAAACCACATTCAATGCAAATACACGGAGCTTGAACAGCAAAATGTGATGTCTCTGAGATGTTTTAGTGTATCTGTCTCTCTCTGGGAAGGGTTCTGGTAAGCAATACCCGTGGTTTTTCTCATGGTTATTTAATTTGAGGAGGATGGATGACAGGAAACTTGACTTGAGAACAGGAAATTGAGATAAACTACTCAGCAGATGTGGTTGGCACCAAACCACCAGTGTGCTTGTTCTCGTAGCTTGTTTGTCATACTGATTCTTGTAGCTAGCTCTTGCAGGTGATTTTTGCAGCTAGCTCTTGTAGGGGATTCTTGTAGCTGACAATCAATCAATCAATCTGTGTATTATCTATCTATGGGGCAATCGGGTGGCAGAGTGGTTAAGGTTCCGCGCCTGAGCTGGGGAACACTGTTCGTGCGCAGGGGGGAGGAAAAAGAAAAGAGGGAGGAGGAGAAAAGGGGGGAGAGGAGAAGGGGGGAGAAAGGGGGAGAAGAGGAGAGAAAGAGGAAAAAAGAAGAAAAAACTGAAACTGAAATACTGACCAAGTTATGTTGAGCTATTTTTTTTATTTGAGCCAATTCTCTTGTTTTGAAAAACAAATATTCACATGGGTATTTTTGCACAATTATACAGGGCTTTTTTAAATTTTGTAAAAATATTTTATAATCATTAGTAGAAGTAAGATTTATAAAATGTAATTCCCATCAAAATTGCTCAGAAATGAAGTTGAGCCAGCATAACGGCATTCTTGCGCAAGCAAGAGTCTTCATATGGGCAGTGCAAACTGCTTAAGCTCAGTACTTTTCTTCTTAGTAGAATATCACTTTGTATATCTTTTTTTGCACTATGGGTTAATCAGGTGTATTTTCTAAATCTTTAAAATGAGTCAAAATATGAAATAAAGGGATACGTAACCATGTCAGACACTCTTAAAGTATTAATAACACACAGAACATCAACAAAATTGCAGTTGTTAACTGTAAACTCTGTTTTCTGAATTAAGTCTTCCTGCAAAAGAACCAATTTGCTTCATATATAATATATAACGCGGATCTTGTAAAAAAAACACTTATAAAAACCCGATTCAGTGAATGCTCTCCAAAATGCAAGAGTTTGCTATCTAAAGACTCCTGTAAAATACTTTTAAAATAGTGTCTGAAATTTGCTGAAAAAATATCTGAAAATGCCAAAAAATCTTTTAATACATTACCCACAAACCATAAATATTCTTCCAATTATTGTAAAAACATTTTGTGGTTTTTAAGCAAAATTTATAATTCTCTCAACAAATTTATGAAGATACGAGCAAAAATTGCAATAGCTTTTCCTTATTTTCCGATTTTGTAAATATTTCTAGGATTCTATGAGATATTTTTCCCTTCTTCGGGTAAATCTCGGTGATAATTGTTGGCAGATTTTTTTTTGCTTCAATTCCTGGAAATGATATTGCACAAGAGAAGTTTCATAATGTTATGCAATAGAAGACGTATACATAATATCATATGACATTTTTTTTAAAGGACATACACAAAAATGTTTGAATTTTAAATTTTTTATTTGCTAATTCAAATTTTCTGATGACCAGACTCCTAAAAGACAAATAAAATATCTCGGTTTTTTTTTACACATTCTACAGTAGTAATTTATTAATGATTATGGAAATATGTAAAAGCAAAGTTATTCTTTAATTGAATATACTTGTGAGCCCTTCCCGTGTGGGCCTACTCAGAATGCTTGACAGTACCTTTTTTTTGCAGTTCTCCGAGGAATATTTTTTTACCTCCACCTACCCCCGCTCCCAGTGGCGGATCCAGCCAGGGTAGTCTAGGGGAGGTCATTTCGGCATAAGTGAGCCTGCACGGGAGTTCAATTTTATTCCATCTCAGTGGTCTGGAGGGGGGCGGGCCCCTAGGCCCCCCCCCCTGAATCCACCACTACCCCCCCTCCTTCAAAAATTCCTGGATCTACCCCTGTTGAGTGACCCACTTATTGTGAGTTCAATTTTATTCCATCTCAGTGGTCTGGAGGGGGGCGGGCCCCTAGGCCCCCCCCCCTGGATCCACCACTGCCCCCCCCTCCTTCAAAAATTCCTGGATCCACCCCTGTTGAGTGACCCACTTATTGTAGTAAAAATAACAAAGGTCATCACACTGCACCTATTTGGCCCATTTTGAGCGTGTTATTCGTGTTTTTAATTTTAAATGACTATGAAGTATTTAATTCATCTCTTGTTGTACATTCACCTAGTTGTCTGAAAATCCCGATTTTATTCCTTTGACCTGATTATTACAATTTTTAGTTTAAGGTAACTATTTTACATGCTGCACGAAGCTTGCAAAGTGTTGATTTTACTATTTATGATACTTGGCCCCCTAGTGTCAGCTTGTGTCCCTAAGCTCCATCTGGTGTGCAAAGTTGGTGTCTCTTCAGAAACAAATAGAACACCAAAATGAAGGATAAAGTATGCCTACTGCATCTAGAACAACCTTTCTCCACTGAATGTTTTTGCCTGCATGAGTTCTAACCCCGGGTAGGGAATCCGAAACTTTCAGTAGACCTTCATGAACAAAACCCCAACTGGATGCCGTTCACATGAGACTTCAAATCGGCAGCGCCTTGTATTATGTTTTGTGCTGGGAAAGAAAAACAGTCTCAAGATACTATGTTCCCGGGAACATAGTTTCTTCAGACCATGCACTTCGCATCCGTAAAATTTGTCCATGCCTTTATCCTGTGACCAGTTACGATTCAAAGAATATATGTAAAAGGGGGTGGAACTGTAACAAATCAAACAGGATTTTGCCTTCTTCCCAAGGGCATAATCATGGTAATGGAATGAATGGGCTATTTTATAGGGTTTTGCATGAACAATAAGTAAAGGGAGTCTGGCCCCGAATATAGCTGTGTTGCCGATGATATGATATGTTTAAAGGATGTCACGTAAAATGTTCATGAACTGGCAAACTGTGGCTTTTTCAGGTGATCTATCGAGTAATCAAGCAATTAAAATTTTTGCCATATCACATATTTATAAATACAGATGGGGAGGGGGGACATGATGCTTCGGAAAAGTTGATTTCAGCCAAATGTAAAGTGTTACAATTACATTTTCACCATGACAGATTTTGAGAGGACGGCAGAAAAATCCACTACATATGACATCAACAAAATAATGATAATACATGAGAAATTCCTGACACAGGTTGCAAAAGTTAAAAAAGAAAAATATTAACTGTACCCTGTTCGGGGACACAGTGAATCAGTGACATTTATTTTGTGAAAAAAAGGATATTAGATGAACAAAATTTTTGAAAATATGGAAAACTGAAGAATATTTTGTAAGCAAAAAAGTCCCATAGTACCAATGGGTAACAATTTTAAACAGTTCAATAAAC
This sequence comes from Platynereis dumerilii, assembly GCA_026936325.1. Classification (NCBI taxonomy): domain Eukaryota; kingdom Metazoa; phylum Annelida; class Polychaeta; order Phyllodocida; family Nereididae; genus Platynereis; species Platynereis dumerilii. Next base: position 248,742 of record JAPTHN010000237.1, on the reverse strand, counting down.
ATGTCACAAACTGTTGACTATTCTCAATTTCTGATCTAGTTGACTTCATTCCTAACATGGATGCCATAAGATATCTCGCATGGTTCTATCAATGTGATTGTATAAGAGGCTGAAGGATTACATATTGTAGTTTATGGATAAACACTATTATGCCATTTGACAACTCTGTCAGCCAATCACATGCCTGATTTTCATTGTGATAATTCCTATATCCTTTGTTGATCACTTATCCACCCATGTTTGAATGTTTCAGTGTTTATCTAATGGTATAAGCAGGTTATTCACCATGGATTTGGGAATATGTGTTTATCACATCTCAGGCTAAAGCCATCGGTTGATAAATCACTTATTCCCTCTGCCATTGAGAATATCCTATACTTACGCTGTCTGTAATCGCTTTCTTCATGCTCTATTAGAGCAAGTTCGCTGTCAAAATTTAATCATGTTATCTTTCAAGCAGGAGATGTAGGGCAGGAGAGATAAGGGTTTTACACGTTTGAGCTGCTTCGGGCGGGATCCTCAAATGCAGTTAATCTCCACGTTAGCTGACAGATAGAAGGAAATGATCAGAAATGTCTGCCTGCATTAAGCTTCATGCTACCAGCCTCTGCGTTTGATGTTTCTACAGGTGGCAAAATGCCTGTAAATACAGCTGGTTTCTCTGTCAAAGTAGTATTGTTGCATGTTGTGTAAAGAACAATTCAATCTTTGTTATAATATAAGAGAGTTCCAAGTATGCAATTGACTCCGGTTAGATTGCTCTATACTCTGACCCGGCTTCCTGGCCGACCTCTGGTGCATGTAGCCGTGAGTCCTTCATCACTATACATGGTTTTGCAGAAAATAGTTATTATACAACTACAAGAAGTTAAAAAAATTTATACATCAGACTGAAGACATACTGTTGATATATACTGCAAATCTTTTGATTTTTTGTGTCCTTGAAGAACGACTTTTACTATTTTATTTTATGTATTCTGCCGCACTAAAATGTCTAGGGAAGTTATTGAACCCTTTGTATCCATGACTGAGACTGCCCTACAATTGATCAATTTGTTTAAACCTAAATCAACAGCCAAGCATTATAGCTCTCTGTGGATTGGAGGTCCACTGGAAAAATTAATTTTCTTATTTTCAATTTGCAAGCTGGCTTTGCCACATCATCAACAGTATTCTGTTGGTCTTCTAATCTTCTTATTTGATTAATTATACTTTAAGTCATTTAATTAGTTTGTTTACTGTCTGCGAGATCAGATAAACACTGAATCAACTGATTAACCATAACTGATACAAACAAAACATCTTTAAGCCAGTGACATCACACAACCAAGTTGAAAGTTAATTTTGAAAATGTTTGGACCGCTAATTCGCAAACAGCTCTAATTGCTGGGGTCACTTGCAAAATATGTCATAACATTTTAGTTTCATCTGATATTTTAATAACAGTTCATTAAGGAATGCTTTTTAGAACTGTTGTATTTGGTGAACAAGTCTTGAGCTACACAACCTGAATTTGCTTCTTTGTTATTTGGCTCAAGTGATCATAGATTGACACTAAGCAGCTTAGTGCTGGTCGTGAATTGTGTGATTACATCAGGAAAATTTGATAAACAGGCTTAGAGTTGTTTGTTTGTGATTATTGTAAATTGCTTACCAGGAACTGAAAGGGTTTCCTCTGAACTGACAATAACTGAAGTTTGAGACAGTAATTGCCTACTACTACTAATTGGAACAGCAGCCAGAAAAAAAATCCTGAATTTGTACACATTATTCTGTCAGCTAACTTGAATGCTGCAATATCATGGAATTGCATCATAAAATTATAGAATATTTACAATTAGCACTTCACTTAAAGTTACCCTGAATGATAGGTCAAGTTTGAAACGAAAAAGTGCCCAATTTTTACACTTTACTGTGTATCTTGGTCACAATGCATAGTGTGTGAAGTTTTAATGCTGTAGGACGTTGTAATGAAATGATCTCTCAAATGCACTAAATGATCCCTAGATTTATTTCGGATAGGCACAGAAAAAATCAAAAGACTTGCTTGCTTTCAGCTTTGTGACGTCATGTGCATTGTACGAGATTGTTATCTTGTAGCAATATAGTTATACCAATGAATATTGTGACGTCATCAACAATGGATGTGCTGGAGGTTGGAGCAACTATCAAGAAAAAGCTCACAGAATAACTAAATAAATTGTGTAATCAAAGAGATACGCTAATAAATTAGTCAAAAGAAGTATAGATCACAAGTTTACATTATACTGCACAGGAAACCACGAATATTTAGCCAGTAATTTTATCATTCTGGGCAACTTTAATGACGAATCATTGTATTATTCCATGCAACTGTAACTTGTATGCACTAACACTCTGACATGAAATGATTGACTGTTGAAATGTGGCTCTTTCTCAATTAACATTTACAGCACATTCCTTCGAGCTGTCCCTTTTGTGACAAATGAATATTTGAATAATCCGAAGTATTTAGTAAGTCCTTTCCAATTTCAAATGCATTGAACTGCCGGATACAAAATGTTTAAAAAAATAGTAGTCACTTATTAGTCAGTAGCATAAATTCTTTGGGGCTTTTATTGGATAGTAGTCTAGTAGAGAAAGATAAGAGCTATTAATTTGGAGTTAATCCAATAGGCCCCTACATTCCAATGGTGTTTGTGTAAATTTTCTATGGATGGACGAGGTCAATATGTCAGATGCAGAGTGAGATGCAATCTATGTGCAGTTGCCTCCCTACTGGGACATGGGGGGTACAGTACACACAAAATAAAGTAAGAAAATTTCCTGTCGGAAGTCCTCTGTTTACTGTTTTGCCCTCTTTTCTCCTCTGCAACCCAAATCCTCCTGCAACTACCTTTGAATCCTCACCACAACCTCATCCCATATTAAGAACTCTAACAGCTGTCAATGAAATTGCAATAAACAAAGGAGCACAATATCAAAGAAATCAAACAGAATGGGGGTAACGGAGCTTGAATTAGTGTAGGCTGAATGTGTATTAACTGTAATTTTAAAAGGTAGATTAAGTAGGAAAATGTAAGTAGGGATTTGGGGGGAACCAAAAACGTGTGAAAGGGTAAAAGTAGTGGCTGAATTTTCCTTCCTGCTTTTGATATGTACTGTATGCAGGGGGAACGGGGACAAGGTGAATCGCTTGCCACAGTGAATCAGTGGATTTCACGGGATGCTGATAAGCAGTATTTCTGAAATGTCAGATTTGTAGGATTACTTTGAGGGACACCTAAATGAATCTGTAAAGAAATTTGATGAAGCATGAATTGTTTTGTCAGTATGAGGTAAAGTCTGATTTTGAGCCAAAATGTCTTGAGTGCTGAACTTCTTAAAATTTAAATTTTTTGGTCCTAAACGACAGAACTTCAAAGGAAATATGCTTAGGGATGTTGTGTCATCATACTGTCACTGTAAACATATATTAAGTATTTAATTTCTAAAACAAAATAGCACTGATTCACTGTGCCCCCGAATTTATTGGCGGGGCACAGTGAATCACTTGACCTTTTTCATTCAATATCTTGAAGATCTAAAGCAGCATTTTTGTTTTAACAGTGTGCATGTGTAGTGGAGATCTGTACCTTTCATTGACACCATTCATTTTAGGACTGAAATCGTAACTCATTGAGATATGATGAAACTAAACTTCGCTCATTCACTGTGTCCCCGTTCCTCCTACTTCTCACACTGAACCTTTACCGCCAGGTACCCCGCACATAGAAAGATGCTGTGGGAGATTCAATGCTAACTGAGTTCCATTTGCTTGGCCACTTTGCAGCATGACTATCACCAGATGGCTCCCTATCAGTATCTAAATTTAGTAGTCAAGCATTGCCATGCTGTGGAATCGAACCCTGGACCTCAAAATTACAAGGCGAGCATGCTAACCACTCAGCCACTGAGACATACAACATTGTAGTGGGAAAAAAATCTTGACACCAATATGCATCATAACATTGTGGAATCTTTAACTGAGATTTAAGAGCTAGGCAGGAATTAGGGGGGTATGAAGTAACTTGGTTATGCACATTTAAGAACAGCAGAAGAAGGTTGAATGTTCTATTGAGGCCCCCATTTCCTGTATTGCCTGATATCAGTCTATTAATAGAGACTTGCTTCATGACAAGTAAAATTTAGTTTTCCAGTTTCAGGCCGGCATAAATATCACAGAACACTGTCAAGTGCTACTCAAATTCTCATTTGTTTGCAAATTAGTGAGGGAAAAATATTGCCATGTATTGGTATCGAACCCGGGGACTCTGTATTAGGAAGCCAGTGTGCTATCCACTCTGCCACTGAGACTTCCTGTCTGTGCAATGGGGAAAAAATCATGAGACCAATGTACATTACAACAGCTATGGAATCTTTATTTGAGATTTTCAAGCAAAGCAGGAAACGGACCTATTAGGCAAGACTGATTTTAGAACATTGAAACTTAGCAGAATGCAATAGTATTATGCCTATGGGGGTCCAATTCCTGCCAAAGAAGATACAGGCCTTTTAAAAATCTCAAGGCTTAAGTCAATGACTGTATGACATGATTTTTCACAAGGTGGAGCTGATGTTTTCATTTTATTGCACCATTTGATGTTTATTAGTGCCCCAGACTTTGGCTAAAACATACAATTATTATATCCAGTGAAACCTTATGGCATATATCCAGGTGCCCTTTAGCTTGAAACACTTTAGTTATACCACTAGCCGCATCTTGAAATTTACGGAGTCCATGCCAGATTTTGCAATGTCAAAATAAGCCAAGGCTTGGACTGAGAAACATTATCAGATTACTTAGATTTTCAGGAGCTTTCTGACAGATACATATAATCCAGGAAAACTTTCGTTTCCAGATGAGTACAAAGTTTGAAGTATTGACAACTGGAAAGTGAATTTTCTTCTAATCTGCAAAATAACTGCAAGCATGGATTAAATCAGATGATGGCCTGATCCGCTGAAGTGACAACTGTTACCTGCACGAGAGCGAAAGCACTATTTGGGAAGTTCTCGGCTTCTTTTAGGAATAAGACCTGGGAATCCGATCAAAATTAAAGAAGAGATAAGGGAATAAAATGATGTAAGGTATTAAAAGTTACTAAAACATGTAAATTAATTGCAATGGCACTGAAAGTTTAATTGACAGAATTATCCTTTTTTATATTACTTTGAGTCCGTGATATGTTTGAAACAAGCATTATTCAATGTTCAAAATAGTTGAAATTTTGACTAAGCATTGGTTGGTTTAACCAACTTAAATTTTTGTCTGATATAGAGAATACTAAGTTTAAGTTAATCAATCTTATAACATCGGTTGATCATTGCCTATCTGCAAGGAATAAATAAAAGGAGAGCAGTTTAAACTTCCTGACACCATGTGAAGAGGTTCTTTTTGCAGTGATATAAGAGTGTTCATTGCTGTGAACCACATTCCCAAGTTCTATCAATATCCCACAATAAAGATGCGCCTCCAGTCAGAAAAAAAATTCAAAAGGCACCATTTTGTTTCAATGGCCACAAAAAGTTCCCTGGCAACCGCACTTACCAATCAGGGCGTCAAAACATTGTGATGTCATCACTTTGCTGCCCATTGTTTACATAACAACGTCAGAAAATGATATTCATGCGGTTCACAACGATGAATGACATGCCAATTTTTCGATGTTACAGTTGTGTAATGCCTCAAGGGTAGATGGCTGCTTGTTGTTGACCGCCAACTTGTAAATATACAAAGGTCAAGAAACTGCCTTGCCTTGTTGCTCTGCTGTTTTCTTAAGGGGGGCTACATTTACGTGTCCTGGAGGCATCTATATACCATGGAAATGGAATTGTATGTATATACTGTGCCAGTTTTAATAAAGCACCCAATATGTATACAGCTGAAGTAGGAGCGTTTATGTACCATCAAACCAGATAAAATTTAAATGTGCCTTATTCTATATGACAATAAAGGGAACTTGTTTGTGATCTCTCAGAGCAGCAGTTCATATCAGGTGACTGGATAAGTCAGTTGGTCTGCAATGATGGATACCAGCCTTTAGTATGGATAACCACCTGCTTCGTCAAATGTAGCAAGTGGCATCTACCTTTTACCTTCCGTTGAAGCCCGGAGACACACAGCTATATTTCTGGCTTAAAGTATGACCTAGCAAGACTAGACAAGAAATAGCTTTAGGCACAGCTTTTATTCAAAAGAAGGATACTCATCTTTCTCAAGTTGCTTTCGAAAAATGAAAAGGATAGTTTTGTAAATTTTGTTTTAAAATCCAGAAAAAAATATTCTCGAAGGACTTTGTTACACCTTGGGATATTTAACACCGTATATTTAATGAAGCCTTCTCTGGTGAACAACAAAAGATGGTTGTCTTCCGTTTAGACGCCTGAGGCTCACCTTGCCTGCCAGTTTACTGTGTCCCACTCTCCTGTAGTGCAGCCAAGTTTATGAATAAACACATATTTTCTGTCTATAATTTCTTTGTTTGCGCTCTATTAGAGCAAGCTCCCTGTCAAAATGTGATATTACGACTCCTTGAGAATTTGGGATATTTCTTAATCGTATCTTTCTGGCAGGAGATTCAAGACAGGAAAACACAATTTGAGATTAGTGGGAGGATGTGAGCAGAATGTCTTCCTGAAAGTAAGCCCCTTGATCAATGCCAGCCCCAGCGTTTGATGTTTCTGCGGCGAAATGCCTGTAAAAACAGCTGGTCTCTTTGTCAAAGTAATAGTTGACATGCTGTGTTAAGAATGATTTAATTCACTCTTTGTAATAACATAACAGAGTTCCAAGTGTACTTTTTATCCCGTATAAACCGGGGTTGCAGAGAAGGGTGGTGGTTGCTCCCTGAAGCGTTTAGGAAAAGGCAACGAAGAAGATTTTCGCAGATTGTCACATAAATATAGAATAATTATAATAATCATTGAAAATCAGTGGTTTCCAAGCAATTACATTTAAGAGATTTTATTTGTAAAATTCGGGTAAATGTCACTTGCCCCAAAAAAATTATGCATTTAGTATTCCTGGCGCCCATGCCGCTTGCAAAACATGTCATTTATATAATATTTTAGCTCATTCAAACTGCTGCAAACTGTTGCTTTTAACAATTGAATATTCTACTTGTTGTAAAAGGGGGCCAAGCAATTACCTGTGGCTTCTTTGTCATTTAACTCAAGTGATCATAGATTGACACTAAGCAGCTTAGCTAAGCTTAGTGTTGGTCGTGAACTAGGTGATTACATCAGGAAAATGTGATAAACATGATTAAAGTTGTTTGTTGGTGATTATCCTAAAGGTCTTTTGTGGGCTTACTCAGTAATTGAAAAGGTTTGTGATAAGACGAAGACAGTAACTAGAACAGCAGCTCGGAAAACAACAAAATCCTCAATTTTTGCACTATTATTCTGTCTTCTAAATTGAATTCTGCAATACCATGGAAGTACCTTTATTTAATGAAAGGGCATTCTGGAAATGCAATAATCTAGTCTACAATTTTTAAATATCATGACTGGATCTTCCCTATTCCCCAGGTTGGCTTGTCGCTAGCGACAAGATCCTTGTCTTAGATATGTCCACAGAATTTATTTTAATTGTACATGTTGTATTTAACTAGAGTTACTTTTTCTTGAAATCAATAATAAGTTCAAAATTGTATAATTTTAATTTTGTGGAGAAATAAAATTCTTGAGTCTTGAGTCTTGAGTCTTGAGTCTTGTTTCGAGATGCAAACCAGTGCATCCTATTTATAGCAATTTGAAATACTATTTTAGGTGCTCTTAAGTGCCTTCCTTTCTCACAGTGTACAAAATCGATGACTTGGAGTCACTGTAAAGCAAGCAATGTCTCTTTTACTACTGTAATGAATGCAAATAAATTTATGATAGAAAAGTGTTGTGTTTTTATTAATGATATGAATTCCTGTTTTAGTAGTACGAATCCATTAAAATGCCTCCAGGCAGCCGTTCCAAAGTGTAGTTTTTGGGCACCATTCTCCTGATGTCATCTAACTGAAGTTATCATGATATTATACCAGACTTCACATTTTCCATTGAAGTAATATGGCGAAGAATGCGGCATCTCTCTTTTCTTGTGATATGAAAGGAAGTCATCATATATCTCATTTAGACTATGGTATATCATGAGTCACCTGCAAATGAACCTGAAACTAGATGTCTTTCACTGAATCACTCTGGCTTGTGTTCTGCCATTTTCTGCCATCTCTATCTTGTCTAGAAATATCACAACATGCAAGTGATTAGTTTTTCCTCGAAAACAAATAGACCTACAAAATATATATAACGATCATTTGAGCACATGTATTCTATCTCTATAGGCATAAGATTTGTTATGCATCAACTGACATCCATAATTGTCATACGAGATGAGTGAATTTAGCTTTATTTACTGCGTGGGAAGGAGAGAAATATTCTCTATGATCGCGATGAAAAAAAAAAGTTTTCTGATGCTGCGTTACGTCATATACTAATATTTAGAACTAGAAAACCCGTTGTAAGGGGGTATTTGAGCCACTTAGACTGGGGTTTGTGCCTGTGGAAATAGCAATATGAGGGCATGCTGCTGATAATCATAAACCATGACAGAAGTATAATAAACAGTGGTGGCATTTGAGTAATAAATTCTGAAGAAATGGATAAATGTGAAAGCACAGTAGAGTTCGATCATGCAAAATTCTGTGGTGGCAGCAGCTGCATGTGTTGTCTGGAATGGATGCCCTATGTTGTCACCTGGGGAGCTTGCCAGAAAGCCTATGACCCATTGATGCACATTGGTGAAATATTGGTGCAGAAGGTGTTAAATGTAGGTGGATTTCAAAGCAAGTAGGAATTGTTGAAGTACAGTGACTATTGCAAAACAAAGTAAATGTCTGATGTGACACATGCAAAGTTTGATAGGTGTGAAGAGAATTGTGACAGAGTTATGCTTGAGACATGGAGCCAAGAGAGTTAGCACTTTTATATTTAGATGGGTACTTGACTAAATGAAGATTCAATGTATTTATCTATGCAACTGTAGCCTGTATGGCGTATGCCCCAACATCACTGAAAAGGAAAAAAAGGATGACTTTTACAATGTGGCCGTCTCCCAATTTATATAAGCGGCACATTTCTTTGAGGCATCCTTTATGTGACAGATGAATATTTGAGTAATTCAATTTTAGTAACTATTTTCAAATTGATTGATTTGGTATGTGAGGCATATAAGAAAAATATGAATTATGCATGCTTTAAACTTCAGCTGTATCTATCTGCAGGGTATATATGTTGTTTTGGTTATTTTATGCTGAAAAGGTTTTCTATTTTATCAATTTTTAAATTATTAGATGTTTTTAAATGTTGTTATGATTATTCACGAAATTAACTATTAGTCAATTTACGTGATTTTTGTCTCATATGTAATTTTCATCTGTATATACCCATAATTGTACCCCTTCATTTGTATATACTTACTCATCGTTTTTAATATGTCGGCAAAAAGCACTTGTGCTTATGTTGTCTGCTTTGTGATATCCGACGTTAAATAAAGATTACTTTACTTTACTTTACTTTAGGGTGACACCGGTTTGATGAATGGTCAGTGGCATAAGTATGCGGTGGCCCATGCGCTCCCAACCCTATTCTGTTTAACTTTGCTGATGACTGCTTCTTCCCAATTGTGACCCCAAGTTGCACCTCTGACAGACGTAGAGCATATGATAATGAACCTACTTTTTACCTTCAGCGAACGAAGTTCGAAGAAGGTATTGTTATTACTTTGGTAAAATGTTGTCCGTCCGCCGGGCGGTCGGGCGTCCGGGCGGCGGGCGGATATATAGTTTCCGGGCCAGAACGCGGGCCCTATTACATGTACATAGATGAAATTTGGTACACATATAGCCCATATGGTGTGGTTGTGCCTTTTGATGGTCTGATTGATGGATAATCCATACTTTTTGAAATATTAAAAAAAAAGATAAAAAATTATTTTTTTCGTTTCCGGATCAAGACTCGGTCACTATCGCATGTACATGGATGAAATTTGGTACACATATAGCCTATGTGGTCCAATTGTGCCTTTTCATGGTCTGATTGATGGGTATTCTATAGTTTTTGAAATATTGAGAAAAAATAATAAAAATAATTTTTTTTTCATTTCTGGCCAAAACTTGCCCAGTATTGCATGTACATGGATGACGTTTCATACACATATCACCTATATAATGATGTTGTGCCTTTTGATGGTGTGATTCATGGTCATTCTATACTTTTTGAAATATTGACAAAATATATTGCAAATTATAATTTTTGGTTTCTGGTCCAAAACTCGGATGTAGCGTCGCTCAACAGTGTAGCAGGATGACAATTTATAGTAGCTACATCAATAGTAACTTTAACCACTGTTCAGTAGTTTGGATGCTAACAAACAAAACTAATAAAGAAAAGCTAGAAAGGACAAATAAAAGAGCAATTAGATTTGCGACAAATAAAGGTCATGAAGCATATGAAAATATCTGTGCCCAAGAAAATCAGCTTAACATCCAAAAAAGATGTCTGCAGAGTACTGCAGTACTTATGTATAAAGTTAGGAAAGGAACAAGTCCCAGCTTCGTTAAGGAACTCTTCAATTTGCAGGATTCGCAATATGAAATGCGAGACAATGAAAAATTTGTGCTTCCACAATATCGTACAGTGACGTATGGCAGGAATAGCTTAAAATACCTGGGAGCAAAGCTATGGAACAGCATACCTATTCCAATTCGGAAGAGCTCTTCGCTCAACACCTTCAAAACAGCTGTTAAAAACTGGCTTATGAGTCAAACTGACTATAATATATGATAACAATGACTATAACAATCACTGATCTCTTTTATATTGCTTTTCAGTGTAAATCACCTGACATGGAAGACGATCTGTGGCCTAGGACAACTGTTAACGCATGGAATGTGCCTACAACACTCCTGACATGGACTATTTCATGGAATTTTGCTATTTTGATGGACGTTTTTTGCTATTTTGATGGACTTTTTGCTATTTTGATGAACTCTTTGCTATTTTGATGAACTCTTCGAATTTATTTCAAACAATTTATTTTTTATTATATTATCAATTTATCAGTCGTACAGAAGTATAATACTTGTAGATTGAAAACGACGGAAAATAAACTATTACATACATACATACATACATACCTTGACAAAAATTCATCCACATATTGCCTATAAAGCGCTTTCACTGGTCTCATTGATAGGTAGTTTTAACACTTTTTATATATTTAGAAAAAATTTGAAAAATATAAATTAATATACTTCTTGGTTTTCGACCCACAGCTCATAACCTATTCCCTGTACATGTATGAAACTGCAACATAATATGTGTAAATTTGTCTAGTTCAGCCTTTCCATGGTTTTACATACCCTGGCAGGCAGGATGGCAGATGGTAGGGCAGCGGGTATATAGATAATTTCAGGCCAAGATTTGGCCACGATTGCATTATACCAATTTTGTCAACATCGCTTTTATGACTTTACAGATGTCTTTCGCTGAAGGTTTGCTGCTGCGCAGCCTATGTTTGTTATTAGACAGCACAGCAAGATAAGAAATACTTCATTAGGATGTAGAGCTTTTATTGGTGTTTCTGTAGATTTGCAGTATGGATGGATGAGCTTCACAGGTCATATACTGAGTGAGATGCAACCTGTTTTTAGACATTTACTTCCCCCGGATGTATTGAATGTCAAAATGAGCAAAGGCTATGAGAGGATTTACGCTTTTTACCTTCAGCAAACGAGTGGATAGATAGTTTCCGGCCCAGCGCTTGGCCTCTATTGAATATACGTGGATGAAATTTGGTACACATCTAGCCTTTAGGGTCTAGTTGTGCCTTTTGATGGTCTAACGAATAGATCTTAAATACTTTTTGAAATAATTAACAAAAAAAAAATTGTTTTCCTTTCCGGGACAAGGCTCGGTCATTATTGCATTTGCATGGATGAAATTTGGTACACATGTGGCATATGTGGTCTAGTTGTGCCTTTTGATGGTCTCATTAACAGATATTCTATACTTTTTGAAAAAATGAGAAAAAATATAAAACATTTTTTTTGGTTTTTTGTGCTAAGACTCGCTCACTATTGCAAGTACATGGATAAAGTTTGGTACACATATGCTCAGTATGGTCTATTTGTGCCTTTTGAAATATTGAAAATAAATAATACATTTATTTTTTGTTTCTGGCCCAACATAGTACAGTCACTATTCCATATACATGGATGAAGTTTGGTACACATATGGCTTATATGGTCAAGTTGTGCCTTTTCATGGTCAGACAGATAGCTATTCTATGGTTTTTTTATTGTTGAAAAAAAAAACTTTAAATAATTTTTTTTATATTGGAGCCAAAACTTGCCCACTGTTGCATATACAGTACCGTAATATGGGGTGAATCGGGACAGAATTGGCCCTTTTTCAGTCACAGCATGGGCAGAAATCAATTCAGATATCAAAATTTGGTGTCAAATTGTGTCTGAACACAAGGTCAAAGTACCCCTAGGAGCTTGATATGATAACTGAAATTCCCACTGCTCAGGGCCCAGAAAACCACTGTCCCAATTCACCCCATACTTTGGGGTGAATCGGGACACTCCATTATTTCCTCAATCAATACTCCCTACCTTCTTTGAATAATTGCTACTTGTTGATAAACATTAGAAAACATGTTCAAAATGCCAAAAAAAATTTCAGGAAAATCAGATATCAATTTGATTGATAATATGCAGATTTTAAAAAAATGTGATAAATGACAGAAAAATATTTTAAAATTTTTTTTTTTCAATTTTTTTTCAGTTATTGATAATTCTGGATTAAATCTACTGTAAATGATGCCAAGTTCTATAATATTTATCAAAAAGTCCCACCAGTATTCTCTAATGAAAATTAGTATGATTATTTTTGTGTGAAGGCCGAAACTTTGCCATTGGACCAGCTCTGAACTCGGGACCAAACATACACATTCTCAAATCCAGTGTTTAATTATAATCCCCTAAAACAATATTAGACCGATTTTAAGGTTTGCTGCAAGTTTTATGAGTCTAGTTGTTATAGGCTACTTTTTATGGTACTGGCAAAGTTTTGACCAGCTGTAAAAATAACATTTCTGCAGCGCCAGGGTTAAGGTCCTGCAGCTCGTCACTGCCTGCAGTCAGAATTATAAAATTCTATCACAATATGCGCAGGTATGTTGACTATAGATGTGCCAAAAATCAAATTCCTAAAGCAAGTAGAAGTTGGTTTTCTTTGATAAAATAAAATGTTTCCCTGTTCTGTCCCGATTCACCCCAGTGTCCCTATTCAGAGGTATATATTTTTCACTATTTGGCATGTACACGAATTTGTATACCTGCAAAAACGAACATATACACGAATTTGGCATTCGTGTAAGTGTGAAATATTGCAATTCACGAATTTGTGTAGGTGCAAAAACGAACATTGCAACCTTAAACTTGGCTAAAACTAACTCTAACCCTAATTTTAGCCCTAAACCCTAATTATCTAGCACTTCCACGAATGCTAGAAATTGCAGTTACACAAATGAAAAATGCAGCACATACACAAATGTTAGTTTTTACATATGCACGAGTTATATGCTCGTTTTTGCATGTCCACAAATTCGTTCATGCTCGTTTTTACACCTCCACAAATTCGTGTACATGCAAAATAATGAAAAATATATACATGCTATTCACCCCATATTACGGTAATGCAATTTTCTAAACAAATCGCCTATGCAAAGTAGCAGTGCTTTTTGATGCGTATTACACTTTCTGAATCATTGGAAAAACTTCAGAAAATTATAACAGCGTTATATATTTTGGTTTTCAACCGATTCCTCATAACCTATACTTTGTACATGCATAATTGAAAGCCACTACCTATAAGCAATTTCATAAATGCACCAATTTTATGATATTATTGTAATCTTCTAAAGGTGTTATTCGCTGAAGGTTTGCTGCTGCGCAGCCTATGCTTTAGATTCCTTGCATAAAAGCTGTCTCACCGAAATGTACGATCCAGCAAGACTTTCGTTTTACAATAAGTTCAAAGTTTGAAGTATTGACAAATTTTAAGTTGGTTTCTAATCTGCAAAACAAATTTGAGCAAGCATTAAATCAGGTAATGGCCTAATCTGCTTAAGTGAGAATCGTTGCCTGCATGAGATTGAAAGCATTATTTGGAAGCTATCACCGTCTTTAAGGAATAAGACCATGGAATCTGATCTTAATTAAAGAAAATGCTAGAAAATAATGCAAAGTTTTAATAGTTACTTTAACATTTGAAGCAACTCCAAAAGCACTGAAAGTTTTAGTTAGTGGTAAGTGCAAAAAGGACATCCTGAAATGACAGTTTATCGTTTGAAACAATCTTTAGCCTGCGATGTTTAATAAAATTAATATTATTCCAATGTTATGATGTAGTTTAAATAAAATTCTTTTTCCTCAGTGATTTAACAGTGTAATCCTGGTTCTTTTTGCTTTATGTTGACCTATAATTATTTGCTCGTCTCTAGCTGAGATTTCAATAACCTTTGACCATCTTTGAGCTGAAAGGTCATTCGGTCTCTGGTGAATTTTGCGTGCTTGTGGTTTTGCTGGTCCTAAATTCTGCAGTTGTCGTTGGTGATGGAAGCGCCTGTTTCATAAATCCACGGAAGTTTGATCCTGATTTTTGGGAGTTCATATTAGTTGTGAGTTATGCCATACATTTTTTTTTTGCTGGTTAGGAACTTTCAACCATTTCTCATGGTTTTCTTCAGCAGATATACCCGGTATTCAAACTCAGGAAGCTTTTGTTGTCTGCGTTGTTTCACAGTTTGGTCAAGGGTTTGAATCTGTCTGTTGAAGACAACAATGAGAGATGGTTGAAAGCTCCAGACAAGCAAAATGTGACACCTTTGTGTATGGAATAACTTTTAACTAATATGTTTGATGTGCAGTTGAGATGGTGCACTTTTGCAGCAGCTAAAAAAAAAGTCGAACAGGGGTTCACAAATAAAAAGATACTCAATTTACTGGCAAATTTTTTTTACGTTCAATCTAAACTTTCTTAAAACGAGCCGCCCCCTCTCTGGAACAGCTACAGTGCTATAGCAGACTTTTCAATGTAGCATTTTCGGTGATGTGAAATATTTCTTTCATCTTTCTATACATCTATAATCACTCACATTGTATTTCCATGTCTGTGGATTTGTGGAATACTGTTCACAAATAGAATCAGAAAACCTGCAATCTAGAAGCAGGAATGGAACTTGGGCCATTATTTTCAGGCGTCTGACCGCAAAGGTCATCTCAACAAAACAGAAGGAAGAATTAACAGCTGCAGACAATAAAACTTCTCAAACAATACCAATTTTTCAATGCTACTGATTTGTTATCCCTTAGGAGAAGCAGGTGGCTGGTTGTTGCCGACCACCAACTTGATTAATTGGCCTACACAGAGGTCAGGAAGATGCCTAATAAAGCAGCCAATAAGTTTACAGGCTCTAGTAGGAAGGTACGTACCAGAAGACAAGATGAAATTTAAGTGAGCTTTACAGCATACCACTATAAAGAAGCTGGTTTGTTACTCTCAGAACCGTTCAGGTTATCAGATAAGTCACAAGGGGTCTGCAATGAGGTATAGTATTTTTGTATGAAATTCTATAATTCAGGTAACCACCTGTTTCTTCTAGTGTAACAAGTGATATCCGGTGTTAAATTGCCAGCTATCTATTGCCACAGAACAGTAAGTCTGGCTTAAGGTATGTCCAAACAAAACCAGACAAGAAACAGCCACAGACACAGCTTTTATTTAAACGGAGGACATCCGCTCTGGTCAAGTTGCTCTTGTGAAAAGGCTTTTTATATTTTAGAAAATTAAAAGCAAGAAGAATTGTTTTCCCTTAGTTCTCCAGCAGTCCTGGGCAATTTAACACCGGATATCAAATTTAGCCCGCTCTGGTGCGAAAGACCCAAGGAGACAAAGCCTTTGTCTGGTATAAGTAGTATCCACTTCAGGCAGCTGTATTATTATATCCTTTAAAGTTTCAAGATAAAAAAACAGTACAACTGGTCTTGGTGGAGCAGATAACAGTCTGTGGCATTGCATCATGCAAAACAGAAAACTAATTTATTACCGTATATTAACTCTTTATCAGATGTGATGATGAGTATTGATGACACATGTATCTTAACGATATTTTGTTGTCTGATAAAAGTTTATGTACATGTACACATATATGTGATGCATTTAATATTTTGACTGGTAAGCAGGTGATACATATTTGTCTGTTGTGTAGGAATATTAATTGCTAGGGCTAGATATCAATCAGAATGGATTGAAACTGCGGGCAAATTTTTCTGAGTTTGCAATTCTCTTTGAAACACAGTCCTGTGGGATATGACCCTTTTCCTGAAAGGTCGCATAAGTCTGACTTACCAATTGTGTCAATTTCCTTGCGATTTGGACAAATCGTTTTACTTGGTATCACACAGATTGATATCAAAGTTTACTCAAATGATTTCTTTAAATCATGAGATTTCTGACACCTTGCAGCGTGTAGTATATAAATAAATTTCAAGTAGGTATGGCACTGATTTACCCAAATGAGATTATTTCCAGTGCCTTGCAAAGGATATGAAAAATGACTTAATTTGGTATAGCAGTGATTTTCCCAAATCACTGAATTTCTAGCATCTTGCTATGGAAGTGTTCAAATTGCTGCATTGCGAAGCACAAAGTTTTCAGCATGTTCTCAGCAAACTTGATAAAATGAAATGATGAAAATGCAATGATGGATGGATGGATGATTGAGGCTTTACATCCTATAGTTATGCACTTTGTAGGACAGGAGGAGAATACGGCTATGAGGCAAAGGATGATTGAAACAGCCATCCAACATAGGCCCAGGTGACCCGGCAAGAGCTAGATTTGAACCCTGGACCCAGCGATTGGCAGTCCAGCCCACTACCACTAGACCAACCCCCCCCCACCTCCTGGAAATTCAATGAAAAGCATAGTGAAGAACAAAAAATCTCCAATTCTTTTTGTTGCAGAAAAGTCAGTTCTAACGTGACCATCTGTCATACCGCCTCAGAAGCTGCCTGATCTGAGCACCCTGCGTTACGAAGTGTGTAGGTGCTGAAAAACAAAGCGCCTGATTCACCCGTCAACATACCAGTATTTCAGAATACATAAGTTTGTTCTTGTAAGAAATAGTAATTCTGGACAACATAACTGTTCTAAATAATGGTCTAAACAAAGATGTGAACAATTGAAGATTTTTTTTGGCTAACCATAAAAATTAATTGAGAAATAATTTACATAACCAATCTTTTGTTTTGTGCACCACTTTCCAATGTAACCCTCCGTTATCCCGGAATGAGTACCCCACCAACTTTGTCATCCACCAACCATTTTCAGGGGTGCTATTATTGACCGTTCAGAATTTATGACGGGGGGGGGGGGGGGGGCGGGAGTTTTGCTGGAATTTCCCTGTCAAAAATTGATACCCCCCTTAGGTTTCATTTGTATTTTTAGTACCCCCCCTAGACATACCAAGCAATATACACATATATACTGTTATACAAGGTCACGCATACAGATTCGCTTCATTTCGCTGACTTTTGCACATAAAAAAGTCTGGATAAAATGAGTTTATGCCTGTTTTTTAACATTTTTTCTTTGTTAAAATTTAATACCCCCCTTGGAAGTGTTGTAAAAAATCGATACCCCCCTTGAAACACATGTGAAAAGTTAGTACCCCTAGGCCAAAACTCCCACCCCTCCAGTCATAAATCCTGAACAGTCCCGAAGTATGATTTTACAATTCGTAAAGATGTGTCTTTTTTATATATATATATATATATATATATCCTTATTTCTTGCTTTTTTGGGATGCAGAGTTGCTACGACAAATATCTGCTGAAATTTGGTCCCAACTAATTAATTTTTTGTCACTGACCAGTGGATCAACTTTGCGACTAGGTCAATTCCTGAGACCTAGACCATTTTTCAGTCAAATTTAGAAATCGGGGCCTCGTCCCAACTCTTGTAGTGTGTAAGAGGTGTAAGAGGTGAAATGGGATCTTAATTAAATTTTCAGGAGACATAAGCTTTTTTTACTATGATTTTATTACAACATCCTTGCAGCTCTACTACAAATAATCTGCCCAAAGAAATAGGTAAAACACAATGTTTTCTTGCAGCAGGAAGAAGGCAAATGGTGTTGCACAACCTACTTTTTGAAATGCCTAGTCTTCTCCCTTCAATTTTGTTGTGCACAAGATGTAAATTTTGATATTTGTAACCTGCTTCATAAAAAAAAATTTAGCTCTGAAAATGACTTAATTTTATTGTAATTGGGCTTTAAAATTATGGTTCATATGTTTTAAGAGATGTGGCGTCTCAAACATTGATGATACAAAAACATCAAACTGTGAGAAAATAACATTTGAATTTCTTGCCTTCACAATAAAATTAAGGAACTAAGAAAATTCAAGAAGGGCACCTAATTTTGATCATTCAACGTCAATTTCTGGTAAAAATGGTCTGAATGTTTAAGGAAATAACTTTTGCTTAAATGTGGTACCATTAGCTAAAAAAACGATTAAAAAGTGACCATTTAACACATTTTGCTAATTTCTTGGAAATATTAATTGCCTACTTTGACCTGATTTTGGTGGAGCAGGTCAGAAATATCAAAAGTGTACATCTTGTGCACAACAAAATTGAAAGATGAAGACTATTGCCTGAATGTTATTTTGCAAATTAGCCACTGGTAACAATAACACAAGTGACCATGGTCTCCCCTCTTATCAATTGCCATGTCATCATAAATATTTGCTGCATCACCAGATTCACCACTTACAGTTAAAGCATGCCGCCTCTGTTTGGCAATCTGCAGGTTCTTGTTTACCAGTTCAAGGACAACCACCAGCTTCATACCTGAAATTTCATTCTTTATGAAACAAGTTATATGCAGAGTAAGTCGTCTCTTGATATATTCCTGTCAATGAAGACTTAATGATGAACCACTTGGGGAAGATGAAGATAGAAAATATCATAATTTTGCTCCATTGTTCTAAAATACTACCTCACAATACTTAAGAGACCACCTGCGAAACACTGTTTTGCTTTGTTACTTGGAATTGACATAATACCTATGTTTATTCTGAGTGATAGCAGTTTATGCAAGGATTAGAATACAGACCATCAAAATTAAGGGTATTTTCCAACTTATATCGTTATCAATAATCATAGTTTGTTTTTAACAGTTTTCAATTTAACAATTGAGCAGGTGTGTCCTTTAAACTTAAATTAGACTTTGCAGTATAGTATTGTAAGTGCTGAAACTGAAGGCTATGTTATTGGAATTATTCATCAATTCTAAGGTAGGCTAAATACATTTTTTTGCTGATTCAGCAAATATTTTTGACACCAAAAAAAAAGCAAATTTAATATCAACTTGTCATATACAGTATGAGGCCTCATGGCAGGATACACCCTCAACCCCCTGGGGTTACTACTGTTTTATCATGGGGTAACTGAGGGTAGTTGAGGGATGGCGAATTTGGTTGAGGGGACGCGAGTTCTTTTGAGGGGAGGCGAGGGGATGTGATTTTCTTGGAGGGGAGGCGAGTTTACTTGATGGCAGCCGAGCTTACTTGAGGGGAGCCGAGTTTAGTTGAGGGGAGGCGAGTTTAGTTGAGGGCAGCCGAGTTTATTCGAGGTAAGTTGAGTTAAGTTGAGGTTACTTGAGTTTAGTTGAGTTGAGTTGAGGGTAGTTGAGGGAAGCTGAGGGTAGTTGAGGGTGGCGGAAGTGAAAAGGGGTAAGTTGAGGGTAAAAGAGGTTAAGTTGAGGGTGCCGAGTTTATGAGAGGGTTTGGGGGGTGTATCCTGTCATGAGGCCTAGTATGTAAGTTAAGCAAAAATTAGGACAATCAACAAATCAAGGTGAAACTTAACAATATATGCCTTACACAATAATCATATTCTTATTGTCCTTTTGAGCTCTATATCTTGCATTTGAACATACAGCACTGTAGTACGGCAGGAGGCACAGCAATCAGGAGAAGAATGGTTGAAATGGCTGTCCAAGACAGTTAATTCAATATATGACATGCCCATACATATTGTATATCCGATCAAACACAGTTAATTCAATATTTGACACGCCCATACATATTGTAGATCGGATCAAACCTGGGACTCATCCATTGAAAGCCCAGAGGACTGTCAACTGAGCTTATCCCCTTTTCACACTGGGCAAGATGAGTTACTAAATTTTTTACTGACTCTATTCAGGTAAGAAACAAGGAATCAGGTGGCTCCCAGGGGGCGTAAGCCTTCGGGTGGCAGGATTCCAACAAAGTTTATGGTCAAATTTCCTACATCATATTTTTGATTTTCCATGATCAAATTTGTGCTCAATGAGGCAAAAATATTCCACGAAACAAATTTGTGACATGATGGAAAAATGCATTTGGCAAGGCATGTGGACATTATTGTAAAATAGCATACAAGAAATAACCTATTTTCAAGATACCCTGCCCCCGCCACTAGAGACTTGAGGGTTCTCCTTACATTACAGTGCTATTAAAAAACTGTAAGTGTTATCTTCAGCTTCATTTTACACTCAGTGCTCACTGGTGAATAGAAAAATTGCTTGTCACAAGACCACTTGAAAAACAAACCACATGATCATTTTGTTGCACTTTTTATTTCCCTGTTGTAAGGTTATTAGCAGACTTAAACTCAAATTCTCGGTGATACATAGTGTGTCATTTACACCTCAATACTCCTGTCTGGCATATACTCAGTCAACAATATGCAAAAAAGTGAATGATATATAAATGACACAGCCATGAAACTCGCGCAGACTATGGAAAATTAAAATAGATCAAAAATACAAAAGATAGATAAATAGATAGATAAATAGATAGATAGATAGATAGATAGATAGATAGATAGATAGATAGATAGATAGATAGACAGATAGACAGATAGATAGACAGATAGAACCGTACATAGCCTATTTGAAGGAGACATAACAGACAATTGAAGAACTAGAAGACCACATGATCCCAAAACTGTCCCTAATCTGAAAACTTAAAGGCATGCTTTTTCAAACTGATTGAACATAAGAAGAAACACATAATGTACCCAAGTGATCACTTAGAGAAGCTGTGAAGTGATGTTTGTTTTCCACATTTTTCCAGTTGAAAATGTCTCAAAATAATTAATTTTTTACTAGACTTTGTGTCAATGTCTGTTTTTTGCTAGGGATCGCATTTCATGACTTAAGGTTTCCATGGCAATGAAATCAAGCATTATTTTTAACTCTATGATCTGATTTTTCCAGGATCAATTGCAAATTAACTGACTAAAATATCATCTGTCGGTGTAAGATATAGCTGAAGTTATGGCTAGTTGGACAGAACTTTTGGAAAACCGTTTGTGAGATGCCAAAAGGCCAAAACTTACTTAAATATGGGGACTAAGAGGCATCATTATTAAAATGGATAGCACATAAGAGAAAATGTGTTCAGAGTCAAGGTCATCAGTTTAATAAATCATGAAATAGTGAGGGTGGTTTTTAATAGCTTTCCTATTTTATATCCTGTATAATAGTAAAATATCGTGAACAGATATATTGAGACTGAGGCTGTGAAAGTGCCCTGGGCTGCATTTCATGACTTTTGATCTCCATCGCAACAATTTAACCATTCATTTTTATTCCAACGACCTGATTTTTTTCAGGATTATTTACAAATTACTTCAATATAGTCTGATCCAAATATCAAGTTTCTACTTTAAATTTAGCAAAATTTAAGGCAAGTTGGTGAGTGAGTGAGTGAGTGAGTGAGTTTGTGTTTTACGCCCCGTCAGCACCGGTGTGGGCTATTTAGAGGCAATTATGGCAAGTTGGACAGAACTTTTGGGACACCCTTCGTAGATAGATAGATAGATAGATAGATAGATAGATAGATAGATAGATAGATAGATAGGGTTATAAACAGTGGCGTAGCTATGGGAGGGGGGGCCTGGGGCGGCCAAGGCCCCCCAAATGGACTGGTGCCCCCCCCACTGGCCCCCCCATTTCAGATTTGAGAAATTTGAAAAATTATTTCTACCTCGAATGTCCGTCTTTGTGACCTGAGTTGGTGCTCACTTATATCCGATTCTCATCAGAATGAAAGTTGCACTTAAAAAAGTTCTAAGGCATTTGGGAATTTTCTATTTTCCTTCAAAATATCTGGCAACTATAGGTGTACCTGTATCCAAACTTTTTAGGGTGGCCTCGTGACATTTGCCCTAATTTTTTTTAAAAGATCCGGAATTAATACTTTTTCAAAAGACATCTTTAGTTTTTATTTATGTTTATTTAATAATCGACCTGAATTGTTTGCCCAGTTGCCTCGAATCTTAGTGTTTCCCAATTTAACCCCCTCCCCCCTCCCCCCTCCCCGGTATGCCTATGTATCCATAGCTGTTCCATGCAACATCAAAAATCTTGTTGTTTTAGGAAATCTTTCAGTTCCCATTGTTTAACTCTAGAAAGATATATTGTGCCTTTGCAATGTCTCGGGACAGGACAGATGAACAAGAGTGATTTGTACAAACTGCTCAATTTTTCGTGTGTTGCTTGCAATTTCCTTATATTATTGGAATTTGTGTTATTTTTAGCAATCGCAACTAGCTTTTAGGCCTTTATGATGAGATAAAAAAAATAAGTAATTTCAGGAGACCATTCAAGTCTTTGTTATACTTGTATCATGGCAATGATTGTAACATCACATTATTGCATGCACCCTTGGTTTTCTTCTCTATGTACAAGCATGGTGATTGATGTTGCATCAGGGAATTTTTATCCAGATAGGGGCCGTGTTCTTTCAAAAGTAAGTGCAACCCAACCCCAAGATGATCATGAGAGTCATCAACATAATGAATCAACAAGTGCTATTTTTGCTCTTCTCATTCGGTGTGCACAACAAAACTAACGCCTGAAATCAACACTGCACTTTGTCCCAACTGGTTTTATGGAAAGTCATTTCTCTCTAAAAAGTAATTCTGAAAGAATATTTAGTGGTTATTATACCATATTTAAATGAAACAGTAAATGCAGTACAAGTGTTCCTTGAAGAAAAGCGCGTCAATGTTCCTATGTCGTCTGTAGATTTTTACCCTTGTATTGGCCCAAAAATGCCGCAAAAGGTGGGCCCCCCTGGTTCAGACCCTGGCCCCCCCTTGGCCCCCCCCCCACTACTGGATTTCTAGCTACGCCACTGGTTATATATAAATAGGATTGATAGATAATCTGCTAAATAGTTAAAAGACAGACTCCACTGAAAGCTGCCAAATATAAGTCCATGTCAGGTAAGGTTGTTGATATTACATAACAGTAATACATAACAGTAATAAAAAAACAATAACTTGATATGCATGTAGATTAAATGCTCACTGTTACATAATCATCTGTTTATAACGATTATGTAACTTTAATTGATATTAAGTTTTACATGGGTGACCATGGCATTCTAATCCATTGATCTCCTCAGTGAGGTTTATTCACGATTGGCCATATGGCCAGACACCTTTCTGAGTTGTGTCACAGTTATTGAAAGTGCCAGCATTCACACAGGGTGCAGCTGAATAAAAAATATCATCTGTGATTATGAAAATGAGAAAGTCATTCACATGGATGGATGGATGGATGAGTGGGGCTTTACGTCCTGTATTTAAGCACTTGGTAACCTAATTAGGAGGAAGACACGGCAATGAGGCAAAGGATGATTGAAACAGCCATCCAACATAGGCCAAGGTGACCCGGCATGAGCTGGATTCGAACCCTGGACCCAGCGAGCGACTGGAAATCCTGCATGCTACCACCAGACCGACCATTCCCTCAAAAGTCATTCACCAGAACATTTTATATTTGTGTAACAAGCTTCAGTTTGGATTTTAAAAATCAAGAATAAACTCCTCCTGGCAGTGGGCACTCTTAAAATAAATATTTCTTGTGCGGGATCGATTGAAAAGGAGTACTTCTAAAGGAATGTCATTATTTTGGGGTTCCCTTCCTTTGAGGATTCCCTGGCTAATGGCAATTAAAGACGTCATGTAGCATTTTCAATTGATTGCCATAATTGAGTAAATTGAATTGCAGCTATCCACATCAAAAGAAAGCAATGAGCGACCAAATCAAAGCTACTGAAGTATCAGCTATTTATGTAATCAATGCTACGTCATGGGATATCCAAATTTCATGGAACATTTCCGATCTACTCCAAACCGCTCTGATCTACTTCCGGAAATGCAAAACGAATGATCTGGGGTAAACTACTCCACTCCAAGAGCACTTTGGAGCAGCAAAACGAATGTACCCAATGAACTGTATTTCATTGCTGCTGGACAGGTCTGGGCTCAAAGGTATTTCCTGTGCTTGAAATGAAAAATTACATGCAATTCATCTTGATAATAAAATATATGTGCCAATTTGAAATTAGATAACATTGCTGGAGTAACCGCATCTTTTTACAAGCAGGTGAATAAGTTCATCGGCAAGTTTAAAATAATTCCATCTTTTATCCAAACAAAATTATATTTACAGTTCTGTTCATCTTTCTATGGACTACAGCCGTTGCAAGCAAAAAATTACAATAAATTGGAAGTTGCCTGGCGCAAATCAATGAGCAGAATCTTGAGATTATGTAATCTTACTCTTTGTTCATTAGTAAGATGTTTGTCAAGTGGAGCATGCATCAAACATTTGCTTATAACCCATTTCATGAATTTTGCTAAATCTTTACTCTGCCAGAAGGAGGGAGTTATATGATATATTGCTAAGAATGCATTAGTAAATGACATTTCAGTATTTGGTAACAATTACAAGCTATTCTCTGATATCAGCTTAAATTATGATGACAACTTAGTACAAAAATCGAGGAACATTGCAACAAAACATGTAAAAAAGACCAAGACAGGTCACTGGCTTCTGTCTTGACTGAATTATGCTGTATGAGAGATGGGACAATGGACTGCTTACTGACATCAGAAGAGGTGCAAATTTTAATAGACAATATTTGTATTTTTTAATATAATTTTTTAAATTTAAATTAATAATGTATTTACATAGATCTATTTAAAATGTACACAACATGTAAATAAATATGCTATATATATACTGTCACTGTTACCACAAAATAAATATAATTTCCCTTCTAGGAAAACTTCAAGCCCCCCTCCTGTAAATCTCATGGTCACCCCTGACGTATCGTAGTTATTGATAAAAACAATTATTATCATTTTGCAGGGCATTGTCTGGCCATTAACGCCCAGTTCGCGGGCGTTAATGGCCCTTGACGCCCGCGAAAACGCCACCTGTTGTATTTTTTATATCGTGACGTCATCAAAAGTGACGTCATGGCGATGTTGTTGACATCAAAAATTAAATTTTCTGTCAGTTTTTGGGCTAAATCGGCCGAAAATGGTCCGAATTGAAAAATTTAAAAGCCTAGAATTATCTCCAGGAACAGCAGATCATTTGTATGTAATCGATTTTGCTCTATATCTAATAACAAGGGCCGTGAGAACGCTAAAACGGAGCGGGCGTTAATGGATCCAAAAGAAAAGGTATGTGTTAAAAAATGATAATAATGATAATAACATTTTGTTGTCGGGCATTATGGGGTATTAATCAGTTATGGCCTTCGGTTAGAAATCATTAATGCCCTCGCCTGGCGGCTCGGGCATTAAGTTAATGATTTCTGCCCTCTGGCCATAACTGATTAATACCCCATAATGCCCTCCAAAAAAACGTTATTGACCAATTAATGTTTAGCTCAATTCCCATTAAAGCCCATCATCCCCTTGTCAGTAATTTTGTGTTTGTCATTGTTCCATGACTGAAACAAAACTGAGCCAGAAGTGGTCAAATACAAAAGAAGCATTGAAGCTTTGAAGTGAACTGACAGTTGATAACACCTGAAACTGTTAATCTGTGTTTTGACCATATGGTCAATCGTGAATAAACCTCAATGGAACTGACTTTAGCTGTCTCAATTGAGAGTTTCTGTTAGTGTTTCACACATTTTTAGTACACACATTCTCAAAGTCCAATAGCATGCATTGAGATGATTGGGATCAGATAATCCACATATGATTATTTATACCGAAAACAAAAAAACACATGCATGTAACATTTTCCCAGAGGAGGGCTCAACCCAGCTGACATGACAATGGGCTACAAATCCCTGGGACCCTGGTTTGATCCCCACTATGATTTTCTCATGAATATTGGCCACATCACTGGATCATCCCCATGGGCACATCGACGTTGCAGCAACGTTGCAACGACGTCACACTTTTCGTCAAATGACTTAGAATTGTATGGTTGAAATTATGTTGTGACAACATTGTGAAGCAACATCAAAGATATGACGTTAGCATGCAACGTGGTGGCGACGTTTTACAACATTGTGAGGCAAAGTCAGGAGTTCGAAGTTAGCTTGCGACGTTGTGGCAATGTTGTAAAAAACCCCGACGTCGTGTTCATGTTGTGGCAACATAATCTCTACCATACATATCTATGTGACCAACAGACCAGCCCTCCACCAATTAGCAACGTCGGGGCTTATGATGATTTAGAATTTTTGCCGGGGAGGGGTGGGAGTTTTGATGGAAATTTGTGTGAAAAGTAATACACCCCTTTCGTTTCACAAATAGTCATAAGAAGCATGTGCAAAAAGGTGGTTCCCACTCAAGTAAAACCATAGAAACTACCACCCCCCCCCCCCCCTCAAACCAGTCATAAAATTTAACTCTGAATAGTCCCTCACTATTACTTACTTTTGGTCAAGACATGATAATTTAGCATTTGGAAATGTGAAGCCATTCAGACTCGGCTTTAATATCAACTGAAGCAATCAACAGTAACACAGGAGTGTGAAATACAACAGTTCATGAGGAAAATTTCCTGATGAATTGTTGCACTTCACACTAATGTAAGAGTTCATGAGGATTGCAGTTTCACATGAGTGAACAACTGCCACAATATCAAGTTGGCCTTTGCAGAGGTCTATTGGTTAAAATTACGACATCATTTTCCCAGCCAACATCACTTGCTTGAAATAAACTGAAAAAGAAAGTGACAAGATATGTGCACCTTGACCAATCATCTGGCTGGATTTTTTGATGTCAGACAAAAAAATTCTGCAAACTTTTTTGTTATTTGACCCAAGTCTATAGATATGAAATCATCTGTAAAGGAGCGCCCCAAATACTGATAACTATCCGGAGTCCCCTACCACCTTTGTCATCAGCCAATCATTTTTAGGCCCCTGAGCATGATTCTACAATTGGAAGACATGTTTTTTTTCACATGTACCATATTTCTTGCTTCTGTGGGATGCTGAGTTGTAACTATAAGTATTTGCCAAAATTTGGCCCCGCTATTTTTTTGTCCTTGACCAGTGGATCAGCAAACTTGGGGACTAGGTCTAATTTAGAACTCTGGACCCCGTTCCTACTCTTGTACTGTGAAGAGTTGAAAAACTTGGTTGAAATGGGCATAGGCGTACGGCGCGCACGATTTTCGGGGGGCGAGCGACATCTGCCCGAATTTCAGGATCTAGTTTTAGTACCATTTCAAATGAAATTGGATAGAAATCATTAATTGTCGATAGTGTTTATTTCATCATCTGCCCAAATTTTTCAGCCTTTTTGCCCGAATCTTACTGTTTCCCAAACTTTTGGGGGGGGGCGACCGCCCCCCCTGCCCCCCTTCCGATACGCCTATGGAAATGGGATCTTAATTTTCAGGAAGAATTAGCTTTTTTAAATATTATTTGATGTGACCTCACTTACAGCTCTACTAGAATGATCTGCCCAAAGAAATGGATAAAACACAAGGTTTTCTTGCAGCACCAAGAGGGCAAACCGTGTCTCATGAACTACTTTTTTGAAATGCCTATAGTCTTCACTCCAGTGGCGTAGCTAGGGTTTTTCTCTGGGGGGGCAAATGACCCTGAATTTCCCCAAAAAGTAATCGACAACCCGGTGTAAGCATGACAAGGGTTTTTTTTAAATTTTGAGAAACTTTACCGAACTCTCAAATGTTACATATAAAACACTGAAAACCCTTTTTAATCATGAGGATGCTGCACGCTTTCTACAAAGAAGAGCTTAAGAGAAAAAAGTCTTGGAAAGTTGCTGATATGTACCGCATAGCAAAATCATGTAATGAAAATATCTTTGATTTTGATTTCTAATTAAACATTTGACATGTTCTGGTTCATCATTCCACTTATCTGTATTTTAGACAATTCAAAAGTTTTACCAACTCCTTGATTCTCTGATGTGTGTTTGGCTTTGGCCAAAATAAAGTACACCTTTCCTCCTCCTTTTTCCTTTTTCTTTCCTCTTTTTCCCTTTTACTTTCCCATTTTCCCTTATTTTTCCCCTTTCCCAATTTTTCCCCATTTCCCTATTTTTACCCCCATTTCCCCATTTTTTCCCCAAAAAGTTGTCTGGTGGGGCAACTTGCCTCCCCTGCCCCCCCACTAGCTACGCCACTGCTTCACTCTTCACCCTACAATTGTGTTTTACACAAGATGTAGAATTTTGATATTTGATATTTGTATTGCCTGAAAGTTATTCTGCAAATCAGCCAATGATGTAAAAAAAAAGTACAACTAACAAGAATCCATGGATTCAAAACCGGCCTTTGGCAATTGTATATTCGGGATTGAAATCATGAAGGGGGTCATTTATATGTTATTACATGGATTATTTTGTATTGAGCAGTGATAGCCAGACTGATAGTGCTTGCTGCATGCCAATAAACATTGAGGGGAACCCCTTAGCAAATGCCTATACCAAATTTCAGAACTGCAAATGAAATACTAAAGTCACAGTGGGCAATTTAAAATATGGTGGCCATTTAGGCACCAATTGTGGATTTTTCCACAAATTTCTGAGGGGGACCCCTAAGTGAATCCCTATACCAAATTTCATAAATCTAAGTGAAATACTAAAGTCCAAATGGCAATTCAAAATGTGTTGAAAAAAAAAGTGGACAAGTGGACAAGTTGACACATGGACAAGTGGACAAGTGGAAAAGAGTCCCATTTCACCTTAAGCCCTCCTCTATTAACCGGCCTTTGGCCGGTTAAAAATGGTCTCCGCTATTGTCAATTGCTTTGACATCATAATATTAATTTAGCTGCATCACAACTTAATATTTTGCTCCATGATTGTATGGTGCCACTAAAAAGACCTACTGAGAAACACTGCTTTGCTCTGTTACTTGGAATTGACATAATACCTATATATATTCTTGATGTCAGCAGTTTATGCCAGGATTAGAGAACAGATCATCAAAATTAAGGGTATGTTCCGACTAATGGTGCTATCAATAATCATAGTTTGTTCTTAATAGTTTTCAATCAAACAATGGAGCAGGTGTGTCCTTCAAACTTAAATCAAACTTTGCAGTATAGTGTCAAAATTACAAGAGGCAGTTTCAAGTGTTGAAACTAAAGGCTATCTTGTTGTAGTTATTCATGAATATAAGGTAGATGCATTTTTCTTTTATTAATTCATAAAATATTTTTCACATAGACAAAGACAAATTTCATATCAACTCTGTCATTTATGGGATGTAAGATTAGGCAAATTCAACAAATTATGATGAAACTTGATAATGATATGGCTTACAAACTAAATGAATTCTTATTGTCCTTTTGATATTAATGATCTTACTATATAAGACAAACATACAAAACATTTTTGCAGTTGGTAGAGGGATGATCAGTGTTTTATATTCTCTAAGCGAAACGGCCAAAGGCCATTTCACGAAGTGAATTGAGCACAAGAGAGGACTCAAAAATCTACGCAGTGATGGCCTCAACATTTACAGTCCACAGCATGAAATTAGGTCAAGTGGTTCTAGCTTCTTATCAATGATTTAGTTTTTAATTTAACAAAACATAACATATTCATCTTCAAAAGTGTCCTAAAATTTCGATTTCTCCATTGGTATTCCCTACGCCTATAATTTTTGTGGAATAGTTAATTTTAAGCCTTGGCAGGCTGAATTAAATTATTACTACAGGGGAACAAGAAGTGCAACGAAATGATCATGTGGTCAGTTGTTCAAGTGGTCTTGTGACAAGCAATTTTTCTATGCACCAGTGAGCACTAAGTGCAAATATTTCCGAAGCAGAAGACAACACTTTTACTTAATCCATAAGTTGTTTTTATAATTGGAACAACCATTAGGTCACAGAGAGGGAGGGGGCTTGGAATTTTTATTTATTTATTTTTCAATAAAAAAGTGAAAAGCTTATTTTGTATTCTTTCTGGACTATCTTGAAATAAATAATTTCTGAGGAGGAGCTTTTGCTTTCCAAATATTATTTCACTGTTACAGTGCAGTTCAGAAGATATTCTGTTTGAATGGTTGAAGTCTTCCCCTTGAAATTTTAATAAATATCTGTCCCTCCCCAAAACACTGGTCGCACTCTGCCTAAGCAAAACCTCTGTGAGTAATTGAATGAATGAATGATGTAGCAAATAAATAAATTAATTCAATTGATCTCTTCGACTCAACTACAGACAATGGAAATGCCAGAAGACTTTAAATCTTGTATTTTTTAATTCTGGTACATGCAAATTAGGGGAGGCATCATGGCAATCAGACGGAAGACGGTTGTTACAAGTGCTTTCCAAGATAGTTCCATCGGTTGACCTGCCAAGATCTGGTTCAAACCTTGGACCCATAGATTGGAAGCCCCATATATAGCACTGCCAACTGAGCTAGCCCCCTACATGCAGGGCTAGAGGAAGAGGTTATTTAATTACATTTTAAAGAGAACATTTTTTCCCATATAAAATTAACTACCATTTGGCAAGACATATGAACAAAGTTGTTGTGTACAAACATTTGGATATGGGATTGTACCATTTTTTGCATTCTTGTGTTCGGAAATTATTTATTTTGAGCAAGCAATGTATTGAAACATTTGTTTCTAAATCAAACAACATCCTTTTAAGAAATAACCCCCCCCCCCCCCCCCCCAGTTCACAATGAGTGCCAAGTGTTTACAATGTGCACTCCCAACAAGTTTCACTTGTTGATGACAGTTGCTGCATAGCGAAACATAATTATCAGATTATTGTTGAAGAGGGTGTTGTTGCACAGAAACAGGAATAATCCTGAAGTGTGATACTCAGAATTTGCTCAGTCAAGTATGAAAATTTGTGACGTGGCAAAGCTACTTGAGCACCAAACACATTGTCATTTCATTGCAATTCTTGTTCCAATGTATTAACAAGTGATTCATTTCTTTTCAAAACAGACAAGAAAACATAACACAATTAAAGTTACATAATCATTATAAACAGATGATTATGTAACAGTGAGCTACATGCATATCAACTTATTGTTTTTTATTACTGTTATGTAATATCAACAACCTATCTATCTTTCTATCTATTTATCCATCTATTTATCTATCTTTTGTATTTTTGATCTATTTTATCTTTCTATAGTCTGCGCGAATTTCATGGCTGTGCCATTTATATATTATCCACTTTTTTGCAAATTGTTGACTGAGTATATGCCAGACAGGAGTATTGAGGTGTAAATGACACACTATGCATCACCGAGAAGTTGAGTTTAAGTCTGCTAATAACCTTACAACAGGGAAATTAAGAAGTGCAACAAAATGATCATGTGGTTTGTTGTTCAAGTGGTCTTGTGACAAGCAATTTTGCTATTCACCAGTGAGCAGTGAGTGTAAAATGAAGCTGAAGATAACACTTACAGTTTTTTAGTAGCACTGTAATGTAAGTAGAACCCTCAGGTCTCTAGTGGGGGGTATCTTTAAAATAGGTTTATTTCTTGTATGCTATATAACAATATTGTCCACATGCCTCGCCAAATGTATTTTTCCATCATGTCACAAATTTGTTTCTTGGAACATTTTTGCCTCATTGAGCAAAAATTTGATCATGGAAAATAAAAAATATGGTCATGGAAATTTGACCATAAACTTTGTTGGAATCCTGCCACCCGAAGGCTTACGCCCCCCTGGGAGCCACCTGATTCCACTGCCTGCCTAAAAAAACCACTGATTATCTGAGGGTATTCTGCCATGCAGCCCTTGTTTCTTACCTGAAAAGAGTCAGTAACAAGTGTAGTAACTTATTCATCTTGCCCAGTGTGAAAAGGGGATAAGCTCAGTTGAGACTCCTCTGGGCCTTCAATGGATGAGTCCCAGGTTTGAGCCGATCTACAATATGTATGGGCATGTGAAATATTGAATTAACTGTCTTGGACAGCCATTTCAACCATCCTTCTCCTGATTGCTGTGTCGCCTGCCCTACTAGAGTGCTGTATGCTCAAATGCAAGATATAGAGCTCAAAAGGACAATAAGAAAAAATTATTGTGTAAGTCGTATTGTTAAGTTTCATCATAATTTGTTGATTGTTCTAATTTTTGCTTAATGTTACAATACTATATATGACAGGTTGATATGAAATTAGTTTTTTTTTTTTTTGTGAAAACGATTTGGTGAATCAACAAAAAAAATGTATTTAGCCTCCCTTAGAATTGATGAATAATTCCAATAACATAGCCTTCAGTTTCAACACTTACAAATATGTCTTGTAACTTTGGTACTATTCTGCAAAGTTTAACTTAAGTTTTAAGGACACACCTGCTCAATTGTTAAATTGAGAACTGTTAAAAACCAATTATTATTATTGATAGCGATATAAGTTGGAAAATACCCTTAATTTCGATGGTCTGCATTCTAATCCTTGCATAAACTGCTATCACCAAGAATAAACATAGGTATTATGTCAAGTAACAGAGCAAAACAGTGTTTCACAGCTGGTCTCTCAAGTATTGCAAGGTACCTAGTATTTTAGAACAATGGAGCAAAATAATGATATTTTCTATTTTCATCTTCCCCAAGTGGTTCATCATTAATTCTTCATTGACAGAGATACATCAAGAGATGAGTCGACTTACTCTGCATATAACTTGTTTAAAAAAAAATATGTTTCAGGTATGGAGTTGGTGGTTGTCCTTGAACCATTTCAATAGTAAACAAGAACCTGCAGATTGCCAAAGAGAGGCGGCATGCTTTTATTTCAAGTGGTGATGCAGCAAATATTTATGATGACATGGCAATTTGTGACCTGCTCCACC
This sequence comes from Platynereis dumerilii, assembly GCA_026936325.1. Taxonomy (NCBI): domain Eukaryota; kingdom Metazoa; phylum Annelida; class Polychaeta; order Phyllodocida; family Nereididae; genus Platynereis; species Platynereis dumerilii. Next base: position 215,473 of record JAPTHN010000237.1, on the reverse strand, counting down.
AAAATCAGGTCAAAGTAGGCAATTAATATTTCCAAGAAATTCGCAAAATGTGTTAAATGGTCACTTTTTTTCGTTTTTTTTAGCTAATGGTACCACATTTAAGCTAATGGTACCGCATTTAAGCAAAGTTGGAGTTGACATAATATAAATTCAGACCATTTTTACCAGAAATTGACGTTGAATGATTAAAATTAGGTGCCCTTCTTGATTTTTCTTAGTTCTTTAATTTTATTGCGACAGGAAATTCAAATGTTATTTTCTCACAGTTTGATGTTTTTGTATCAACAATGTTCCACCAAAATCAGGTCAAAGTAGGCAATTAATATTTCCAAGAAATTCGCAAAATGTGTTAAATGGTCACTTTTTAATCGTTTTTTTAGCTAATGGTACCACATTTAAGCAAAAGTTATTTCCTTAAAAATTCAGACCATTTTTACCAGAAATTGACGTTGAATTATTAAAATTAGGTGCCCTTCTTGAATTTTCTTAGTTCCTTAATTTTATTGGGACAGGAAATTCAAATGTTATTTTCTCACAGTTTGATGTTTTTGTATCATCAATGTTTGAGGCGCCACATCTCTTAAAACATAATGAATCATAATTTGAAAGCCCAATTCCTATAAAATTAAGCCATTGCAGAACTAAATTTTTTATGAAGCAGGTTACAAATATTAAAATTTTACATCTTGTGCACTACAAAATTCAAGGGTGAAGACTAGGCATTTAAAAAAAGTAGGTCGTGCAACACCATTTGCCTTCTTGGTGCTGCAAGAAAACTTTGTGTTTTACCCATTTCTTTGGGCAGATTATTTGTAGTAGAGCTGCAAGGATGTTCCCTATCAGCGTGCCTCGGCGGTCCAACGTCTGCCCGAAGCTGGTCCGATGCTACTGACATCGGACTGACGCTGGGCCGACATTGGACCGCCAAGGCATGCTGACAGGGTTGTAATAAAATGAAAGTAAAAAAGCTTATGCTTCCTAAAAATTAAGATCCCATTTCACCTGTTACACCTCTTACACACTACAAGAGTTGGGACGAGGTCCCGAGTTCTAAATTGGACTGAAAAATGGTCTAGGTCTCAGGAACTGACCTAGTCGCAAAGTGGCGACAAATTTCAGCAGATATTTGTCGTAGCAACTCTGCATCCCAATAAAGCAAGAAATAAGGATATATATATAAAAACCAAAAAAAAAACACATGTTTACAAATTGTAAAATCATACTTCAGGACTGTTCAGGATTTATGACTGGGGGTGGGAGTTTTGGCCTAGAGGGTACTAACTTTTCACATGTGTTGACAAGCACAAAATTCTTTTTTTGGAAAATTTTGAGTTATACCTATTTTAAGATTTTGGTTTATCACACCCACATTTTCTGCCTAAAGAGGGGTCATAAAAGTGGATATAAGTTATATAAGTCACCTACAGACACAGTCTTTGAAGGAAAGACAGTATTTTTTAATCACTGTGACTATAATATGTGTGTGAAACATGTTATATCAAAAATTAATGTGCAGTGTGTGATAAACTCACTTGACTGTATGTTTGTCAAAAATACTATGTATTTAGCCCTGCTAAATTGACTCTATTGTTTCTTTTGAGTGTTCAACTGCTTCTGTGTGGGTTTGAATTTAGCTAAGCCTTTCTTTGGAGTCTTTTGTTGTATTTTCATGACAAAATGTAGTATCAGATGTAGCTTTTAGGATAGGTTATATCATTGATATTTACAGGGTGTCTACGGAAAAAGAGGACAGTCAACACAATTGCATTTGTTTACATTTTATTTTGTGCCAAGCATCATTATTCAACAAAACATGATTTGTATATGAACAGTATATTCAGAACAGTCAAATTACCCATTATTCGCGCCCCTTGATGTGGTAACTTTCTGCAGATGAGACATAAATGATGCAAAAGCGTGTTTGATGCTCTCCATGAACATTTTGCCCCATGCAGACATGGCAGAGGCCTTTAACTTTAATGCGAGGGTTGCGATAACTTGCTGGATTCTGTCTCCCAATTTGCCCATACTGAATAATCCACTGGGTCCAGCTCAGGAGACAAGGGGTGGCACTCTACCTGGCTCAGGAGGCTTGTTTTGAGGCCCTCCTGAGTCTTCTTTGCAGTTTGAACAGGTGCTACACCTTGTAGGAAGATGATTTTGCCAACAAAAGAGTTTCTCGTCTGACGCCATGGCAACCCAAATTATTTCAGAATGTTATTATAAACATTTGCATTGATTCCGGCACTCTGGTCAATGGTTTATTTGAGACATTTTTGTGATTTTCTTGTCATCAGCTGACTCCATGTTGAAGACCAAGTGTTAGGTCCTGAATTGAATTATCGGCAGCTGGAGCATCAGCAAATGTCCCACTACTCACGTATGAATCATTCCTACTCTCACAAGCACCATAAACGGTGAACAATTGCTCATCAAGAATGAGGAAAACAGGACGACCTTTTTCAGCTTAGAGCAATGCAAGCACTTATGCATTATCATGCTTGCATTTTGCCTTTAGTAGTGATCTAATTCACAAATAAACATATTTGCAATAGACCTAGTATGGCTGACTATCAAATCCATTCTTATGTTAGACTTATCACCAAATTCTGAACTTATATGAGTGTGAAAAAGAAGAAAAGTGACTGTCCTCTTTTTCTGTAGACACCCTGTAGAGCATGACTAGTACAATTGTCTTTAAAAAATCATGTTAACAATGCATATCTCTTTACAAATAACCCAAGATCATGGCTTGTTTTGTTCTTGCAAGTGCATGTATGGTATTGTATGTATTACTGCTGACTGCATGATTGTATAAATTTTAGGATGAAAAAAATTAAATTAAAAAGACTTCCAGAGATTCTAGACCAACATATTATGCAGGCGAGACCCGAATTAGCTTTATACTTATACCAAACTCAGATTTGGCATTGAAACATGTTTAAAGTATAATGAGTGTGCACACAACGGTGTATGTGGATCATTGAGCAATGGTGGGACAAACAAAAACATAGGCTGCGCAGCAGCAAACCTTCAGCGAATAACACATTTAGAAGATTACAATAATATCATAAAATTGGAGCGTTTACAAAATTGCTTATAGGTATGCGATAGCGGTAGAGTAGTTGCCTTCAATTACCTCTATTTGCCCGCTGCCCTGCCATCTTTCAATCTGCTTGCCAGGATATGTGAAAGCAGGGAAAGGCCTTCTTAGACGAATTTACGCATATTATGGTAGGGTTTCATCATCACTTTCATGCATGTACAAAGTATAGGTTATTAGGTGTCTGTTGAAAAGCAAAAAAATATAACACTGTTACATATATGTATATTTTTCTGAAGTTTATCCAATGATTCATAAAGTGTTATATGCATCAAAAAGAACAGCTACATTGCATAGGTGATTTGTTTAGAAAATTGTATTACTGTATGCAATAGTGGGCAAGTTTTGGCTCCGATATAAAAAACAATTCTTTTAAATATTTTTTCTCAATATTACAAAAACTATAGAATAGCCATCTGTCAGACCATGAAAAGACACAACTAGACCATATAAGCCATATGTGTACCAAACTTCATCCATATATATGGAATAGTGACCGGATGTTGGGCCAGAAACAAGAAACAAATTTTAATTTTTTTTTAATTCAAAAAGCATATAATATTTTCCATCAGATCTTTCAAAAGACATAACTAGCCCATATAGGCCATATGTGAACCAAACTTTATCCATGTACATGCAATAGTGACCAACTTTTAGCCCAAAAAACCAATATGATTTTATATTTTTTGTCATTTTTTCAGAAAGTATAGAATATCTGTCAATGAGACCATCAAAAGGCACAACAAGACCATATAGGTCACATGTGTAACAAATTTCATCCAAGCACACGCAATAATAACCGAGCCTTGGCCCGGAAACGAAAAAAAATAATTTTTATATTTTGTTAATTGTTTCAAAAATTATTTAAGATCTATTCATCAGACCATCAAAAGGCACAATTAGACCATACAGGCTAGATGTGTACCAAATTTAATCCACGTACATTCAATAGAGGCTAAGTGCTGGGCCGGAAACGATCTATCCGCCCGCCGCGACCGACCGCCCGCCCGCCCGCCCGGCGGACGGACAGCATTTTTACCCTAGTGATTACAATACCTTCTTCGAACTTCGTTCGCTGAAGGTAAAAATTAATTATCTATTAAAAATTGTTGGGAAAAGGAAATGCGGGAAGGTAATTTCTGCACCTAAAGACCATGGAGGATGCTGATAAATGAAACTTCATACAAAATGTAGATATAATAACTTACAACAGCACAGTAAACAACATTCTGTGGCAAGTTTGACATAAAACATTCTCAATATATAGGTCTAATATAGCTCAAATCCAGCCTATATACAATTAACCACGCCAAAACTATGTCACTGATTTAGTCTGATTACGAAGGACAACGTTGGAAGGCTTCAGACTTGCTCATCACTGTACTTTTGGTCTGAAGCAAACAGTCACATGTGTTTGTCACATTCTGCACACTATATTTAGGTAAAACACGTTTTACACAAATGCAATGGTCACAGAAATAAATGATGTTGTCTTTCCATCAACAATTGTCTCTGCAAATGATCTAAAACATTTGCTTCAAGGCCTATGCCCCGGTTTCAGCATTGAAATATGAGTGTGATAGACCAAAACGACTTAAAACCGATATAACTCAAAATTTTCCAAACAGAATTTTTTCGTTTTTGTCTGAAAATGTTCTCCTAACCTTGCTCTACAGCCGCGTGCTATTTGTCTTCTCGCTTTTTTTTGTAATCTTAAAGTTTGCTCAGGGGCACTGTGCAATGGGGTATCAATTTTTTACAACACTTCCAAGGGGGGGGTAATAAATTTTAACAAAGAAAAAATGTTAAAAAACAGGCATAAACTCATTTTATCCAGACTTTTTTATGCACAAAAGTCCGCGAAATGACACGAATCTGTACGCGTGACCTTGTATAACAGTATATATGTGTATATTGCTTGGTATGTCGAGGGGGGGGGTACTAAAAATACGCATGTGTAAAAACACGCATGAAACTTAAGGGAGGTATCAATTTTTGATGGGAAATTCCAATAAAACTCCCCCTGTCATAAATTCTGAATGGTCAATAATAGAACCCCTTTAAATGGTTTGCGGATGACGAAGGTGGTGGGGTATTCATTCCCGGACACAGAGGGTTACATTGGAAAGTGGTGCACAAAACAAAAGATTGATCATGTAAATTATTTCTCAATTAATTTTTATGGTTAGCTAAAAAAATCTTCAATTCTTCACATCTTTGGTTTAGACCATTATTTAGAAAGGTTATGTTGTCCAGAACTGACTTTTCGGCCACAAAAAGAATTGGAGATGCCAATCGCTGGGTCCAGCGTTCAAATCAGGCTCTTGCCGGGTCACCTGAGCCTATTTTGGAAGGCTGTTTCAATCATCCTTCGCCTCATTGCCGTGTCCTCCTCCTGTCCTACAAAGTGCATAACTATAGGACGTAAAGCCTCAATCATCCATCCATCCATCATTGCATTTTCATCATTTCGTTTTATCCAGTTTGCTGAGAACATGCTGAAAACTTTGTGCTTCGCAATGCAGCAATTTGGACAAATATCCACACTTCCGTAGCAAGATGATAGAAATTTAGTGATTTGGGAAAATCACTGCTATACCAAATTATGTCATTTTTCATATCCTTTGCAAGACACTGGAAATAAAGTCATTTGGGTAAATCAGTGCCATACCTACTTGAAATTTATTTAGATACTATACCCTGCAAGGTGTCAGAAATCTCATGATTTAAAGAAATCATTTGAGTAAACTTTGATATCACCCTGTGTGATACCAAGTAAAACGATTTGTCCAAATCGCAAGGAAATTGACACAATTGCTAAGTCAGACTTATGCGACCTTTCAGGAAAAGGGTCATATCCCACAGGACTACAGGTGTTTTGATGTGTACATCACTTGTGATTGATCTGCCTGATCAATGCAGACCCCTTTATGTCTGGAAGTGTCTTTTGAGATCTTTTTCATTTTTCAAAGCACTCAATTGTCTTGAACTGTCTTAGTCCATGGACTGATTATAAAGGAAATGATAACTGTTATCTTTGGCTTACATTTCATCTTCCCTCAGAAAGGAAAATGGAAACATTTTGCTCTAACCAAAATATTATCGGTGAGTTAGGATGACTATTGACCTACTGAGCACCAAGTATTTCAGGAAGGGCTAGTAGCCTAGTAGGCTATTATATTCCTCTATTATCATATTGATATTAAAGTTTTTTGGGTCATGATGCTGTGTTATGACGTGTTATTTTGAAAGCACTTTTTATGCAGGGCACAATGGTACTTTTTGATAACTCATATGCAAAAGGATTCTAAATGTATCTGTGTAATAATCTGACTTTCTGATCATTTTTCAATGAAATAATAATAAGCTTTGACATTAGTTTCTGGTTAATCTTTCAAGGCCATATATGTACCTATCTATCTCTTTGTGAGTCAGGGACTCTCATCATCACTTCCAATCTTCATCCATTATCATAGTGATGGTCTTACATCAAGCCGTCTTCAAAGGTCACTCATTTGAGTAATTGCAAAATGTGACTTTGATGGTCGTCTATACTAATATTTAGAATGGGTACTTCACTAAATGAAGAGTTGATGTATTCTTTCGCACAACTGTCGCCTATATGCACTAACAGTCTAACATCCCTGAAATAAAAGAAAAGATGGCAGTTGCAATGTGGCTCTCTCCGCATTTACCAAAGCAGCACCTTCCTTTGAGATATATCCCTTTTCTGACAGAAGAAGACTTGAATAATTCAAAGTATTTTAGTAAGCCTTTCTAAATTTCAAATAGGTTTCTTCTGGTACAGAGCTACTGATGAAAAATGCAAAATTCAAACAACTTTGACCTCAGAAAGACTTTCTTTCGATTTGAAACTGACGGTGGTAATTGATTGATGTGGCTCTGTGAGGGGCATAAAAAAAAGATACATCATGCCTACCCTAGGCTCGACTACATCTGTATCTTAGTGTGGGCTGACATTGACTTGGATTTTGTGGTGTTACTATGTCGAGTAACATATTGGACACTAACTGACTTCCCCCTATCTTGATTTAGCCTTGCGAATACTTCTACTGAGACACCTTATTTTCACCACTTCAGATGGTTTGGTGAAAACTACTTTATTTGGATGTAGAGCTTATTCTTTAATGTTCCTGTAGATTTGCTATGGATGGTCCAGGATTATGAGCTCAATATGTCATATATCGTCGAACGGGGTGACTGACTTTGAACAGTCCGGGGTGACTTTGAACGCTTTTCTGAGAAAGATTGATCCATGAATGCAAAATTAAATAAGACACTGGAAGCTTATATACCATACAAGGGTAGCTTATTTAATTTTGCATTCACAGAGGATCAATCTTTTTCAGAAAAGCGTTCAAAGTCATCCCGGACTGTTCAAAGTCACCCCGTTCTACGGTACTGCATGAGATGCAGCTTTCATGTTGAAATTTACCCGGATGTTTTAAATATCAAAATGAGCAAAGGCTTTGAGTTGGCAAGATTATTCTATTTCTAAATAATTCACTGGCAAATGTATCTCCAAAATATTCCAATTTTTCGGATTACTAAAACATAAGTAATTTTTACAACTTTTGAATGTTCTTCAATTCTGCAAAAATAATTTGAAGCATGCATTAAATCCGATTATGGTCTAATCAGCTTCAGTGAAAATCGTTGCTTGCATAAGATCGAAAGAATTATTTTTGGAGGCTATAGACTTCTCTTTTTGTGATAAGACCCGGGAAGCTGATTATAGGCCTAATTAAAGAAGATATAGTGCTCAGTAAAGTATGCAGAGTACTTATTAAACGTTACTTCACCATTCAAAGTAACTCCTATAGCACTAAGAGTTCCAGGATTTGAAAGACAGGGTTATGTTTTTGTACAAACAGAAGTTGATGATGTTGAACTAACATTTTTCTGTTATTAAAAAAATTCAAAGGTATGAAGCCTGCTTAACAACTTCCGTATTTGTGTGATGTAGATATATGTCATCCACTTGCTTGACGGAGCCCGTCTTTGTTTGCCTTTGTGCAAAACCGCAAGGTTGGGAAATTCTTTCATACCACAACTATCATTTTAAATTTCACGAAACCATGAACAGCTGTGCGTTTAAACTAATGCTTTGTTTGTTTGTTTCTTTCACTATGAAAAATATTTTTGCAACAATTTTATTCAGTGTTATTGTATTTTTACTCAAATGACCAAAAAAGAAGTCCTAGTCTTAGTTTTATATCCGTTATGATTTTTATTAAATTGAAGCATCATGGCTTATCCTGCCAAGAATTATGGTCAGAGGAAAGCTTTTTAGACTTCCAGTCATTCTGTTTGATATGATATGAAGTTTGGATCGTGAAATTTTGGCAAATGTTGCGCGTGTGGTATACCTATCATAATGATTCAGACTCTGGTGCATCACGGGTGCTAGAAGCTTTCCTGGTCCAAAACTCTGAAGAGTGATTCTTCAGTTACTGTACTTGAGATGATGCACCACTGAGGCGGCTCCAAAACATTTCTGAATTTATATATATTTTAAATTAAAATATGCAAACCCAAGGTGATGTAAACCCCCTTACCCATTCCCCCACCTTTAAAATAAACATTTCATCTTTCTCTCTGCCCGGTATTATTCCTATTGTATTTCCATTTCTGTAGATCTGCGTAATACTGTACGTAAATTGAATCTGATACACTCCAATAACTATCTGATACTAGGAATGGAATTTGGGCCATAATTTTCAGTTTTAACCAGCACAGGTTAAATCTGTTTTTAAAAAAGGACAAATTACCAGTTGCAAACAATAAACTTACCAAGACAATGCCAATTTTTCAATGTAACGGCTTTGTTATCCCTCAGGAGAAGCAGGTGGTTAGTTGTTGTTGACCACCAACTTGATTAATACATAGAGGTCAGGAAACTGTCTTGCCTTCTTGCTCTGCCATGTTCTACGGGGAGGCTAGCTTTCAGTATCATCATGGTATCTATATACTGAGCCAATTTTAATAAAGCAACCAGCATGTACAGATTTTCTATTAGGAGTGTATGTAACGCAAAATTACATGAAATTGAAATGAGCTGTATTGAATACGATCATAAAGCAACTGCTTTGTTACTCTCAGATCAGTCAAGGTTATTTGATAAGTTGCAAGGGGTCTGCAATGATTAATACTATTCTATATAATGGGGATCACCACACGTTCTTCCAACGTAGCAAGTGGGATAAGATCAAATTGAATACGATCATAAAGCAACTGCTTTGTTACTCTTAGATTAGTTAAGGTTATTTATAACTTGCAAAGGGCCTGCAATGGTGTAGACTATTCTATATAATGGGGATAACCACTCGTTCTTCCGAAGTAGCAAGTGGCATCTATCTAATGCCTTCCTTTGAAACCTGGAGACACACAGCTGTATGTCTGGCTTACAGTATATTCAAACACGACTAGAACACGAAATAGCCAAAGGCACAGATTTTATTCAATGAAGGACATCCGTCTTGCTCAAGCTTTTCTTGCAAAAAGTGCAAAATGAAAAAGCTTGATAATTAAATTTTACAAAAAAGCAAGAATAATTTCGTTCCTTGAGGACTCCATCTGACCGTGGCAAATTTATCACCGGATGTTAAAGGAAGCCCTCTCTGGTGCGAAAGACCCAGGGAGACAAAGTCAGTGTCTGGAAAAAGTATTCCTTTGGAAGCTTTATATCTTGTAAAATATCAGTTTCAAAATAAAAAGAGAGAAAACAGGTCTTGTTGGAGCAGACGCAGATTGCAGCATTGTATTTTGCAAAGCAGAAAACTCAAATTATATTGACACTTTATCGTAAACAGACATGTATGATAAATTTTGATATTTTGACAGTCATGAAGGTGATACATATTTGTCACTGGAGTATTACTATTAATTGCCGGGGCTAGAGACCTGTCGGAATGTAACGAAACACCAAGGTAATGTTCCTTCATTTGCAATTCTCTTAGATGTGTACATCACTTGTAATTGAGCTGTCTGAAGCAGACCCTTTTATTGTCTGGAAGTGTCTTGTAAGATCCATGCTCTGTTACATGTATATTTTGCTAAGCAAAAAAAAAACATCCAACAAGGTCAACCAACAACCTGATCTACCCATCCTTCAATCATCAACCTGAGGACAACTACCTAAAGATCAAGCTCGCAACAGTCAACGTCAGATCAGTAAAAAACAAAACATCCCAACTTTCAAATCATTTCATCACAGACAACATTGATATTTGTACCATCACTGAGTCTGGGATTCCACTAGATGATCTTATCTCCATTAATGAGCTACGCAACGACCAAATCGAATTCCAAGTAATTCCAAGACCTGACAGACGTGGTGGAGGTACAGCAGTCCTCTTCAAAAAGTCCCTAGACATTCAGTTCTGTAAAAGAGTGGAGTACTTCAATCCTTTGAATTCTCAATCTGGAAAATAAATGATAAGCAACTCCCTTGCTACTTAGCTATTATCTATCGTCCGCCATACAGTAAACAGCACCCAGTAACTACTTCCGTCTTCCTTGAAGAATTTCCACAATTTGTTACAACTTCACTAGCTGAATACAATCATGAGTTAATTATAACTGTAGACTTTAATATTCACTTTGATGACCATGAAAACAACATAACCCGCTCCTTTGAGGAAAACTTAGAAAGTCTTGGACTTACCCAACATGTCAAGCATTCGACACATATAAATGGACACATACTTGATTACATCATCACTTATGAAAACAGCAAAATTAACATTAGTCCTCCCACCTCTCAATACTTCATATCCGACCACTGCTTTGTGTCTACATTTATCAACATCGAAAGACCTCCAATTGTAAACAAGTCAATAACATACAGAAAGATTAAAGACATCAATAAACAAGAACTCGCCATCGACTTCAAATCTGCTGCTGAAAAGATTGTAACATCTGACATCAATGACACTGACAGTCTGGTTGATGCTTACAATCAATCCTTCAAGGCTGTCCTGGATAAACATGCACCAGTAACCAGTAAGAAGATTTCAACAAGAAAAAAGGTTCCATGGTTTGATTCTGTCGCCCTGGAACTAAAACGTCACCGTCGTAAATTAGAAAGGATATGGAGAGTTTCAAAGACCGCTGGGAACAAAAATCTGTACATCGATACCTGTAACAACTACAAAACACACCTAAACAAATCAAAAGATCTTCATCTAAACAGCCTCATTTCTCAATGTGGAATTGACTCTAAAAAACTTTTCAATGTTGTGAAACAACTCACGGGTGTTTCAAAAGAGGTCACTTTACCAACAGCAGTCTCCGATGAACACCTTGCAAATGATTTCTGCAAATTCTTCCTTAGTAAGATCTCTAATATTCGTGAAAAGCTAGATCATTTTGATCACTTTAATCCAAAAGTGTCATGTAACAATACGTTTGAAAAGTTCAATAAAGTTTCTGATGCCACGGTGAGAAATCTCCTACGATCCTCTAAACCTGCTAGCTGTGATTCGGATCCAGTGCCTACTACACTAGTTAAAGAATACATTGACATCTTCTCCCAACCAATCACTCGGATTGTCAACTCATCGCTCTCTACTTATACTTTTGTAGACTGCTGGAAGAATGCCATCATCTGTCCACTTATAAAGAAACCAAGCCTAGACAAGAATACCCTTTCTAATGACCGTCCAATAAGTAACCTAAGCTTCCTCTCCAAAATTACCGAAAAATCTGTCCTGTCCCAGATCTGTCCATATCTTGAGGCAAACGACCTTCTACCATCATACCAAAGTGCCTATAGACAATACTTCAGCACTGAGACAGCCATTATTAAAGTCATCAACGACATCCTCTGGAACATGGAGAATCAGAAAATAACCAGTCTGGTTGCCATGGACCTTAGTGCCGCTTTTGACACTGTCGACCATTCAACTCTACTGAAAGTGCTGCAGAACTGTTTTGGAATAACAGGTGATGCACTTCAATGGATGAGTTCCTATCTGGGACCAAGGTCTATGCATGTAAAAATCAACAATTCTAAATCTGAATTCCTCAATCTACCATTTTCTGTCCCTCAAGGTAGTGCTGCTGGTCCCATTCTATACACAGCATATGCAAGCACGATGCAACTCGTAATTGCTAATTACGACACCAAGATCAGTGGATACGCTGATGACAACATCATCTGTAGCAGTTTCTCATCTGGTACTACACAAGCCGAGTCAAAATGTTTAAATGATCAGCAAAAGTGTGTCAATGACATACGTATATGGATGAATGAGAATCGTCTAAAAATGAATGATGACAAAACAGAATTTATCTTCTTTGGCCATAGAACCCAGCTTAAGAAGTGTCACAGCTCATTTTTATCAGTTGGTGATGCAAAAATTGATAGAGCCACAAGCATTAAATATCTTGGTGTAGTGATAGATGCAGAACTCAACTTTAAATCCCATATTCAACAAAAGTGCAAACTGGCATCACTAAACCTCAGGAACATCAAATCTATTCGAAAACATCTAAGTGTCGATTCTTGCAAAACGCTAATTCAGGCACTAGTCATCTCACACCTTGATTACAGCAACACGATCTTATGCGATCTTCCTGAATCCACTCTAAAACCAGCTCAACTCGTACAAAATCATGCTGCAAGGGTAATTCTCGGTCGCAAGAAACATGACAGCGCGACATCTGCTTTGCGTGACCTTCATTGGCTACCGATAAGACAGCGCTGTAAATTCAAATTGCTCCTTATGGTCTTCAAATGTCTTCATGATACAGCACCATCATACCTGAGTAACCTGCTCGTCATACAAAAAACACCAGCACGCATATCAAGATCTTCCTCTGACACCGGCATTAAACTGATAGTACCAAAAACAACTCGAGCAACCTTCGTAAAGAGAAGTTTCTCAGTCGCAGGCCCACATCATTGGAACAATCTACCATCAGAACTACGCGAATGTAATAATATTGACTCCTTCAGAAAGAAACTAAAAACTCAACTATTCAATGAATATTTTAGTAAATAACTGACCCGTAGGCAACAAACGTGGCCAGTGGGTTTATCATATTTTCATCCCTGTTTTCATATTAGTGCGTTAAGTCTACCCTTCACTTCAATCAATTATTCTATTAATATTTATTTATAAACTTAGTTTTTATCGTCTTACCAATTTATGTTTTTAACGTGGTAAAATTATTTTTAGTAATTAATTTATTTTAGTCATTATCATGTTTTTACATTTCTTTATATATTTTAATCTATCATAATCCTTATTTATTGTACAGCGCCCTAGAATGTTTTTTCAAATAGGAGCGCTATATAAATTAATAAATTCAATTCAATTCAATTCAATTCACTTAATTGTCCTAAACTTTCTTGGTCCATGGAGTAAATATAAAGGAAAGAATACCTATTTATTTTGGCTTACCTTTCATCTTCAAACAGAATCAAAACCCTCAAGATTTATTAAACAATAACTTTTTCGCCTTTGAAATGTTATATCAATCAATATGAATCCTCATTTTGGTGACTGTCTGGCCAAAATACAATACAATATGTATTTTCTGGAACTGTGGAAGAAAGTATCCTGTTAGATATCTAAATGATTGCCTCATGAAAAGAAGTGTTGTTCAAAGAATTTAATTGATTAGATGAGAAAATATTGCAGTCCTGCTTAAATTTAAGTGGCATCTCAAGTTCTTTCTATGCTGCTGAAGTGTTATATGAGAGGTGACTATTCTCTAGCATTCCCCTTGAACTGAGCATCACCGTTTCAGTTAAATGTCAGAGTGAAAATCAGGTCCAGAAAAACCAATGCAATTTCCACATCACAGCCTGCCAGCCAATGGGCTGCCAGAACAACTAATAATAATCCACGTATTTACAAAAATTGTCAAAGCCTTTTGTTCACAGCAAGGTTCATTGGAGGTTAAAGTTGTAAAGGAAACTGACAGTTGATTATTATATAGATAATGGAGGTCAAGTGTATGGGTTAGCATTAGATGCAACCAAAGCTTTCGACAGAGTTGAGTATGTTAGCCTATTTAAATTACTGATAAAGCGTGGTATGAATCCATTGTATATTAGATTACTTTTAGAAATGTATGTTAATCAGAACATGTGTGTTAGATTTGGCAGTAGCAAATCAGAATGGTTTTGTCCCAGTAATGGTGTGAAACAAGGAGATGTGTTAAGTCCAACTCTGTTTACTGTGTATATTGATGGTATGTTATGTTTGTTAGAGGAGTGTAAAATAGGTTGTAAAGTTAGAAACAAATATTGTGGAGTTATAGGCTACGCTGATGATGTTTTCTTATTGTCACCGAGTCAAACAGCAATGCGCAAAATGATTAGGATTTGTGAATCATATGCTGCTGATTATAAGATCAAATTTAATGGTAGTAAATGTCAATCTATCGTGTTCAAAAATGGTGATTGTAAAAGTCAGCCTGAATTTAATGTCAGTGATCAGAAAGTTGTTTGTGTAAAAGAGATAGTTTATCTTGGTTATACTATAAAGAGTGATAGAATGGATTCACTTGTAAAGCCAGTGCTTTCAGATTTTAATAGGAAGGTTAATGCTTTTATCGGAGATCTTGATTGTCTAACATCAGAAGTTAAAGGGTCATTATTTCAACAGTATTGTTGAGTTTGTATGGTGTAGTGTTTAGTCAAATGTATCATCTGGATGCAAACAAGTTAAATGTTAACTGGCGCAAAGCTATGCGGCACCTATATAAACTACCTTGTAGAACACATTGTGGCCTTTGGCCAGTTATAACTGATCTTTTACCTATTGATGTCATGATAGATATCAGATTTCTCAAGCATATGTCTACTGGGTTTAATCATAAAAATAGTGTCGTTAACTATGTGTTTACATTATGTAATGGTCTTGACCAGTCTGTTATTGCAAGAAACTATAGATTTATTTGTAGGAAATATGCAATTAGCCCAGATTATGTGATGAAGTCTAGTCCAAATGTTGTTAGTCAAACAATAAAAAAGAAATATTATTCAATGGTGCTAGAAAATGACAAACATATTGGCGTTCAGATTAAAGAACTTGTATTTATTAGAGATGCATTATGTGAGGAGTTTAATTTAAGTTATTCAGAAATCTGTGATATAATTGAGTTTTTAGCTGCAGGGTAATCGATTTTATTTTAGTTTTATTATTTTTATTTGTTTTTAAATTGTTTTCATTTGTCTTTTATTGTTATGTTTGTTTCTAATTATTTTGTAACTGTATATTTTATATACGAATAAAGATTAATAATAATAATAATAAAGTCACAAGTTTGCAGATTGATCAATCTGTGATGCTCAGGTTGGTGGATTCACATTGGCTGAAAGCTGGGGAATCTGACCTAGTTCAAAATGACATCACAACTTGTAGTTATATATATTAGTGTGCTAGAGAATGGAGTCAACTCTGACATCACACTTCAACAGCATAGAAAAGAACCTTATTGTTTGTATTAACCTGCTCGGTAGCAGATGCAATGATGACATGGGCAATCAATAGTTTTTTGCATTTTAAAAACTGTTTATAAATCATATTTGATGGAATTTTGATTGAAATTGGTTCTTTGTGGAATGGGTGGGCTTTTTGTATCGGGTGTGCTTTTAATACAGAAAATATGGTAGATTTGACGAGGGCTGCAATTGAAATTAATCTCATATTGTAGATATGAGTTTTTATGACGTCATCATTTCATTGATTTCACTTGCATGGTGGCCCAATAATGAAACAATCAATCTGTGTAAATAAGGAACAAAATTATGTAGGATGTAATCTGCCGTACCTTATTAGACACACAATGCATATTTGAGTTTTGGACAACTGAGAAAAGTAGACTTTTGCTTTTTTAAACCAGCACGGTGTATGTTCCCATGTTAAAATCTCTACATTATAATCCCTGAACATTGTTTTAGAATGTCTTATCACATAAATTCAGTTCCAATAACAGACAACCCCATCATTAAGGTTGTACAGTTAAAGCCATAAGAATAAATAAATTGTCAATTTGTCTCTCCATTTGAGCAGTTTGTCTCAATTTGGGTCCTCTTACCTGTGTCCTGTCATCCATCCTCGTCTAATTAATTAAGCATGGTTAACAGGGTGGGTGTTGCTTAACAGAAACCCTTTCTGGAGTGACAGAGACACCGGATCTCTGTGAGATACATGATACAGCTGCCCCAAAATATACTTGAAAGCCGTATAGTATAACAGGAATGAACGCCAAGATTTCATTGAAAATGTTATAACTGATGAAACCCATTAAAGTTGCCTCTACAACATCTTCAAAAAGCATGAGGCACATGATAGGATATATTTATTACAAGATTTATTTTTCCAACAGTAAACAACCAATTGTCTGCTAAAAACAGATCCGAAGAACTACAAGAAGAACACACTCATAGAGTCATTAAAAACTAAAATGAAAAGGATGATCAATACTTGGAATTTTTCACAATAAGCATTGCCTCTAAATAGCCCACACTGGTGCTGATGGGGCGTAAAACACAAATTCACTCACTCACTCACTTCACAATAAGCATCCACACTCCACAGTCCCGAAAAATTAGCCACTCCATTTGTTATTTTGCGCAAATGAATAAAGACCCATTCACTGAAGTCTACTTTGTAAATGCAAACTGACTGACCCAAACAGGGCAGCACCAATCACCAATGTGAGGCAGGCTGTAACTCACTCCAGCAGGATACAATAAATCAAACCTGTAACCATACACAGATCAAAGGTTAAAAAAAAACAGTTTCTCCTAACTAGGCTAATTTCATAACAGCAGGATTAACTTTAAATACTGTCTCATCCACCAGCCCAAAATAAGAGACTTGTGGCAAGCAGTGTATTTGGAGCTGAGTGCATTTACCAAACCCAAGACCTTCCAAAGCAACATCAGGGTTCCGCTTGCCATTTGCAAAGGAGAGGTTTCATCTAATATCCGGACTTTAATCTAAGCCGAGGTGGGAGGTCCTAATAGGTGACACTTTTGTGATTGCTACTGGAGAAAGAATAAATAAATAAAAAGGTAATATTATTACTTCCATTTGGGAGTTTTATCCTAATCTGTTATTTTCTCTACCAACAACAGCTGTCTGACCAGCTTCAGCCTTCAACTAAGAAAACAGTGTTTGTTATACACATGTAATCATACATGTATGCATTGTATGTATTATGTTACGATATTGGGCGTTATTCAGACATGCAGGTAACACAAGTGAATTTCAGATGAAATTACACGGATGTCATTTTGTCATTTTGCTTTTAACATGGTTTTCTTACAAGCCTGAGTTAGGACCAAAGCTTCAAATTAGCCTTAATTAGGACCTGGGAGCCGTTTCACTAAAGAACTTAAGTAACTTTGAGGGCGCCTGTGACCACCCTTAAGGTGACTCAAGCGTGGTACACTGCACATACTTCTGAGCAGCCTGGTTGCCTAGCAACATAGCGTCACAACTGCTGCAGGCCCTGAAAAAGTTGTGACGTCACCATTTTCTGCTCTCTTTTTTTAACAGCATGGCAGCCAGTAATTTGCTATTTAAATGAGATCTAATGCAGCTAGAAGCATAATTATTTTTTTATTGAATGCAGTAACACCTACTCTATGCTAGTTCAAAGTTTCAGCTTCTCATCTTTATCCAAAGAATTTTCTCAACTAATTTCATTCAACTGCGTCTTTATTTCTTTAAATTGACATATTCATAGTCATGGCACTGCAGTTAAGAAACGACTCGGTGAAATTTTTTTATTTTTGGCCATTTGTTTCACAATAACTTGTTTATGATATAAGCAAATTTTTTAAAAAATCTGTATGATCGTTTTCCTAAAATTTGATTACTGCCAAAATTGATGCATACAAAATCAGCAATTAATTTGTGTATTGGTGCCCTTTGAGCTCTTACAGAAAAAAGTATTTTAACCTTTTTCCTCAAATTTGTGGAAAATGTATTGGTTTACATCCATGGGAATACATTTATGACGTTTTTTTGTGTGACAAATGCATATAATGCTTTATTCTGTGGTACATAACCAAAAACTCAATTTATGACTTTTAAGCAGTCATCAGGCCAAACATACTGTAGCCATGGCAACAAAACGAGTCGGTAAAATTTTTTTGTTTTTCATTTTTGTAATGTATGGGTCCCATAGAGTAACAGTGCAAAATTTTAGAAAAATCTGTATGATCAAACCACCATACACGAGTCACCTTAACTTAGCCCTAAGTGATGTTTTGACACTTATGAGTAGATGAAATCAGGAATAAAAAAACACCAAACAAGTTTATTAGGCAAATCTTCTTAATACAAATGTCGAAGTTTACCTTGTAAATGCCTGAAAATGACTCCGAATCATAAGCACGATCATTTTCCTGTCAAATTTGTGTCAACAATGACGTCACTACAGGCTTTCCAGCAGGTGGAACTACACAGACACCATGCAGGTGGAGCCCCTACAAACCAGCTTGGATGTCTCCATCTATGCTGTGACAGCTATAATGCTGAATACTATTAAACATACGTATATAAATGAAGAATTCTTTAAAAAAAAAATTGCAGTCAGCATTGGAATATTTTATGTATGCTCCTAATAGAACCTCTGCATTTTTTGTCAGACGAAAGCTTGACATCCATGCACTGTCAGACGAAAGCTTTAGAAAAATCCAGATAAATTCCTTGTTGACGTAAAGCCTATAAATTGTACAGGTTCATTCCATTACCATGATTGCGTTCCAGGAAAATACCTCCAATACCATTGTAGTATTTCCTTTTAGTGGTATAGGCCTATATTTTGAATTGTAAACACTCTTAAGAGAAAAACTACAATTAGTACTAGATTCAGGACACTTGTGTTCCTCACTCTCCACCGCATGGGCACACAACATAAACACAATATTGCTAATTGGTGGCGGGCTCATTAATTTTTTATTGTCACATAGAAATGTACGGTGGAAATCATGTTGTCGTAAACACAGTATTGAGATTTTGTCACAACGTTACATGCATAATAATCATTCTTATTCTATTTCCATTCCTGTAGATCTGCTTAATACTTTGAATAAATGGAATCAGATAACCTACAATAACTAGCTATCTGATAGCAGGAATGGAATTTGGGTCAAAAGTTTCAAGTGTAACCACACAGGTTAAATCTATTTAAAAAAGGACAAATGACCAGTTTGCTAACATTAAACTTACCAAGAACAAACCCAATTTTTCAATGATACGTCTTTGTTATCCCTCAGGAGAAGCAGGTGGCTAGTTGTTGTTGACCGCCAACTTGATTAATACACAAAGGTCAGGAAACTTCCATGCCTTTTTCCTCTGCTGTGTTCTCCAGGGCGGCCAACTTCAGTATCATCGGAATGGTGCACTATAAGCACATTCATGGTATATAATTATATACTGCGCCAATTTTAATAAAGCAACCAGTATGTGCAGAGGTTCTATTAGGAGCATACATAGCAGAAAATTAGATGAAATTGAAATTATCTATATTGAATACGACCATAAAGCAACTGCTTTGTTACTCTCAGATCAGTTACAGGTAATTTCGTTACTATGCGATTCATTCACACTTGGCTGTGAGAAATCAATGCTAAACCAGCACTTACAACGTTTGATAAATCAAATGTGTGACGTTCTGTTGTTTCTAAACCAATCAGAATAACTAAAAATGGCATGTATTTGGTGGCTCTAGAACCTGAGAATTGCGTACTAATGAAATCACCTGTAAGGATATTTGATAAGTCGCAAAGGGCTTGCAATGATGTCAACTATATTCTATACAGTTGGGATAACCACTAGCGGAGCAGATTTGTCATGAATAGGGCAATAATAGTGCATTTATACATAGAAGCATGAAACTTAGCACACAGTTCAAAAACATCTTAAAGAAAATATTTAGATAGGGAGCCACTTCAGATTTGACCTGGTTGACCCATGGCAGCCATTTTCCAAAATGGCGGCTAATCATCTCATTTTCCTGCTTTCTGTGAAGTGCCTATAGTTTGAAAATATGAAAACAGCGCTCATTATTCCTTCTACAGATCCAAACACATTATCAATTGATTCCTGGATTGAACTGAGGAATTTTAGAGTAGTCAGCGTCCTTTTTGTTAGAACTGTTGAAGAAAATGTATAATTTTCGCGGTATTCCATAGTTTCATGGAATCTCAATTGATTTTTAAACAGACTACATATTTGAATTCCTTGTAAGAAGAGCTTTCAAATGAATGGTCGCATTAATAGTTTCCGTGAATTCTTTGTCAAAATTAAAGAAAAATCAAAATCTTCAAAAAAAAATTTATTTTCATTTTTTCCATTTTCGTACCAAGTTTACGAAACCTATTGATGCGGGTACTCATTTGAAAGCTCTTTTTGCAAGGAATTCACATATGTAACTTATTTTGAGATTTATAAAGAATTGGCGAAACCATGTGTAACCGCGAAATCCATCGTTTGAATCAATATTTCTAACAAAAAGGATTCCAACAAGCCTGAATAAAGTCCTGGCTACCAAAAAATGTTATAGTAATATACTGAATACTTAGAAAAGCAATAAAAAACAATATTTAGATGAATTCTATTTGTAGAAACTACACAGAAAGCAGCAAAATGGAAGAATTGACCTCCATTTTGGAAAATGGCTGCCAGTAGCCACCTAAGCTAAATCTTAAGTGGCTCCCTATCCAAATATGTTTGTATAGATGTTTTTTAAGTGTGTGCCAAGTTTCATGCTTCTATGTATAAATGCACTATTTTTTTACATACCTGCCCCGCTACACTCGTTCTTCCAACGTAGCAAGTGGCATCTATCTATAGCCATCCTTTGGCACCTGGAGACACACAGCTCTATGTCTGGCTTACAGTATATTCAAACACGACTAGAACAGGAAATAGCCAAAGGCACAGCTTTTATTCAATGAAGGACATCCGCCTTGCTCAAGTTTCTCTTGCAAAAAGTGCAAAAATTGAAAAGGTTGTCAAGTAAAGTTTACTTAAAATCAAGGAGAATTTCGTTTCCTGAGGACTCCATCTGACCTTGGCAAATTTAACACCGGATATTAAATGAAGCCATCTCTGGTGCGAAAGACCCAGGGAGACAAGTCAGTGTCTGGAATAAGTATTCGGATCCTCTGGAAGCTTTATATCTTGTAAAATATCTGTTTCAAAATAAAACGAGAGAAAACTGGTCTTTGGTGGAGCAGATTGCACACTGTGGCAATGTATTTTGCAAAGCAGAAAACTGATATTATATTTACACTTTATCGCATACAGACATGTATGATACATTTAATGTATTGACAGTTATTAAGGTGATACATAATTGTCACTGGAGTATTACTATTAAATGCGGGGCTAGAGAACTGTCGGAATGTAACGAAACTCCAAGGTAATGTTCCTTCATTTGCAATTCTCTTTGATGTGTACATCACTTGTAATTGAGCTGTCTGAAGCAGACCTTTTTATGCCTGGAAGTGTCTTGTAAGATCCATGCTCTGTTACATGTATATTTTACTAAGCACTTAATTGTCCTGAACTTTCTTGGTCCATGGAGTGAATATAAAAGAATACCTATTTATTTTGGCTTACCTTTCAGTCTTCAAACAGAATCAAAACCCTCAAGATTTATTCAACAATAACTTTTTCGCCTTTGAAATGTTATATCAATCAATATAAATCCCCATTTTCGTGACTGTCTGGCCAAAATACAATACAATATGTATTTTCTAGAACTGTGGAACAAAGTAACATGTTGGATATCTAAATGATTGCCTCCTGAAAAGAAGTGCTGCTCACAGAATTTCACAGACGAGATGAGAAAATTAAAGACCTGGTTTTATTTAAGTCATAGGCGTATTTCGCAGGGGGTCAGGGGAAGGACTGTAGCCCCCCCCCCTCTGGCATCAGGTTAAATGGCTCATCAGGGCGGATCCTGACCAATATCAGGGCAGATCCACTGCCCTGGTCACATTTGCGCCAAGTTAAAATTTCAGAGCAAAATAGTCACTGCCGTCCCGTACGCCTATGATTTAAGTAGAATCTCAAGTCCTTTATATGCTGCTGAAGTGTTACCTGAGGGAGGACTCTATTCTCTAGCATTCCCCCTGAACCAAGCATCACAGTTTCAGCTCATTGTCATGCGTGAAAATCGGGTCCAGAAAAACCAATGCAAGTTCCAAATCACAGCCTGTCAACCAATGGGCTGCCAGAACAACCATAACATAATCCATGTGTTTACAAAAATTTCAAAGCCTTTTGTTTTGGTGTATTCACATCAGCTGGAAGCTGGAAAATCTGACTTAGTTTAAAATGACAGCATAGCTTGAGTTATTTCACATATATTGCAATGCTAGGGAATAGAGACAACTCTGACATCACACTTCAACAGCATAGAAAATAACTTGCTATTCCACATAAATGTGAAGAGGGCTGTAACTGAAATTAATCACATATTGTTGATATGCGTTTTTACGACATCATCATTTAATTGATTTCTCTTGTATGTTGGTCAAATAATGAAACAATCAATCTGTGAAAATAAGGAACAAAATCATGTACTGCTCATGACATTGTAATCTGCTGTGCCTTATTAGACACAAAATGTATAATTGAGTTTTGGACAACTGAGACAAGGTAGACTTTTGCTTTTGTAAATCAGCAAAATGTATGTCCCCATGTTAAAAACTGTACATTATAATCCCCGACTTATAATGACTTTTTGCAGTACTGCAGCTCTTATAAGAGACAACTCCGTCGTTAGGCTTGTACAGTTACAGCCATAAGAATAAATAAATTGTCAATTTGTCTCACCACCTGAGCAGTTTGTCTCAATTCAGGTCCTCTTCCCTGTTTCCTGTCATCCATCCTCGTCAAATTAATTAAGCATGGGTATTGCTTAACAGAAACCCTTCTGGAGTGAAAGAGACATCAGCAGATCTCTGTGAGATGACACGATACAGCTGCCTCAAATACACTTTAAGCCTGATGGTGTAACGGGAATGGCTAGCAATATTTTGTTGAAGATTTTATAACAGGTGAATTAAAGTTGCTTCTACAACATGGTGTAAAAACATGAGTTACATGACACAAAGACATTGACTGTAAGGATATATATTTATTACAAGATTTATTTTTTAAACTGTTTGTGTTGTAGATCCAGTTTGGATCCCAATCTTGTACAGCTATTCATAACTGACTGTATTTCATTACTTACTGCTACCAGGTGTCCCCAGGTGATGGTCAGTTGATTGATCAGCCAAATGAGACCTCTGGTGGTTTAATTAATGAAATACAGTCAGTTATGAATAGCTGTACAAGATTGGGATCCAAACTGGATCTACAACACAAACAGTTTAAAAAATAAATCTTGTAATAAATATATATCCTTACAGTCAATGTCTTTGTGTCATGTAACTCATGTTTTTACACCATGTTGTAGAAGCAACTTTAATTCACCTGTTATAAAATCTTCAACAAAATATTGCTAGCCATTCCCGTTACACCATCAGGCTTAAAGTGTATTTGAGGCAGCTGTATCGTGTCATCTCACAGAGATCTGCTGATGTCTCTTTCACTCCAGAAGGGTTTCTGTTAAGCAATACCCATGCTTAATTAATTTGACGAGGATGGATGACAGGAAACAGGGAAGAGGACCTGAATTGAGACAAACTGCTCAGGTGGTGAGACAAATTGACAATTTATTTATTCTTATGGCTGTAACTGTACAAGCCTAACGACGGAGTTGTCTCTTATAAGAGCTGCAGTACTGCAAAAAGTCATTATAAGTCGGGGATTATAATGTACAGTTTTTAACATGGGGACATACATTTTGCTGATTTACAAAAGCAAAAGTCTACCTGACCTGGTGTTAATTCAAGAAAATACACCTCGTGGAGTTTGGCCAATGGGACTGGTGACCGAAGCATATCGGAGTACAGATGGATTAGTCAGATCGGTGAAGATAAGAACGAAGTCCACACATCTTGTCAGACCGATAACCAAAGTAGTCCTTTTGGAGAATTCTTCATCTTAATTTGTATTGATGTGTCATGATTGTTCAGATGTTTATTTCCATGTATTTTCTTGTTTTTATTTGTATTTTAATGTATACATGTATTTGAGTGTAATACCCTCAAAAGTGGGGAGTGTTGTAGATCCAGTTTGGATCCCAATCTTGTACAGCTATTCATAACTGACTGTATTTCATTACTTACTGCTACCAGGTGTCCCCAGGTGATGGTCAGTTGATTGATCAGCCAAATGAGACCTCTGGTGGTTTAATTAATTGGTCATGTTCAGTGAACCATGCAAGCATGGAAAACATTTTCATTTGAACTGAACAGGACATAACTGTCACATCTATATACATGCATAATTGACACTTAAATGAATACCGGTATGTACAATTAACTCTCTTATGCTTTTATATTTAGTCAAATACCAAAAATATTTAGATTATTGGTTTCTGTGGTGGTATTTTAACCTATTATTAAGATATTTACATTTGATCTTTATTGTCAGCTGATTGCAGAATTAGCCATTTACCTGTCAAATTTTAGTTTGTGTATTGTGTGCAATGCAGGTGAAAGTTTAATAACCTTGCATCAATTGATTGTATTTATACATGTGTGGTGGAATTGTACTGTCTTGTGGATATGAATGTGTTTATGATAAATAATGTGCATTTTATAGATATTATTTATTCTTACATATATAATTTCCTACTTTATAGGACATGTCACCTGGAGATTTCAGAATATTGCACAGGAGTCGTATATGTGCTACATGTTTGTGAGTACCAAAAATTTGTGTGTATTATATTGATAATGTGTGTTATACATAACTTAATTTAATATTCAGTGATTTTACATCATTGTTGTTTACATACTTATATTGCATGTGTATTTTAAGGCTTAAGAGTGTTTCTTTAATTTTAAGACGCATTGTTTGTAATGTTTTCATAATTTAATTAAGTCTTATTTACTTACATTGTGTTCTGATCAATGACGTATTTACAAACATATTATGTGCTAAGTTTTAACTGTTTATAGTTGTAAGCATAGTATTAAGACATAGTATTAAGACATGTTTATTTTTACTAATTTGTAGATTCACCGATAAGATCCACTAACGAGTGAATAAAGGTCGTACATCTAATTCCTATGCGTGCAGTATTCTATAGTTTGTAAGCATGAGAACAAATAATTGTCTGCTAAAAACAAAACTGAAGAATAACACATTTGGAGAGTCATCAAAAACCAAAATGAAAAGCCGGTTAAGGGTGATCAATATTTGAAATTTTTCACAATGAGCATCCACAGTCCTGAAAAACTATCCACTCCATTTGTTATGGCGAGCAAATGATAAAGAGCCATTCACTCTAGCCTACTTTGTAAATGCAAGGAGTCTGACTCAAGGAGGGCAACACCAATATCACCAATATGGCCAATATCACCAATGTGAAGCAGGCAGTGGCTCCCTCCAGCAGGATGCAATAAATTAAACCTGTTAACAGCCACAGACCACAGGTAAAAAACATTAAAACTACTGTCTACAAGTGGACCACTGTTTGATTGCCACTTCTTTTTCCGGCCTTGGCAGATCAGAACACATGCTGTCATGTGTTGCCACCTACTGACTAGTGTGCTATTCCGTGTTCCGTGAGCTCCTATGAGCCACATCATTTAAGTCTGAGGAACTCACACAATTTTGTCTGGAAGAAATCGGGGCTGTTTCTGAGTGTGCTGATGGCCTTGTCGACTTCCATAGAGAATGTGATTGCAGAGTCTGACTCTGGTAATAATCTGTATACATCAATGTTGAATAGAAATTTGCGAATGTGCAATGAAATTGGGACTATTTCTTGGGACAGCAATGCTGTAGCGTATAAAATCAACTTTTGTGCCAGGTGGCAGCAGCAATGTCGCAGCATGCAGTTCTCATTTTCACTAGACTGTTAAAACTACACATGAAAACCTTTCCTAAAGATAATTTCTCCTTACTAGGCTAATTAAAATAACAGCAGAATTAACTTGAAATATTGTCTAATCCACAAGCCCAAAAAAACTTGTGTGGCAAACATAGTATTTTCAACTAAGTTGGCACCACAAAATATCCACCGCATGCCCAATTTTAAAACTCAGTGAATTTACCAAACCCAAGACCTTCTAACACAACATCAGGGTTGTGTTTGCCTTTTGCAAATGAGAGGCTTCATCTAATATCCGGACTCTAATCTTAACCGAAGTGAGAGGTCCCAATAGGTGACAGTTTAGTGATTGCTACCGAAGAAAGAATACAAAAAATAAAAAGGTAATACATGTATTATTTGTTCCATTTGGCAGTTTCATACTGATCTGTTATGTTCTCTACCAACAAGAGCTGTCTAACCAGCTTCAGCCTTCTACCCAGAAAACGGTGTTTGTCATACACATAATATTATACATGTACGCATCATACTTGTGAGAAATATCATATTAATTGAGTGTTATACAACATGCAGGTAATACAAATCAAGTCAGGTGAGACCATATCTTGGATATCATCTTGAAGACTGAATTTTTCCCCCTGAAATTTATGAGAATTATTTTACTTCTATATCTAGAGGCAACAAAAGACCATAAATCGGAAGGCTAGCGGACAGCAGATACACTTCCAAGTCAACCTAGGTCTACGTCTTCTGTCGAAGGGGATTAGATAGTGATTTTCATGCAAGCGTGATGAATTGTTTGAAATAATGTGTTTGGGAAGCAGCGAGAGTTAGAGGAGTCTGGTAACATCATAGTCAATTGACCATTATATACATAACCTATAGAACCTGTTCATTCTTCGTGAACCAAATAGAGCGACCGTAATTGATAAAGTTCTGCTCAGAATGTCCTTTAATCAACGAAGAAAATTACTCCATACAGTGAAAGTTTCATTTTCATTTAATTTTCGATCAAGCACTGACCATCATCAGAATGAGAATAGCAGAAGAGGAGATTAAACATAGAGATTGAAATATAAAGATTACAACAGAGAAAAACAACATCAACATAGATTTAAACATAAAGATCAAGCAATGGAGAGAGAAACAAAATTAAACAGAATTATACAATGTTAGCATTTATCTAAATAACTGGAATTCTCTAGAAGCGTTAAGGCCATGATTTAGCTGAGGGTTATTTTGTCTTATGGCAAGGGCTTCTTTAAACAATAAAAGGGACCAGTGAGAGGCTTTGTCAATTAAAGTAATGTTATCAAAAATCATATTGTAAAGTGGAATGAAAGGTTGGTCAAGGAGTGTATGAGGTAAATTTATGATATCATGGAGGTGTTTAAAATTACAACAATGGGTGATATGATTAAAAATTTCACTATTTGTTTTAGCATGCTCCTTAATGCGAACAATAATACGCCTTCTTAGCAAACCTGTTAAATTCCAAATACATTGGCAAACTACAAAAGTTAATTTCTTTACTAATGTAAAAGACCCAACACCTAAGGAATACAAATCTTCGGTTGTATATAAATTTACTTGCCCCGGCTGCTCTGCCACGTACATAGGTAAAACTGACAGAAATATTTTAAAGTTTATCAGCGGTTTGTGTGGATGTCCTTTAAGGACATTTTAAATTAGCAGAACTTATTTGTATTAAGCAACTTTGTGATTATGTGCATTGCTTGTTGATCATCCAACAAAACTATTTCCCATTTGATTTATTCAAGAATTCATACTCATACGCGCATGGGGTGAAATAATTAGATAGAGCTCAGATATCGTATCTGCGGTGCTACTTAGTAAATTGGAAAATATGTTACGAATAGCATCTACGCACTATCAGACGACAATGACATCCATGCACTGTCAGACGAAAGCTTTAGAAAAATCCAGATAAATTCCTTGTTGACGTGAAGCTATAAATTGTACAGGTTCATTCCATTACCATGATTGCACTCCTGAAAATACTTCCAATACCATTGAAGTATTTCCTTTTACTGATGTAGGGCATTGTAGGCCGATATTTTGAATTGTAAACAGTCTAAAGAGAAAAACTGGTGCAAATTAGTATTGGATTCAGGAGGCTGTGTTCCTCAGCCTCTGCCCTAGGGGCACACAACATAAACACAATATTGCTAATTGGTGGTGGGCTCATATTTCGTTACAAATAGAAATGTCAGTGGAAATCATGTTTCCAAAATGTAAACACAGCATTGAGATTTCATCACAGCATTGACACAACATTGCTTACTAAAGTGACATCTTGATTTTGCTTCACAATGCTTGCAATATCTAGTGCACATACGAGGGGCGTTCAGAAAGTTTGAGGCTTTTTTTTTTATATGGACACTTATTTTCAATCTAGAACTATGAATCTTTTACAGGGTAAAATTCAGCATATTTGGAATCGATTCCAGACAATTTGGAGGTTTCTAAGTCATTCTGTGGTTGCCATGGAAACTGAAAGTTCAGCTTTTCGGGGCAGGTATGTAATACTGAAACCAGGAAAGCCAACAAATTGTGACTATGAGAGACTTCTCTTTATCACTTGTTTTAGTGAGATTGGAAATATTTGACACAAGAAATATGATATTAGCTTCCAAATATACTTTCAAGCCCACTTAATGTGTGTATTCTTACACTGAACCCATGTAGGAAAGCTCTCCTGCTTGCTAGACTTAGCAAGGGAAATTGCGGTAGCAGGGGTGTGTTCAAGTTCTCTGAATACATAAGGACTAGTGAAAGCGTGGATTCACTGGTATAAACAAGAAACCAAAATGGGTAGCATTATCCATCCCAGCTATTCCTGTGACATGTTGCTTCACATAAGTCCTGGTTTTTCATTACTTAAGTCCATTACTGAAGTCCAGAGTTTCAGGCACTGGAGGAGAAAAGGCTTTGGGTGACCGAAATGCTTTCACGGAACTTCGTTTGTAGGACTTCGAAGATCATTTACCTCAATGGGTCAGGTCTATGAATTAATGCTTTTGGTGAGCTTGGAAGTATTTTTAAAGGCTAATTTTATATTGGTTGTGTCAAATATGGTCAAACTCACTGATACAAGTGATAGAGAGAAGTCTCTCACAGCCAATAATCCTTGGCTTTCTTGATTTCAGTATTACCTGCCCCGACCAGCTGAACTTTCAGTTTCCATGGCAACCACAGAATGACTTAAAAATGTCAAAAATTTTGGGAATCTATTCCAAATATTTTGAATTTTATCATGTGAAAAATTCATAGTTCTAGATTGAAAACGAGTGTCCAAATAAAAAAAAGCCTCGAACTTTCTGAACGCCCCTCGCAGAGTGCTAAAGCAGTTTTTTGTTTATGTCCGGATATGGCCACGTCAGGCTACAACATTTCACTGCCGGTGCTGCCTGTCAGGTCCGTGCACACATGCATTTTGGAAGCTGCCCAGCTCAGTTCTGCTGTGAGCGCGGACATGACAGGTAACAGTCCTACTGTCCTATATTCCAATTCAATACCCATTTCAATTTGAATTTCGTCAGTCTGCAGCCTTGCTTGCTCGCCTGCTTGTACTGCAGACTGAGTCTGTGTTTAGTCAGTGACCATGTCATATTGTGCTGTATGGCTGCAAAAGAGCAGGGGTAGTCTATCCGCTTATGCCTTGGATTTAAGCACAATGGTCTTGTTGATATTCATGTAAACATCGAGTAAAATTAGTAGTTGCGCAAGACATCCCAATGTGCTCCGCTAAAGCCTACCTAGGAAAAGTTTCAGTGACAACTGATTTTTCGCCCTATTTGACAAGAAATTCGACATTTTACAAACTTGTGACATTGGACCAGTATAATTTTAACTGTATAAAAAAAATTACCAATGAATTGCAGAAGATATGTCGGCGTAGAGCCATCTTTCAAACAAAAAGTAGAGGACATAACTAGAATTTTTATCAAGCATCAATAGCTATTAGCTACATCTTGTCTTGATTTGCTTCCTTTTGCCAAATCCAGGGCTATGGGATACATATATTTTGTAGATCGTGTGGTGCTGAGTAGGAGCCATGGTTATCCTTGGCATGGTAATGAGTTAGTCACAGCCTAGGATAACTCTCTGCAAACCAATCAGGTCACTGACAAGCCATATATAAATTATTTGTTTTTCTGGTGCATAAGTACATTCACCGGATCTATGCATATTCGATGACTAAAATTGGCATTTTATGACTGAAATATTGCCACCCTAAGAAAAATATAAGAACGGCTTGGCACCTTCCAGACCTCGCAAGTACTAAATCACAGGCCAGACTACAATACTGCTATTCACAAGCATTAGCCACCTGCTACCCTTGAGAAATTACACAAGTGCTAAATTGATAAATTTGCCATATTGTACTTCGGAGTTTATAAAGCAGCAGCTATTCTTCTTCCTGTTTATAAATCTAACCCTTGCTGGTCAACTGCTTGTAATCTATGGCTTTTGTCGCAAAGGCACCTATGATATATGTATCTGCGTATCAACAATAGAACAGTTAAATACCTACATTATAGAAATACCTGTTGTCAGACTGATTTACCTTATGTGACCGCCTTCCAGGCCCTTCCTTCTGGACAAGGTAGTATTTTTAGTGCATTATGCACCACATTGAGAGAATTCACTCCCATGGGATACCGCTTCATGACTGCAGAAGGGGCAGTCTTACAACGCAGTCCTAAACGTCTGTGAGGTAATGTGCTTCAAAGAAATATAATTATATGGCATTAGAACTAAAGTAGGTAAGCCTTTTGATGGAGCATAGAACAAGAACATAATTATTTACTATTTGCGATTTTCATCGAAAAATGATAAATGTCATCCTTCACAATTCCTTTTGCAATAACTTGGCCGCAACAATGTACTTTTCCGTAAGTCACTCTAAATCCAGTAAGATCTGCATTCCATTGAATTCAATATTGAAAACATGCTTTGTGTATGGCTAGGGGCCGACCAGATGATCTTTGGTTTGAGGTAATGGATTTTTTGGTGTAAAAAAAAAGTTTTTTTCCCACTTGACAAACAAAAAAAGGTATGTTCAGCACATGGAAATAAAAAGCAAATTTTTTTTCACCTGTACTGTAACATTAAGATTGCAATGAAAAGGTTGTTGCCCATGCGCATGTGAGAAAAATCGATGCTCCGTGAAAGAAAAACAATTTCAGCTTTGGGTAAAATTCATAGCCCCCCGGCCTCAACTATCCTTTGTTTGGAAACATGTTAAAATATATTGTTCTTTCAATCTTTTGCTAAGGTTAAAATGACATTAAGGAAGAATGTTGTATTAATGTTGGAAAAACCATGATGGTGATGTCTACATAATATGAGATAGGCTTTAAGCATTGCATTAATGTTGAAATAATGTTCCGAGTGTAATGCAATCGAGCTTTAAATGGCATTAACAGTATGATGGAAGTATTGATATATGACTAAGCACACCCACATGGCTGAAAATAAAATGACAATAGTATTTTAATTAAAATATTGCATGTAGATCTGGTAAAAATGTTTTTCTGCAAACTCATTATAGCATTTCTGATAGCCTAAATTGATAAGACGTGGTTAGAATGTAAGTAAGATGATACAGATTTTGTCACAACCAGTCACAATACCAGACAGAGTGAATTATAACTGCATGACTGAAAAACTAGT
Source organism: Platynereis dumerilii (assembly GCA_026936325.1). Taxonomy (NCBI): domain Eukaryota; kingdom Metazoa; phylum Annelida; class Polychaeta; order Phyllodocida; family Nereididae; genus Platynereis; species Platynereis dumerilii. The sequence goes on along the minus strand of JAPTHN010000237.1, from coordinate 183,708 downwards.
TTTTGCCCAGTATCATTAAATATATATGGAAGACAAAAATGAATTTGCTGTGATGAAATCTAGTCCGTAGTGGTTTAAGATAGGACTGGTGATGATGAAGATTAAAATGATGATGTGAATTTGGAGGATGATGATGCTGATGATGATGGTTACACTGATGTTGATGATGATGATTGCATTGATGTTGATGATGGTAATATTCACAGATTTACAAAGAGTCGAAGTTTATCATTTCTTAATTCTGCAATGATTTAAAAGAGTTGCAATAATATAAGAGAGAATTTGAATGCAAAATGTAATTAGGCATATTGCAAATTTAATCAGTCATTCCTTTCTACATTTTCCCATGCAACCTGCAGTAGGCCTAAATGGAACCAATTATCTGGATGAATATCTAATAGAAACTGAAATGATGAATAATATTATGCCAGTTTTATTGAGCATGAAAAAGGGATAAGAGGCTGATGGTTCTATAAGCATAAATACATTATTCATTCAAGTCGGCGTTAAAAAGCTATTAAATGTGTTTTCACTGCACATACATGATTCTTCCTATCCCCAAGTAACAATATATTAAAGGTAACCAGGATTGCATTATTTGATACAGAAGTCCTCCTGCAGCAATAAAGTACTCACTGACTAAACAGTAAGCACCTCAAAAGATTACAGATCATTTGCAAAACATGAATGCCAGTGAATGGTATAGGCTTTTATTTGGGTAAAATCCTGTCTGCCAACTAATCAAGGCTAACAAGCAGAAAATGCCTATCTGGGCTTGGGTTTATGTCACTTAAAAGCTCATAAATTTTCCTTTGTAAGCTGGTCTATTGTGTCATAATTATAAGCAAAATTGCCTTGCTTATTTGTAGTGTCTGTGTAGTAAACTATATGTGTCATACTGTGATTCCTACAGTGCCATATTTTACTACAAGACCTTCTCCCCTTTTGTGATCATGAACTTAATGGTCTTATGTGGGCTTCTCTCCTCATTGTCTTTTGTTTTTTTAAGTTTTATTTATCACTTTTAGCTAATATCATTGTTATGAGCATAACATGCAAACATCATTGCTGGTATGCATTTGTCAATGAGTAGGCTAAACCTCCAAAACCTAAATATTATTGAGAACTCAGAAACCAGAACTTCTTTATTTACATATGATCAAAACATGCAGCAATACATTAGGATATTAAGATATGCGTAACTGTCATGGTTAAGAAAATTCAGGACAATTGAATGCCAAGTAAAATGTAAAGAGACTGGATCTCAAAAGACACTTCCAGACATGAAAGGGTCTGCTTCAGAGAGCTCAATTACAAGTCATATCCATTATTCCATATTGTACACATCAAAGAGAACTGGAGATGCAGAAAAATAAGCTTGTCGTTTCATTTCATTCCGATAGATCTCAAGCCCCGGCAATTAATATACCCTCTCAAGAGATGGTATGCACCACCAGCATGCAAGTCAAAACAAAAAAATGTATTGTACATATATTACAAAGTGTCAATATAATCAATCAGTGTTGTTTTGAGAGATACTATACGATGTACAATATTAAAATTATCAACATGTAAGAACAAATATTTGAGTGGTTAAAAAACACTTCATAAGTGTGACATATTTTCAACATGGAATAATTTTTGTAAAACATCACAAAAAAGTCATTGTATAAAAAAACAAAAATCTGTCATTTCACAATATGATTTTAGCTCTTATCACTATTAGTGCAATTGGAAGTACCTGAAATGTTGAAGTCACTTTAAATGCCCCAAATCATATTAAGTAGTTACATGTGTCTTCTTTTAAATTATAATCAGATTTCAAGTTCTTATTCCTTAAAGAAGTGGAAAGCTTTCACCTAATGCTTTCGATCTTATGCGGATAACAATTTTAACTTCAGTGGCTGAGACCATTAAGGCGTTATCCGATTTGACGCCTTCTTAATATTATTCTGAAGACAGGAACCAAATATTCACTTTAGTGATGTCAATACCTCAAGCTTTTTCATCCTCCAAGTTTTGCTGGATTTTTGTTATGCGCCTCACATAGCAACATCAATCAATTAGCTCCTAAGTCACATAGAATGAAATTCTTTCAGGGAGCATACACTATTTTATTTACTATTTTTAGCCGGTCCTCGTGTCTGAAAAACGCATTTGAAATTCTGAAAGGCTTACTACAATTCCTTGAATTATTCAATTATTCATCTGTCATAAAAGGGATCTCAAAGGAATGTGCTGTTTGAGTTAATTGGAAGAGAGTCACATTGTGACACTCATCCATCTTTTGGGATGTTATAGTGCATACAGGCTACAGTTGTATAGAAGAATTTATGGAATCTTCATTTAGTCAAGTACCCATTGTCAACACAAAATCTAACTATATAAAGACAGCTTTCTGGATGCTTCAGTCCCTGCTACGAGGTGTCTGTTTGAACCACGACTGCAAAACTTACGCAGGGTCAACATTATTTACCTAAGGCAACTGGGCTATTTTTTTTCCCCAAAATGCACTTATGTTGTTGTCCTGAGGGGACTAGCCTACTGCTTTTTCCAATTTCCGAAATTCCTTTTACCAAATATTTTTTTTGCACAGTTGTGTTTTCCAATTTCAAAATATTTTTCCCAAAATTTCTTACCTCACCAGGTGACCTGCATTGCATCACTGTGGCAACCGCACTGCCTCACTTAACTACACACAGTTTTTCAATACCCTGTTTTGCCACAATGGGCAATTCTAGTTGTAAAAATAAGTATTGGAGACCTTCAAAGTCACATTTTGCAATTACTCAAATGAGTGACCTTTGAAGAGGGCCTGGTAAAAGACCATAATTTGAATAATGGAGTCGGATATGAGGCGATGATGAGAGTCCTTGACTCACAAAGATAGAGATAGCTACATGGCCTTGACAGATAAAGCCGAAAGTAAAGTCAAAGCTCCTTATCACTTTGCTGAAAAAACAAAAAATTAGAAAGCCTGATACATGTATAATCCATTTGTTTAATAGTCATCAACAAGCAGCTTTGTCTCCTTGAAAGTGTTTTAAAGATAATAGTGTCATAGCAAAGCATAATCCTGACCCAAAAGAATTCTCGCTTCATCGCAAGCATAGAGAATTTTTATCTCAGTCCCATGCAGGTAATAAAACTAAATTTATTAACTTCCAATGCCAATTATAGATTTCATTTATGGCAATATCTCGCCTACTTATCGCGTGTGCATATAGAGAAAGAGCATCCTTTTAGCTGCTTAAGTTATTGTTAGCTCTATTTCTGTTTGAGGCAAAACAATCGCTAACTGACAGATGAGTATATAAAGTGTCAATATATAACCCGTAAAATCGATCAGTTTCTGTTTTGTAAGATTCAATGACAACTCATGCCAGGATACACCCCCACGCCCACAGGGTCACTGCTTTGATAGTTGAGGGGAGTTGTAGGAAGTTGTAGGGCTGGGTTTGGGAATGATCAATGGAGTTTAGGGGAGTCGAGTTTAGTTGAGGAAAGCCGAGTTTAGTTGAAAGGAGTCGAGCTTTGTTAAGGGGAGACAAGTTTTGTTGAGGAGAGCCAAGTTCAGTCGAGGGGAGCTGAGGGAAGTTGAAGGATGTCGAGGCTATAGGTAGAGGAATTTCAGGCTAGGCGAGGGTAAAAGGGATTCAGCTAAGGGTATGGAGTTTATGAGAGGGTGGGGGGATGTAAACTGCACTCTAAAAATGTCGGGACAAAATTGGTTTTTTAGATTCAAAATGGTTTTTTGAAAAACTAAATTTCAATTTTTTTTAAAATCCATGTTGGTTTTGCATTGAAATTTGTTTTTTCAAAAAACCATTTTGAATCTAAAAAACTGATTTTGTCTGCAATTTTTTAGAGTGTGCCATGAGTCTCACAATGTCACAATCTGTATTCCGCTTCACCAACTTCTTTCTCTCCTTGTTTTTAAACTTACAAGACATACAGCTACCAAAGGGATCTTACGTCACATACTGACTTTGTTTCCTTGGTCTTTTGCAACAGAGAGGCTTCATTTAACATCCGGTGTTAAATTTGCCAAGGTCTGAAGGAGTTCTCGGGGAACAATATTCGCCTTGATTTTTTGTAAAATATGCGTTGCGAACCACTTCACTCTGTATTTTTTGCAAGAGCAACTTGAGCAAGGCGGATGTCCTTCGTTTCAATAAAGCTGTGCCTGCCTTATGGCTATTTCTTGCCTGGTCTTGAAATACTCAAGGCCAGACATACAGCTCCATGTCTCGTTTCAAAGGAACGAGATATAGAGATGCTACTTGCACAGGAAGAAGCAGGCGGTTATCCATATTATAGGTTTGCATCCCAGACTCATTGTAGCTTATCCGATCATTTGATTTGAACTGCTCTGAGAGGGAAAAAAAAAGTTTACTTATGGATCTTTGTAGATTGGCGGTTCACAGGAAAAAATAATTGTCTTATTTTCAGTTTGCAAACTGGCTTTGCCACATCATCGACAGTTTTCTGATGGTCTCCTAATCTTCTCATTTGATCAAGTACCTCAAGTAATTTAATTAGTTTATTTATTGTCACCTTTGCTGCTAGATATGATAAGCACTGAATCAACTGATCAACTATAACTGACACAAACAAAACATTTTTAAGCCAGTGACATCACACGACCAAGTTGAAAGTTAATTTTGAAACCTATTTGAGCCGCTAATCTGCAAACAGCTCTAACATCAAAAAGGTTGTATGATGCAGAGCACACAATTTCAATGCAATCTGAGTTTCCAGTATATAAGTCTACACCCGGCGTCAATGTATATTTAAATGCTGCTTTATCAAAACTGACACCGAAGACCTATATAAGTCCCACAACTCTATTTTCAGCCCAAGCCTCCCTGGAGGACAGAGTAAAACAAAAGGGCAAGACAGCTTTAGAAACTGTACTCATGTATTTAAACAAGTTGGTGGTCAATAACAACAAGCCACCTGCTTTTCCTGAGCGATAACAAAATTGTAACATTGAAAAATTGGTATTGTCTGAGTAAGTATTATGGTCTGCGGCTGTTCGTTTTTTATTTTGCTTAATAGATTTAATCTTTGCTGCCCAGAAAATAACTGTCTGGATTCCACTGCTTCGATCAGAAAAGCAGTTGTAGGGTTTTTCAAATCAACTTACAAACAGGTTTCTACAAATATTTACAGAAATGGAAATACCATATGAGTGATTACCCAAGCAAAAGAAATGTGAAAGAAATATTTCCTGAACACTACCGAAAATTCCTCATCGAAAATTCTGCTATTTCACAGTAGTAGATCTTGGGAGGGGCTGGGAAGTTTAAACCCGTTTTTTTTTTGGTTGGAGAAGGGCTAGGAAGTTTAAACCCCTTTCTTTTTGGTTTTGGAGTGGGGGAGCTTTCAAGAATTTTTTTATTTGGTGTCACAATTTGGAGTGCTTGGTTTGGATTTTTTGTTGAACACATGGAAAACAGAAAACATGAATTAAAGAGAAGAGAACGGAAAAACGGAGAGAGATAGAGATAGTGAAGGCAGGCAGCAAGCACTGAAGATGGCTCCAAAATTAGCAGACTTTTCTTCCTTGTTTTACCCAGCAGTCTATAGTCCATTTAAGGACTACAATAAACAACAAAATTCACTTACCTTTTGAGGGATTAATACTTCAACTCTGAAGAGTTGGAAAATTCCCAATGGGCCTGTTGGCATTCAGGAGAGTTGAGAAACCTTTGAACTTATGTATGAGAAAACATGTCACCATACTTTTGACAAACCTATGTATCAAAGGTATATGGTCTATGTAATAATCTAAGATTGTACAAACCTCTTAACTACAGGTTTGATGTACGTGTGACTTAAACGTTTGGCCAAACATTACAACCAAACGTTATTCAAACCTCTCAAACAAGCGTATCACTTACGTGTGACTCGAACGTTAGGCCAAACTATATAACAAGCAATCTGCCAACCTCTTACTAAGGTCTGCTCTCCATTGTATAAAGATAACGACACTTCCACCATGTGTATGACCTAATTACAGTGACATTACTCAAACATTGCCTAACAAATGAGGTGGCAAATATAGGTTTGACATGAGCAGATTGTCTTGAAAGAAACATAAGGACACTTCTGAGCCATGACTTCCTGTACATGTATGTGTGTCATACCTTTGATGCTCTGCCTTTGGTTGCCTCTGTTCTTAACATTGGAATCATTTATTAGATAGGTTTTGCTTCCAGTTACGTATGACGTGTACACTCCAAAAAATGTCGGGACAAAATTGGTTTTTTAGATTCAAAATGGTTTTTTGAAAAAACAAATTTCAATGCAAAACCAACATGGATTTAAAAAAAAATCCATGTTGGTTTTTTGCATTGAAATCTGGTTACAGTTTTTCATTATGGATGGATGGATAATCTGAGCTTTACCTCCTGCATTTATGTACTTGGTAGGCCAATTGAAACAGCTATCATAAAGGTCAACAAGCAACCTGGCAAGAGCAGGATTCGAACCCTGGACCCTGCGATTGGCAGTCCAGCGCAATACCATAAGACCAACCCTCCTCTCTGGAAATACCATAAGAAAAACTGGCGTGTGTGTGATGTGCCAATAAAGACGATGGATTTATTCAGGCATATCAGGCCATGTAATTTGCTTGTTGATTGATTCAAACATTCTGGGTCTTTGAGGTAGCTAGGATGTCAATGGAGAAATCAACTCATTTTCAGACCAAAAATTGTTCATCATACTTTCTAAAGAAAAGTTTACATGTATTGATTCATTCAACCAATAAATCAAATCAACAAAAATCACGAACAAAATAACATTTCACAGATTGTTCCAACTACATTTGCTGTGAAGAATCATGGTTTTGTCCATATTCAACATACACCAATGATGTTATGGAGAATAAGTTGTTCTTGGTACCAGGCATATCCATGTATAATATTATTGTTCACTGGAAACTTGCAATGTTGGAGGCATGCTATTTCGAACTCATGCTAAGGACTTGCTCAGATGTGAGTGAAACACAGGATGACTTGATGTATTTGTTGTTGTTGCCAGCCAGTAGTTGGTTGTGGACAGGGGGAGTTGATAGCCTTGGTCTTGGTTTAGATCATGGTGTCACTGTCTGATGCAGATCGACTCTTTGACTTTTCCTTTAGTCCAATCTGTATTAATTTCTTTCATGATATAAATTGATCTGCGCTTAGCCTGTCTCATTGTTCCTTTTCTTACTGAGCTTCGGAAATCTTTTGGGACTCTCCTTTCTTGTATAGACCAAGACCTTTCGGTTCCTGACATAAAAGGATGTCTTTGTTTTTGGCAGACAATTTCCTCTTGTCCTCGATATTCTCTGCTTGCCATTTTTGCTTCTCTGATGTCGCTGGATTTGCTTCCTTTTTTACCACTTCCTGGAAGACACAAAATTCCACTTACGAGTAGTGGTAATCTATAGAAGTTGAGAAAATTATTGATTGAAATGTTCAATCATACATCGGCCATTGCTGACAATGCCATTAGCATCTGTCGACAATATATAACATGCCAGTTTCCAAATAAAATCAACTCTACTGTTCTCAAACTGGGACACCCCCATTAAAAAGGAAATTATCTGGAGGTAAGTCGCACACATAACTAATTATATTGTCTGTAAGAAAATTAAGCAAGACTGAATAATGGCAGCATGAAGGGTGTAATTACAGCAAGAACAGCCTATTTCTTAGTAATTCAGCCTATTTATAGGGATATTATTGAAATAACTGATTTGTTATTTGTAGCACATGCATGGATTTGTATTATTTTTATTTTATGTTTCAGGTTGTGGTTGATCTATATATATGTGTTGGACAACAGGACTGAAGAGTAGGGCAAGTTGACGTCAGCCTCTCACCCAACTTCAGCCCCCCTATAGAAAACTCCTTGTAATTAAATTTCCATTTCGCCAAGGTGTCAGTTTTTGGGTTTAAAGTTATTGTCAATGTGTTTAGAATAAATTATCAAAAAAGTTATGACCATCATAACATAATGAATCAGGAATTTTACATGTTTTTTGGGTGGACCGCATATGGCTTGTTCTGCAACGCGAAATGAAAAAAAAGTTTGATAAAACGTTAAAACTGTCAGTTGGCTGTAACAAATACACCCAAGCAGGAGCAACTAAAAAATGTTTAATTACAAGGGAAAATTAGTAATCTTCCATAAATTAAGGTTTTTTTCAATATTTTCTACTTGATCATTCAATGAATTAGGTGATTTATAAGACATGTCAAATTGTCAATCCTACCTAACTTCAGCCCCCATGGTCCTAACTCCAGCCCCCATATGACCTAACTTCAGCCCCCAGGTTTCCCAACCTCCAGCCAATAAATCTCACGTGAGAAGTTTGTTTATTCATCCCTGAATATCTATCTATCTAAAAATTTAATTTTTAAAGCATTTTTACGTCTGGCATACTGGAATAGACCAGTTGCCTGAATTGGAGTTTAAGATAAATTTTTATCCTCTTTCCGCAAAAACGATGACTTCTTTCCAAGTTTTTTAAAAATACATTTTTGGAGGATTGATTTTTTTCAGGCCGTCATGTTTTATATACAGGTAAGTAGTTAAAGCCAAATTTAAACAATCTGCTGTTTTTATGACAGAACAGGATCAATTGGTTGAAGTTAGGTACGGGGCTGAAGTTAGATACACCCTAGGCTGAAGTTAGGTACTACGCGGCTGAAGTTAGGTACATGTCCCGCTTTTGTCTTTGAAGCACATTTGCACTACCTTATAAGGCATTCAGCTGTTTTTTCACAATATGGCCATGGAGAGGAGTGGAGGCAGGGGTTACGTCCACAGCTACATGTTTCCCATGAATAGAAATATAGCTAATTCAGTGATTGCTTCACCTACTTTTTAGTACTGCAGTTCATGGAGACGAGCTGCAAGAATTCACAGTTTCACAGACATCAAGCAGCAGAATGACTGTCCCTGTTAATTAGCAACATATACTTTTAAAAAACAATGTTGAAGGCTGTTGATTGTTGATACAACATTCTGTGCTTCACTTTAAGTAGTTAGCAATGTAAGAGACCAAAAAATGCATGAAGGCTGTTGACATAACATCAATTGTGTATTTGATTTTGAGTTGTCATCAACACTAGCATTAAAACACAGATTTATTATAGATAGCAACGACTTCAAAATTATTGCGCTAGAGCAATTGAAAGGAATTTTGACTATGTGAATTATAGAGGGATTTCTTTTGTAAAAAAGCTAGGATGGATGAATGTCAAGCAACGTTATTTCTATTTCCAAACATTGATATTCAAGTGCATACATGGCCTTGCTCCTCAACATCTTGTAAATGAAATTGTTCTGGAAAGTGAAATCAAAAACACTAGTACAAGAAAACATCCAATGAATCTATATCTTCCAATTCCTCAAAATGAATTCCATAAAAGAATGTTTTTTTACCGAGGAGCAAGGTCCTGGAATGCACTTCCTGCTTATTTAAAAGACTGCATAAATTTAGAAACTTTTAAAGTATTATTAAAGAAGTTTATTAAAATGCAGCCCATTGAAAATATAGATGTTTGTTAGGATGATGATATGGTGATGTCAAGTACATGTAAAACTGTGATATGAAGTTAATGATTGTGATGATATATGACTGTGATATGAAGCTTTAGTGATTTTGCGTTAGATTTTTAAACGTTTTCACCTATTTTTGATTTTACAACAACTGTACAAATAGTGTAATAATGTTATTTTAATGATGGATGTCATATTGTTAAGTTGTTAAGTTTTATTGATTTTATTATTATGTTTTTAATATATATATATATATTTATTTATTTATTGTACAACAAAGGGCCCATTGAAAAACAGTTCTCTGATATGGTAACCCTTTTAAAATAAATTCTTAATAAAAAAAATAATTAAAAAAAATAGCACATTCAAAAACTAGTTTTACTCATACATGGAAAAGTGTCAGTAAAATCCATGAGTACATCCAGCTAAAGCTGTTTGGCCAAGAGGGACTGTGTCAGTGAGGAAAAAAGCACCATAAGGTGAGAAATGCCAGAAATAAATGTCCACTTGCACAATCACATCATAGTTCATTATTGTTGAAAGTGAAATTTTTTTTCAAGCACAGCTACTTCCTCCCCTGCCGTATATAATGCATACTCTTCATCCAGTTACTTTAAATATTTCTCTAAGAAGTAACAAAAAGAAATTTTAATGAAAACAATAATAATATCCCTTACGATTTCGTTAAGAAACACTCTTCTGAAAATATTCTCCTGGGAAAAAAGGGCAACTGTGTGACTCAGCATCAAGCAGTTTTTTAAAGATAGCCCTTGAGGTTTGCCAATAACTATTATGTTCAAATAGACTACCTTTAACAAAACTTTTACATCTAAATAATGTCCTTTTATGGAGGGTGCTTCAGTTTGAGAACTTTAGAGATAATTTGAAATAAAAACTAGGTTGTTTTATAATGTGGATGGATAGTTGGATACTAATGGCATTTTCAGAAATTGGTGCAGTCCGATTGAACATTTCCATCAACAAGTTTCTCAACTTATACAAACAACAAATAAATTGAATTTTCTGTCTTCCAGGAAGTAGTAAAAAAATAGGCAAGTCCAGCAACATTGGAGAAGTCAAAATAGAAAGCAGAGAATATTGAGGACAAGAGGAAATTGGCTGCCAAAAACATAGACATCCTCAAACAGTACAAATTTCTAAAAGTGGCTCATCATTTAAAATCTACCCTTGGCTATCTATCCATAGCCATTCTAAGCTAAACCAAGCTACACTTATCCATAGCTAGCCATAGCTATCCACAATTACTATTGTTTAAACTAGAGGTAAAGTGATTCCAGTGTATACAAAAGAATAGAAGTGGATAGTTATGGATAGATATTGGTAAGACTAGTAATGAATAGCTATAGACAGCTAAGTTGAGCCACATTTAGAAATTTGTATGTCAAGAACTGAAAGTTCTGGATCTCCATAAGAGGAGAGTCCCAAAAGATTTCCAAAGCGCTAAAAAAGAAAAAGGAAGTAAGACAGAAGATGGTCACTGCAGATCAAGTTATATCACCGAAGAAATTAAGAAAAATTCCGCCAAGGCTATTTGTAACAAATAAGTTAGTAAGATAATATGCAATACTAATTTGGAAAAGTCAGTCAGCCAATACTTGTAAACAGGCCCTGTACCAAAATTTGCAAATGGAGCACCCCAGATCACTTTACTAGAGAGGGCTCTTTTTTTGTTGTTGATGGAATATGGCTTCTAAACAGGGATAAGGAGAAACATATATAATAGGCGCGTGCTATTACTGCAATTTCAAGAAGTATGAGTTTCTGTAATAGGATAGTAAAACGTAGCAAATGTGGTTGATGTGATTGGTTGAGGCACTGAATTACATGGCATAAACTCATTTGAATAGCACAAAAAAATCTAAAGGCCAGTGACGTGTCTGGTGATGGCAGTTACAGTGCCAGTGCTTACTTGCTAATCTGATCAAATTCTAAACTTTCCAGCTTACTGAAGCAGATTATTACACTTTCACAGCTTCTTATACATCCAACCAATGGGTTTGGAGGACGTTTTATTACCCACAAACCAATCAGGCGAGCCTCAAATGCTACGTAGATAGTCAGAGAACTTGCCAGAGAAACTCATACTAATTGAAATTGCAGTAACACATCTGCAAAAAGCATAGCCCATGAATGACCTATATATTACGCACAATAATTTCCTGCTGCTCGTTGGCATGGCTGTATTTCCCCTGTGTAATTTACACATAAACTACCTTGTGGAAATGCCATTTGTCACCGACCTCGGCCTAATTTGCTCATAGCAATATGTCATTAGAGTGTTGTGCGTATGCTTTTCTTGCCTTTTTGCTCTGGCCTGTCCTGGCTAAAGAGGATTTTTGAGATAGAAAGCTCTGTTGGTTTATCATGAAAACATACCCTTGACACAATATCATGCACATGAGCAACATTGAACCATGTTGAATGTATGTGTTTTAGCTAGCCTTCGTTCATCATTAATGCTCTATATATACATGTATATAAATTTTAGAATGCTTCATACACACAGCCTTACTATTAAAAAGATGTTGTGCATGGATATGGGTCCTACACATTGCTGTTGCTAGTCTCAAATTTTGGACAGCACAAATCTATAGTGAGCCAGCAGAAAATAACTACAGGCCCATAGGCTAGCACAATGACAAGTAATATTTTGGCCTTTTTTTGAATGGAATATGTATGATTTGACCGAGATCTCATACAATATGGCAAACTATATTTTTATAAATATGGAAAGTAAAAAATAATGCTGACTTAGAGGTTGGAAAAGTAGAAAAAGGAAAAGTAATTTTGCAAAAAAATGAAAAATAATACTCTGGACTAGAGTGGAACAGGCCATGACCCTGAAGAAGATTGGATCCTGATCCATCTGACGTTTTTATGCAAGTTTGAAAATGTGAATTCATAAAAGGGTCATTCCATGCCAAATCACCCAGAGCCCCCCACCTGACCGTCTCAGATTTTGTCGAAAAAATTCACACATGTTCTAAAATCTATATCACTGGGGGATCCCAAATTTCAGGTGCCTATCACTAGTAGTTTAAAAGTTATGACCAATAACATGTGAGGGGGTATTTTCTGACAAATTGTAAGTCTGATATATGACAGTTTCTCAAAAACCGTGTCATATATGAATTTGAAACTTTTTTTACCATTTAATGTCCTCCTAGACATTCCATAACTCTTCCCACCAGCTACAGGAGGCAATAGAATGGTTGCAATAAAATGTTGAATTTGATGTTTCAGACTCCTTCCTATTTTATTTTCAGATTTTGGCCAGCTGTGTCGTCACAAGTATTTGAGTAAACTTCCAATATTTAACAAATTCTAAGAATATGGGTTCGGAGGTCCACACCGAGAAAAATATTTAAGGATACCTCGGTTCATTAAAGTTTTGGACCATTTCAAACATGGTTCCAGAATGAAAATACCTGAAAATAGGGGGTATTATAAGACCTGGATGACCATGTTGGCAATGAACTACAGGATAAACCAAACAGTATGTCGGTTCTTTTTTGCACAAAAATTATTCAATAATGTTAAAGATTATATTTGCCATCATAAGATCTCCTTTAGAAACCAACAAACAACTTGGAAAAGTAGAGTGGGTCGGGACAAGAAGCCCGGGTTAGGTGAGAAGCCCCCCCAGCGTTATATCTATACTTACATTTTTGGTGCTTTTTCTGATTTATAGGATTCAAGCTAGAGGCTTTTTAGGTGACGTCACAAATTTTCAAGGCATTCAGCACCAAACCATAGTCGTAATTACAGAAACAAAAAAAGGTGCATGGTTTTTGTAACTTTGATTAATTCTTTGAAAGTGGTTGTCAGAAATAACTTTGGAAATTTTTAAAAGTATAATGGATATCTGCATTGCTTCACTTTATGACCATCACATAAATATGATTTGGATCATGTTTTTTGCATTTTAGCTGAAAATATAGAGGTCAAATTAAAATATGTGGGTTTGGGGCGAGAGGCCCCACATGGTGTGGGGCATGGGGCCCCCTTAACTGAGGCCTTCAAGCTGCTTCCGGAACCATTTAATAATGTTTACTTTACTTTAAATCTTGATAGAATAGCTAGTTGAAATAGAAAAAATTTTGGTCGAAATTGAAAAAGCGCAAAAAATATTAAAAAATAAATGCGTGAACAGAAAAATTCTGAAATTCAGAAAAAGTGAATAGAATGCCTTAAAAATGATAGAAGAACCCCAAGAAATAACTTTCAAGCTGAATGCACTCGCAAAAAAAATTGCCATAGGATTATAATAGGGGGGCTTCTTGCCCGATGGGTGGGGTAAGAAGGCCATTTTAATTTTTTTACGAAAAGGGCCGTAACTCCTTTATTAAAATTGGTAGACACTCGTTTCACCAGTTATTAGTAGAGTTAAGTGATCCCTTCCTGACAGCATAAGCATTCAAATAATCGACCACAAAAAGTAGGTCAAATCGCGTCTCGAAGTTAAGGGGGGCTGCATGCCCCGCGCTACTCTAGTCATTCTTGCAATAACTTTTTCACTGGTGTTTCCTTTCCCCTCTGAACGATGTTTTGTTCAGTACATTGATTTGATTTTGATTTGATTTTATTTGCCACAAGGTGGCCAGGATAACACATAAAAGACACGTCTTATTTCCAATGTGGTCCTGTGGTGTGGGGACGCTCAGAAAATCCCATTAATCAAGTATCAATTTTTAAAATAATTATATAAAAATAAATAGAGAAAGTGCGTTGTACATGTTTTGTGCAGTAATGGTTACTGATAAATGAATACGTCTCTTTCTTTAAAGTGAGCTTGGCATCGTAGAAATTGTTTTATCATTATTTTAAAATTGTCTTTGCTCAGGCATTTTTTGATATTTTCATACATTACTAAATTGCCCAAGAGATTGCCATATAAAAGCAAATAAAGTAGTCATGTTGAAGTACTATTTAAAGGCTTCTTAAGATATCATGTTTGTTCGGGTAACTAGAAGTGCTCAGAACAACTGATGACATCACAAATAGTTCAGATAATCATTTCTTTTAAAAGTCACACAAAATTACTAATGAAACATTGTTGAAGTGTAGACATTGTCACAAAAACTGACCAGACATGACAGGATTTTGTTAGCACACTAAGCACACCCACGTGACAATAAATGGAAAGATAATTATATTTTGACAACAATATTTCATGTTGGTCTGACAAACAAGTTTTTGTGCAAACGCAATATACCATTTCTGATGGACTGAATTAATCAGACGTGGCTAGACTTTAAGTAGGATGAAACAAATTTTGTCACATCCAGTCACAATACCAGAAAGAATGAATTATAATACTACATGACTGAAAAACTTGTTTTTGTCATGTGTCATTTATATCGAAGGCTGAAATGAATTTGCTTCTCAAGAATTTTAGTCCATAGTGATTCCAAACAAACCCAAAGATGCAGTAACAATTATAAGTATGATATATATGAGGATGATGATGATATTGATAATAAGGTGTAATTATCAGGGTTTTTTTTTTCAAGATTCAACATTATTTTGTCTTCTCTTATAAAATACCATCTCCTTTAAAACATTTGTCATAGTGCTAAAGTGAATTTTAACTGCCACAGAAATGATAGTATTAAATTCTATTAATATTTAAATGTTATTCATCGGTCATCATCCCAACTCATTTGCCTCAAAGCGGTATCAACATTATCTGGATGAATATCTAACAGAAACTGAAACGTTGAATATCATTATGCCAGTCCGAATTAACATTCTACTTTGATATGAGGCTCATGATCAAAGTGCGAATATCCCATTCATCACACATTCTGCCATTAAAGGAAAAACAAATTTATGTTAACCTTGGTTTCACATGCCGGGACTCAGTTGAGGTTCATTTACTCAACGGTACCCATATAAGTAACATAATTGCACCATCTGCCTTTAAAAATTAGTGTAACCAATGCCAATAATTATGCTATGTGGATCTTTCCACATGCACTTGTTTTCTATTTCCCTTTTTAGTTCTTTGGATCTCGAGACCATCACTTAGAGAAGAATTCCAGTGGATTTGAGGAAAATCAGTAGGTGTGGTGGTTAATCAAAATTAATAATTTATTATCATGAAAGTATGAATTTCAGGAATTCATGTCAAGGTTTTAAATGGGATCAGATGTTGTCTGTTATACGTAAAGTACCTTCCTCTTCTCTTTCCCAGTTTCTTCCAAAAAAAAAATCAAAATAATCAAACCCACTCTGGCATCACATGGCGTACTTTGACTAATGCCATTTACCAAATAATAATGACACTGCCGCCTTCTCAACATTGATTTAGAAAAATCTAAGAAAAACTACCTGAAGTCATGTTGCTGACTCTCTCAACCAATGAGAATGTCCACGTAGCTTGACATCACACTTCGGCAAAGAGAAAACACATCATGACAAATATCCATGGTTTTACTGACCAGTAGCCAACCAGTCTCAGCATGACATCATGATTTCTTTCTATGAAAAATAAAATGACGGATACATAGTTATTGCATTATAATATCTCAAACAAATACATTATGTGAGACCAATTTCAATGCTCTAACAAGGATGTTTTCCTGTTTTTCAGAATAATGTCGTTTTGTGATTAATTTGAAGGTCAAATGAAATTTGTTTACTTATTTTGAAGAGAACCCATATAATACGTTATCAATTTTTCTGTTACCCTTTATATAATATGGAGTGAATTCAACTTAGAAAAGATCTACATTTTAATTTTCAGTTTACCAATTTAAGTATCTGGAAGTAATGTTAAATTGCCAAATTGTCCATTATGAGTGCCAAATAAATATCTGGATATTTTTAAAATATGATAATTTATTAAAAATTACCAAGTTGAATCTTGGTAGTTTATCAGTTAGTTCAATAGTTTATTGGAAGTTTTGTTTCTTTTCCCCCAAACTGTTGTTCTCAAATTATTGATAATGTTTCAGATTTCCAAATTTGCAAGAAAGTAAAGCATCCAAAACTTAATAATGTCCTTGGTCCTTTTAATATTCTGCTTGAAGTGATTACATCCCAATATTTTCTGTCAATTCCTGTCTCACTTTTGAAGAAATTAACTTCTCCGAAAATTGATGTCCGCCATGACATCAATTCCCAGTATCTTTTTGCAATCCTTTGGTCTAATGTTTTAGATGTCAACACATACTTAATCAAGTTTTGAAACTATATCACCTGGAGGATAGAAACTTTTATTTCTCTGATATTGTCACAGTATATTTCTCCGGGCCTTGAAGATCAAGGAAAATTATTAGAGAAGAGTTAAAATATCAGAGTAATACAACAAAAGCGTTGGCCTAGGAATCCAATTACATGTCTTCACTGTAATTGTTGCACTCTCTTCTCAATGTTGTATTGTCCTTCCAATCTTAATTGATCCCCTGTAATTGCATTGTCTTACTTTAAATTACATGATATCATTATCCCTCATTTCAAGAGCTTCCATATTTTATATTTTTTAGAATTTCCCTTGATAAGCAGATATATGCATGTATCTTTAATAGTTTTGTGATGTTTTTCCACCATTATCACCTTGAGACATTATACACGGGAAAACCGAAGGAATTAGAGCACTCAGTTGTTATTTATATCTTACATAATATTCTGTGATTTCTAAATTTTCTTAATTTTACAATACCGATATGCAAATAAGAACTTTACTTCTACATTTACCGCCAGTCAGTAAATTATGGAACAAATTATCTGGGTGAATATCTAGCTGAAACTAAAATGATGAATTAAACATTAAAAAGTTATATGGGACTGGTGGTTCTGAGCATAAATGCATAGATATCCCATTCATCACACAATCCAGCTTTAAGAAATTATTCAATGTGCATTTGCTTTATATACAGGAACGCATATAGCATAAATCTGATATGTATGATAGAACATGACATAACGAAGTTAGAACATAAAGCAACCTAGCTCAATATGCTTATATTATCTGATACAGGGGTCTTTTTATAGCTGATAATGGTTCTTTATTAAAACCGGGTGGCATTATAAATTATTATACAAGGTCCTTTTTTTTTAATGTCATGTCAGATATAAAATTTAGACCTAAATAATTTAGACCTACAGTTGTGGTGCACATATCTCCAAATGATACGCATGAATAAGAGAAATGTTTTAATGCAACTCTTCCTCATGAAGCTGTAAGACTCTCACGACTTCAACCAAATCTGAGAAGTGTCACAAAGAGCTGAATTAAACAAAGATATTTTAAGGCAAATAGTTTGTTATGCCACAAAGTTTTTATATTATTGAGCAACTATTATCGACTTTTACAAAACCGGTGTATCAAAGATTTCATGCTGGATGTTTGTTGCAGGGTGTTAAGATTAAAGCAGTCATAAGATGTTCTAGCTTTTCATAACTTGGATATATCTTGGTGAGTAACAATAGAAGGTCAGGCAGAATCAGACTTTCCATTTTCTTACTATAGGCCTATTATTACAGGATCAGCTGCCACACACTTTCATGCCCATTTGGGTAGTTTGTTAACTGCTTGGACTATAGTTCCTTTTTCTGGACAGCAACAAGAGAGCAAAATATAGTCTACCACAACAAACCACTTATTTGGTCGACCATTGTGATTATCGTCTGGCCAATGCTCTCGGGAACAGACCGAATATAGTGTCTCAAAATGGAGCCTAATCATTCTGTCTGCATTTACACAAATGAGTGGCTTTTATGCAGTTTTATGTATTCTATTCTCAAGATGATATGTATTTTTTAGCCCTTTGTGTGTCATTGCTGTGTTTTCCTCCAAGTTGATATACTCTCACCAAGTTGATTTATTAAGACTTTCGTGCACTTACAAGTATCGGCCTACTATAACCCACCGCACCATTTAAGTTTGAACTTCTAGTTCTTAGGTATTTTATGTATCTGAAATTTGTTATTCTTTATTTTTGCTGCGCAGATTTCAGAAATCACTCAGGTTTATTGTGTAATGAGCAAATCATTCTAGCAGTGAATAGTTGGAACCAATAATTTTTAATCACTCTAATGACAATCTGAGAGTTTGCGTGTAAGTGATGAATCAACTCAGGAAAAAAGAATAACTGATAAGTATGATAGAATATGCAACAGATTTAGAAATGGCACATCTTAGGAAGAATTGCATGCAATAGAGATGTGGTCTGCCTCATTATGTGCAAAACATGCATGTCTGTGTATGGAGGACTTGGGGCATAATCCTATCAACCAACTTATCAAACTAATGAGCAAAATTAGAGAATATCTTTCTGGGTACGGATTTGTGTCACCCGGGTGTCAGGACACAAATGCAAAGTATTGGATGACTTGACAAAGCCAGAAAGTTTAACATACACTGTAAAATTTTAGAAATATTTATTATCACTTTGGTGATTTTCTTGCCTTGCTCAATGTATTAATAACATTCCTTGTTTCCTATTCAAAATATCATACACATGGGAAATCGGACAATTAAGTGATCAAATCTTATTGACAGTAACATATTTTTAATAGTTCATCCATAGGACTATTGTACAGAGTGATATGAGCAAAATCATAGTATACGCCCACTATAAGCAGTATACGGTGCCTTTTCTTTTATGATCTTTGGATATCTTTTGGAACTCCTTTCTTGCGGAGATCAAGACCTTTCAGTTCCTGACATACGAGGGGTGTCCCAAAAGTTCTGACCAATTTTTTTGGCAGACCTTTCTATTTGAAATAGCTAAATGAAATTTTCACAGAATAAATTCCAGGTATTTGACCATCTATTTTGAAAAATTCAAGACTGTAAGAAGTGTTTAAGTTACTGTTTATTCACCATGGTTATGAGAGGTCAGTGCACCCAGCGCAGCTCAATTTCTCAGACAAAATTCAGCAAATTAGCTGTGTTAAAAGTCAGAGAATATATAGTAAAACAGTGAATGATTCCAAGAAAATGTATTTCCTGATAAGCTTGCAGTCTTTCAAGATATCTTCCATTAGATTATAAACATTTGTTAATATTTCAACCTGATCAGCTGAGGCAATTACCAAAGGCTTGAGACGGTTTGGCTGAAACAATCTGCTGTCAAGAGGCATTGCTCAAGAACCTTAGGATCAAAACCCAATCTCATCTGCTTTAACTACCAGATTTGGCCTTCTGTAACTTTGCATGATACTACAATATATATAGGGGAGAGGCAGGTTAGTTGAGACGTTTTTCAGAAAAGCTGGCCGCCAAGCTAAACGGACAATGATATTGGAATGATGAATAGCCATTTGCATGGGGAAATACATTGTTCAAATACATGGAGAAACCCGACTTTTATTGTTTATTGGATAGTTTTTACCCCAGATGGCGTTAAACAAGGTCATGTTAAACGTATCAACTAACCCACCTGGTAAGGTTAGTTGATACACCCAGGCAGGTTAGTTGATACACCAAACCCTGATGGACAATGCAAAGAAAAAGTCACATAATTCCGACTTGGTAGGATACTATAAAACCATACGCCTTCACCGATCTGCTTTCTGTTCCCATGGATGCATATCTGCTACCATTGTGAGTCGGATCTGATGGTCGACCTGTTGGGAGGGGGAGATCTCATGATTATTTCAACCTAAGATTCATTTATAGAGCTTTTTCATGTAAACTACTGAGCAACACCTAGCATTATGATTGTACTAATAGGTCAGGGTTGTTATTTTGACCAGCCCAGCCAACAAAACCCAACCCATCTGCTGTATCAACAAACCCATCCACTCGATTATGTCAGAAAACAGCAGGTCCCTGGACCACAGGTTAACCTAGGTCGTCTTTGATGTCTCTTAAATAACCCTTTTTAAACATCTTATCCATATACTAAGTTACTCTGAATCATCCTTGACTATAGCGAGAGAAGAAAAAAAGCAAGATTTCAGCACAAATTTACTCGGAACAGTGATTTTTGAATTTTTTGACTTTTCTCCTAAATCTCGATTCTGATTCTACATTGACCAGGATGAGAAGATGTGTTTTTTTATTCTGCTTCTTACAATTGCCAACACTTTCTCAAATGATCATTTCTATGACCAGGAGGTGGGGCGTATCAACTAACCTTGCGTATCAACTAACCTGCCTCTCCCCTACCAGTTCAAAAATTAAAGAAATAATAGTCATAACGAGAAATGAAGCAGTCGCGACAAACAGTGAAATTCCACAATTTAGGAACAGCCCTGTTTGGAGGACCCAGGTGATCGCCTCAGCACATGGGTTAAACTGATTCACAGTGACTTGTATATGTATATGAAAAATGTATATGAAAAACTTTGAGATACTGTTAGGTCTCCAAATAATATTTTTCATGATCATCCATTGCATATTTTGAGTAAATTCCTTGGTTATTCACAAGCCTAGACACTTGGATTTGGCCTAAAAAATTGAGCTGCACTGGGTGCACTGACCTTCTGTTTCCATGGCAACAGAAAAGTTATTTCAAATGTCCAAACAGGCACCATATTTTCAAAATGGATAGTGAAATACCTGAAATTGATTCTGTGAAAATTTCATACAGCTACTTCAAATAGAAGGGTCTTCCAAAAAAATTGGTCAGAACTTTTGGGACACCCCTCGTATAAGGCTGTCTTTGTTTTTGGCAGCCAGTTTCCTCTTGTCCTCAATATTCTTTGCTCTCTACCAGGGTTGGGTTCAAACATACAGAGTCTCTACTTGTACTTCTGTGATGTCACTGGTGTTGCCTATTTTTTTTTACTTTTTCCTGGAAAACACGAAATTCAATTTAATAGTTTTCTGTAAAAGTTGAGAAACTTCTTGATGTAAAGGTTGAATGGGATACGTGTATGTGTCATAGTTGCAGCTGTCATGGCCCAGCCACTCAGGAAGGGCCCTGCAAGTTGTCAAAAAATAATGACAAGAAAATAAATTTGGCCAAGTTTATGATTGCGTTATACATTCAAACTTAGGGCCCCAATGTGAGAGGGCCTACAAGTGTACAGTTACAATATCATAATGGAATAATACAGACGGCATGCACCTGGGACCCAACCACTTTCTTTACAGAGGGCCCGGAATGTTGCCAGTCCACCCCCTGTCCATATCTGAAAAGACCAAATTGATAAAGAAAATCAGAAAACATCAAAGAATGATCACATCTCTACATTTACAGTTAAATCAAGAAACATTAGGCTTACGCTTTGGCATTTGTCCACAGTATATGTCTGTTAATATTATGAATTATCTTTACTACAGCTTATGCAAAGTGACATATCAAAGCACCAACAATACAAGGTGTCTGTAATTATTCGGAGGCAAGCAGGCGACACACAACTTATCATATTTCTCATATTTCCTGAAAGAAAATGAAGTAAGAGTGACAAATTGAAGGGTGTAATTGGAGCATGAACAACACTTGATTGAAAGGGAACTGCTAAATATGGTAATGATATGGTAATGAAATCCGTACCTGATACTTCCCAAAGGGTAACTTTGATCATCAAAATGGATACAGGAAAGATATATTTTAGAGCAATGAAATCAAAAGTTGCTAATCTTCATAATGCAAATGCTATGGCATATTGGACGAAGACAAACCGGAATGATAAATTCAAAATGTAGAAAAATTCAGTACTACCATTAGCCTAATTAGCAGAAATATTTAAAAGGTTCATAAACTACCATAAATTGTCTAATAGCCAGATTCCACAAGTCTTTTGTTCCAAACAGTACAAGAATTTTGAATGAATAATTATTTGGTAAAACGTGTATTGTGTAGCTTGAATGTGTTAGTATGGTTTTTTGCTTGCCTTTTCTCAGTTGTATGATGTAATTTGTATGCCTGTCTCTGTGTTTGCATTCCGTGTCTGGCATGAACAATAAAGTATTCATTTCTTTAATTATTAGTAGTAGCAGCCAGAAAACTTTTTCTGTACTTCAAAAAGTGTTTCCAAACTCCAGGGAAGTCAACTCTCTGAGAAGTCATCTAGAAACATTAACTCCAGCAAGAAGAAAGTTAGCAAATATGAATGCTGTTGAATAAGGGCACGTTTAATTTAGTGAACATTTTATTTGGATTTCCCATGCATAATATTGTACACCATCGGAAACCGGATGTTTTGATATATAACTCAAAACTGAAAAACCATACTGGTGTGCTAGAGAGAGTTTGCACTACCAGTCTGGCTGTGAGATTGTACGTTCATCTCTCACTCCTGGAACTCAATTCGACCCAAGCCCATAGGACATTAAATGGAGGCGAGTCTAACCAGTGTTCTGTGCTGGGGCAATTGAAAGACCCTGGATTAATCCCTGAATTAATAAAGTATGTGCCAGACTCACAGTCTTCTCATCACTCATCTTTACACGGTGGTCACCAACACTGAAGTATGCTATGGCATTGGAACCTTGGGCAATGTTCCACTTGTCTTTGCCCATGGGTGCCATTCTATGGCTGCCCTGAGCTGTATCATTGTAGAAGGCTCACCACAAATTTCGCGCTTGCATTGCAGCGCATGACTGATAGTAAATACAAGAAATTATAAATACAGTACGAATGCAATCTTTTTCCCAATCGTTGTGTAAACATTAAAAGAATTATCGTCCAAGTCACCTCATTTCTTAAAACACCCTTAACGATTAATATGTACAAGATGGGGTTGCCTTATTTACTAGCCATTCCAGTGAAACATCAAAAGACTCTCCAAATCCCTACTTTCAATACATTATCAGATGTAGACTAACACAGTCTTATATATCCGCATGACCTCCGTTATTCCTTGAAGGCAGGCTTATTTTGTTCTGAAACATCTCACCAGTGCACTAAGATCATCTCTGAGAAGCACTAGAAGGCATCATGAGGTGAAAAAAAGCAAGCCAAATGTTTCCATTTTTAAAATCACTTCATAGATCTTGTGCAATAGAATTCCTTTTATATATATATTATAGTGTTTTTTTCTTTGGTATCACTGGTAGGCACAATACCCTGTCAATATGGGATATTTTCTATTATCCCTAATGGAAGTCTTGAATTATTTGTTGATGTCTTTGGAGGTTTATCTTAGTTCTCTGAATCTCGATATAGCCCATTAAGGTACTGCAGAGGCATAAAACACACAAACACTAGTTCTCTGAATCAAAACAAATATTTCTTGGAAACAAGTGGGATGCGAATTGAGGAGCACAGGGGGGACATGTTACCAGTTACGTAACTGAGGGTGGTCTCTCGGCGGGCACGCTATGCTCTGGAGGGGGGCATCCACTATAATAACTGAATATTTTAGCCAAAGTTAAAAAGTTAAAAGTTCATAAAGAGGGCACCTGGGGACACAGGGGCAGGGGGTAGTGCACATGCCCCCAAGCCCCCCCCCCCGCAAATAGGGATGCCACTGAGTGTTACCTTCCAGCAAGTTAATGTTCAAGTCACTTGTTAAATAACCCAGTCACTTTTCTTTCAACTCAACAAAATTTGTTTTGATATCAATTTAAACAGTTTGAAAATGAGTATGCATTTCACACTCTTTTTGGCCTGTTTATGCAACATACAAACTCCCTGCACATCTGCCACATTTACTTTAATGTTGCAGAATATTAAAGAGCCCTATAAAATTGCATTATTAGCTGAAGACAGTTGATGTCAAGTGAATTCCGAGTTTAACAACTTAGCTGACTCGTCCACTAAAGTTTTTGTCAATTCCCCCCCCCCATCCTGAATAAATTGATTTCCACATATTGGGGATTTGTGCTTATGGACTACTTTTGTATTTATTTTTTATGCTTGAAACAAGACCAAGAAGAAGAAATAACAAAGCAACTGAGTGACAAGCAAAGAGCGGTCTGAGCAGCCACTCTATCCTGATTGACTCTACAGACCGCCGACGTGTTGTCTGGCTGACTTACATAGTTGGCTTACACTTAACAGGAATAGTTCAATGACATCATATTCGCCAGTATGATGACACAGCTCTCAACATTTGACATCCCAGAAATATGATTCTATAATACTTATTCGTTTAATATTTGTTGTTGATCGGGAGAGCCTTTTGTCTTGAAGCGATCATGGAATGTATTCGTTTGTATTCTTAGTGTGCTTTTGCAAATTTGCCTATTTTTTGGTAAAGCTCTTCAACTATTTACGAAAAGAATGTTTGCTGCGCAATGCCATACATAAAGAGCACTGAATGAAGGTTTGCATTCTGCCCAGTCTTCAATTCTTGAAACTCAGCGAAGTTGACCACCAGAAAAACCAGAGAACTCTGATATTGGTCTATAGGCTATCTATATAAGATGCAAGCCATTTTGGTTAATTTTGAATAGAAAATGTGGCTATAAATTGACCTAGATCTAACTGAATATTGCCAATGATACATTCTGTGTGGTAATAAAAAAATCATGAAGTTGGAAATCAGAAAAGCAAAAAAGGGGAAGAGCTATTTTGCAAAAAGATGAAACACTGATACTCTGGACTACAGAGACTCACACTGTGACTTCCCAGAAAATTGGACCTTGATCCAAGGGGGAATGTTTATCCAACTTTACGCAATATTATGAGGATGTTGCCACTTCATATATATAAGATTTGTTAAGTTCCTATTTCATATTCCTGTTTTGAAGTCTGAAATTACTTTATCCACAGGCTTATGATATGGCTGGCTCTGATATCTTTGTAAATAACATGTAGATTACTGTTGCAACTATGCGTACATTTAATCATACTACTCATAGTTATTTTTTGGAATATTTTAAATAAGAAAAAGATTCCACATATAACTCATGGAATATATATTGCATTGATGATGTGCTGACATGTGATGTGAGTGAGGGCAACTTTCAACTGTCAAAGAGATTGAAAGCTCCATGCTGAAGGCATGCATATCCATTTTAATTCTCAAATGTCTGTCTCTGACATAGTAAAACTTGAAATAAATCAAATTTTTAAAAATGAATACAAAGCAAATAGAAAGTTAACGTATGATTGAAACATGATTTAATTTTATTTGCAATAACCGCAATTAGTAGCCAATATTTCATATTTCAAATTTCACAAGCAAATGATGAACCTGTCACATTACTTGTTTGCAATGATTAAGCCAGGCAGCCGAAATCTCAAGTTTGACTCAAAGTGACAAACAGAACTTGATAGAGAGTTTTGCTTTTAAATTGAGTGATTGATTGATTGATTGATTGATTTTATTTTGAGTGTCTTGGTTTATTTGCCTGGGATAGACCCCACTCCAGCATCCGCCGTTTCATGAGAAGCATTTAAGCAACCAAGAAATTTTTGTGTTACCAAAAAGCGACATAAAAGATCAACATGGGTGTTGAGTAATTCTTCTGAGGAATGCTCATTTGTCCAGGATTTTCTTCTGATGGTTGATTTATTGGATGAATGAAAGAGTCTTAATAAAAGCTTTTAACAGGTTTTTTTAAAAACTTTTTATGGTGAGAATGAAATTTGTTTCTGGTTATTGACATCCCAACACCATCAAAGGCCCTGGAATGTTTGAATCAATAAACTGGCAAATTACACGGCTTTGTTCCTTTCACATGAAGCAAATTCTGCTGCACAATATTGAACAGTGGTTTCAATCATCCATCGCCTTATTGCCGTGTCCTCCCTCTGTCCTTATCAGCCTACTGAGTGCATAAATACATGACGTAAATCCCCAATCATACCCATCATCACTTCCTGTTCTCACTCAAACTGAAATTCAGCATTTTTTTAATTTCTTAATTTGAAATTATAATTTTGACATGCATCGACAATAATGATGCTTCCAAAACAAAGTCAATTCTAGGATAATTTCAAAATTATCTCCTCAGTTCAAAATGCCCTTAGAAATTTATAATTTTAAGGAGCAATTATATTCTTTGCCAGATTACAAACAATCAATCCACTCTACAAACACTCTAAAGTCAGACTCTTGGCTCGGTCAACATCACCTGTCATCTTGTGGTAAGGCGAGGTGATTCCAACATTGCTACTATTGCTTGAAGATTCCAACACTGCTACTATTGCTTGAAGATTCCAACACTGCTACTATTGCTTGGAGATGCCACCTATACATAAATTCAGAACTAAAAATGGAGACAGACCTATTCAGAAGTTAAACTCTCACACCATAACATTCGAATTAATTCGTGACAGTAAATGGAATGATAATTATATTTTGACAACAATATTCATGTAGGTCTGATAAACAAGTTTTTGTGGAAAAGTAATATACCATTTCTGATGGACTGAATTAATCAGACGTGGCTGGACTTTAAGTAGGATGAAACAAATTTTGTCATATCCAGACAGAGTGAATTAAACACCGCATGACTGAAAAACTTGATTTCGTCATGTATCGTGAATGTGGCAGACTGAAACGAATTTACTTCTTATGAGTTCTAGTCCAGAGTGATTGCAGACAGGCCCAAACATACAGTGATGATATAAGTGTGATATGGACATGATGATTATGATGATGAAGATGATAGGGATAATTAGGTGTAATTATCATCTTCTTTAAAAGATTTGCAATCTCTTTTAAAACATTTGTCATCTCATTTAAAACACTATCTCCTTTAAACATTTGTCATAGTGCTTTTAACTGCCACAGAAATGATCGTTTTAAATGTTATTCATCAGTCATCATCGCCACTCATTTGCCTCAAAGCGGTTCCCACCTCATCTTAATGAATACCTAACAGAAACTGAATTGCTGAATTACATTACGCCTGTCCCAGTTAGTATTCTACTTTGATATGGGGCTTATGATCAAAGCATAAATATCCCATTCATCACACTATCAAGTATTGAAGGAAAACAAATTTAGATTCCTCTTGGTTTCAGATCCGTAACCGTCAAAGTTATTTTACTCAAAGGTACCCATATAGATGGCACAATTTCATCATCTACATTTAAAAAGTGAGCATAACGAATGGCAATTATTATGCTTTCCACTTGTACATGTCTTCCATCTTTCATTTTTAGTTTTTTTAAAGCTTGATACCAATGGCAACCCCGTCACAGCATGACATCATGTCTACAGCCACGAAAAAAAAGTGAAGGATACATGGTTATTGGATAGACAATAATATCTCAAACAAATACATTAGGTGTAACCGATTTAGATGCTCTAACAATGATGGTTTTCTTATTTTGCGAAATAATGTCATATAGTGAATGAAATTTGTTAACTTATTTTGAAGAAAAAGCCATATAATCCGTCATCAATTTTTCTGTTACCCTTTATATAATATGAAGTGACATTCAACTTAAAAAAAGAAGTACATTAACATTTGCAGTTGACCAATTTAAGTATCTGGAACTTTAAATTACAAATTGTCCATTATGAGTACCAAATAAATAGTTGGAGATATTTGAAATATGATATACGAAGCAACTTACCAAGTTTAATCTTGGTATTTTAACATTTAGTGGGTTAATAGTTTTTTCATAGTTTTGCTTTTTCCACAAAGCTGTTGTTCAAGAATTATTGATGATGCTCTAGATTTTTAAATGTGTAAGAAAATAAAGCATTTCAAATCTTAATATTGTCCTTTGTGAGTTGGTACTTTAATGATGTCCTGCTTGAATTGATTATGTCCCGATGTTTTCTGTCAATTCCTGTGCTACTATTGAAGGAATTAACTTCTCTGAAAATTGATATCCGCCATAACATCAATTCCCAGTATCTTTTTCCAATCTTTTGATCTAATGTTTTACAATTTACATGTCAAGACATACTTAATCAAATTCTGAAACTATATCAGCTGGAGGATAGAAACTTTTATTTCTCTAATATTGTCACAGTATATTTCTCGGGACCTGAAAGATAAAGGAAAATATTAGACAAGGGTGAAAATATCCGAGAAATACAACCAAAGCATTGGCCTAGGGATCCCATGTTACACTTCACTCTAATTGTCACACTCTCTTCTCAATGTTGCATTGTCCTTCCGATCTAAATTGTTCTCCTCAAATTACATCTTCTCACCTCAAATTCCATGATATTATTATCCCTCATTTCAAGAGCTTCCATATTTGATATTTTTTAGAATTTCCCTTGATAAGTTGATATGCATGTATATTTAATGGTTTTGTGATGTTTTTCCACCATCATCAGCGACAAAAGTCACCTTGAGACATTCTACATGGGAAAACCGAAGGAATTAGAGTGCACAATTGTCATTTATATCTTACACAATATTCAGTGATTTCTAAAGATTCCAGTTTGTAAGGCTTGATTTTACACTACCGCTATCCAAATAAAAACAGCTGGAATAATATGAGAAAAAATTGTAACCAATATGCAATTATTGCAAATTTAATTTATTTATACATTTGCCACCACTCAGTAAATTATGGAACAAATTATCTGGGTGAAATCTAGCTGAAACTAAAATGATGAATTAAACATTAAAATGTGATATGGGACTGAGCATAAATGCATAGATATCCCATTTATCACACAATCCAGCTTCAAGGAATTATTCAATGTGCATTTGCTTTATATACAGGAATAACAACCTCATGATGTCACGAAGTAAGAAAATAAAGCAACCCAGCTCAATATGCTTAAATTCTCTGATACAGGGGTCTTGTTAGCCGATAATGGTTATTTATCAAAACATTGTGGCATTATGAATTATTATCTGTAAGTTATTTTTATTTTTATTTTATTTGCGACTTCCTAGATACTCAACTTTAGACCTGTGGCCGTGGACACGTCATGTCGTATGAACAAGTTTCACTGTTTTAATACAGGTCTTCTTCATGAAGCTGACACACTTTTTAAAAAAAATATGAGAAGTCTCACAAAGAAGTTTATTAAACAAAGATGTTTTACAGAAAATAATAATTTATCATGCCACTAAGTTTTTATATTAATGAGCGACTATAGACTATAATAAAACCACTGTATCAAAGAGATTTTTAAAAGCTTGATACTGTTTGTTGCAGGGTGTTAAAAATTAAAGCAGTCAGTCAACTTCCAGCTTTTCACATCTTGAAAATATCTTAGTGAAACTCGGACTTTCCGTTTTCTTTCTCTGTTATTACAGGATCAGCTGACAAACACTTTTATGCCCATTTGGGTAGTTTGTTAACTGCCGGGCCTACTATGTCTTCTTCGGGACAGTAACAAGAGAGAAGAATATACATTTGTAGTCTGCCACAACAAACCACTCATTTGGTCGACCATTGTGATTATGTTCTGGCCAATGTTCTCAGGAAAAGACAGAAAGTGCTGGCTTCAAAGTCTGACTTCTTAAAATGGCACCTCATCATTCTGTCTTCAATTACATGAATGAATGTCTTTTATGCAATTATGTTGTATTCTATTCTTACATTTTTTTCTTGTTCTTGTTCTATATGTGTCATGGCTGTGTTTTTTTCTACTTTCTCCTAGTTGATTTATGGTTTTTCCCTCTTTCAATGACCCACAGCACCATAAAATTTTGAACTCCAAAGTTCTAAGGTATTTTCCACATTCGAATATTGTAATGCTGTACATTTACCACACAAATTTGAAGAATGATTCGCGTTTATTGTGTAAGACCAATTAGACCATGGTAGTTACTGATAAATATGACAGAATATGCATCAAAATTAGAAATGACACATCTGAGAACGATTGCATGCAATCTGCAATCAGGATTTGTCTGATCACACGTATTTGCAAAACTTTCATGTCAGCAAACGGTGGGCTTAGGGCATAATCCTATCAACCAATTAATTACACTCATAAGCAAAACTAGGGAACATCTTTCGGGGTAGGGATTTGTTTCACTCAAGTAGCATATCCAATTATCCATGGATTTTACAACTTGACAAGCACAGAAGTTATCCTCTGAAATTGAGAGAAAGTTAAGCACAGTCTGTAAAATTTTTGATGTCTCAATGTAATCAATTTGTTTCATTTCATTTCTCCAGACCAATAGCCGTGCTCAATGTGTACTTGTATCAAATGTGTTTTTTCCTATTCAGATTGTTATACACAAAGTCATCTTACTGCACCTTTCATTTATGATCTTCGAAAATCTTTTGGGACTCCCCTTTCTTGTGGAGATCAAGACTTTTTGGCTGCCGACATATAAGACGGACTTCGTTTTTGGCAGCCAATTTCCTCTTGTCCTCAATATTCTTTGCTTTCTATTTTGACTTCTCTGATGTTACTGGCTTTGTCTCTTTTTTACTGTTTCCTGACAGTACAAAATTAAATTTAACACATATAGTTGTCTGTGAAAGCTGAGAAACTTCTTGATGCTAAGATTGGATGGGTCAACGTCCAACGACAAGCGTATTATGCCAGTGGGACTCCAGGCACTCAGAAGACCCTGCAAGATGTCACAAAAAGAAGGTAAGAAAAACTTATTGGCCAGTTTTATTCAAAATCAGGGCCCCATTGTGAGAGGGCCCATTAGCGTACATTCAAAATTTCATGCTCATTGTTCCATTTATTATAGAATTATCTATACCACTCGTCATTGAGCCTGTTCTCCGTCACTCCAGCCACTAAGATAATTATAGTTAAATCCAGAAACATCATTGATTGGCTGACTGAATTTATTTGAAAGTTTTGCATGCTCAGCGTTCAAATATCAAACTGTAGTAGTTGTGTATTAGCATTCTATCCCCCGAATATATTTGTATCGTTTATATTGTAAACCATCTCTACTACACTAAATGCATTTACATATCAAAGCAGCAACAACAAAAGATGCATGTAATTATTTAGAGGTAAGAAGCAACACACAACTAATCACATTTCCTGTCGGAAGATGAAGTAAGAGTGACAAATTGAAGGGTGTAATTGCAGCAAGAACACCACTTGATTGAAAGGGAACTGCCAAATATGGCAATGATATGTTAATCATAAAAAAAGGATGCAGGAAAGATATATTTGTGAGCCATGGAATCATAACGCATATACTTTGGCATAATACGAAGGTAAACCTGAATGAAAAATCCAAAATGTAAAAAGATTCAGTTCTACCATTATAAACATAGGCTGCGCAGCCGCAAACCTTCAGCGAATGACACATTCAGAAGATTACAATTACACCATAAAATTGATGTTTTTACCAAATTGCATATTGGTAAGCAATAGTGGTCAAGTAATGGCCTTCAATAATGTGAATTTGCCCACTGCCCTGCCATCTGCCTATCTGCTTGCCAGAGTTTGTAAAATGAGGAAGAGGTCTTAATTATTAGGCTAATTTATGCATATGGTACAGTTTCATGCACATACAAAGTATAGGTTATGAGCTGTCAGTTGGAAACAAAAACAAAATGCTGCTACAGTTTTCTCAATTTTTTCCAATGATTCAAAAAGTACACATCAAAAGGCTCTGCTACATTGTATGTTATCTGCCCCAAGAAGCTGAACTTTCAGTTTCCATGGCAACCACAGAATGACTTAAAAATGTCCAAATTGTCCAAAACTTTGGAAATCTATTCCTAATATGCTGAATTTTATCCTGCGAAAAATTCATAGTTCGAGATTGAAAATAAGTATCCATATGAAAAAAAAGCCTCGAACTTTCTGCACGCCCCTCGTAGATATGTGTGGAACATTTCGTTGCTGTATATGCAAAAGTGGGGAACTTTTGGCTGCCATTGGAAAAAAAAAGTATTTTAAATATTGTTTCTCAATATTACACAAAAAGTATAGACTCTCTAACAGTCAGACCATGAAAAGGTACACCTAGACCATGTAAGCCATATGTGTACCAAACTTAATCCATTTACAATTGTACATGCAATTGTGACTGAGTCCTTGGCCAGAAACAAAGAATAATTGTTTTGGCTTTCAATATTTCGAAAAGTATATAATATTTTCCATCAGACCTTTCAAAAGGCACTACTAGACCATATAAGGCATATATGTACAAAACTTTATCCATGTACATGCAATAGTGACCGAGTCTTAGTCCGAAAACAAAAAAAAATGTATTTTTATATTTTTTGTAATTTTTTCAAAACGTATAGAATGTCTATCAATGAGACCATCAAAAGGCACAACTAGACCATATAGGCCACATCTGTACCAAATTTCATCCATACACAAGCAATAGTGACTGAGCCTTGGCCCAGAAAAGAACAAAAATAATTTTTACGTTTTTTTTATTTCAAAAAGTATGGAATACTATCAATCGGACCATCAAAAGGCACAACTAGACCATACATCAAAAAGTGTTTGCAAACTCCAGGGAAGTCAACTCTCTGAGAAGTCATCTAGAAACATTAGCTCCACCAAGAAGAAAGTTAGTAAATATGAATGTTGTTGAAAAGGGGTGTGTCTAATTTAGGTAACATTAAAATTGAGTTTCCCATGCATAATATCGCATACCATTGGATAATGGACGTTTTGATATGCATCATAACTTAAAACTGCTAGAGAGAGTTCTCCGTGGCCTAATGGTTAAAGGTCCTTGTTTTCACTTCCAGTCTGGCTGTGAGATTGTGCATTCGACTCAAACTCCTGGAACTCAATTTGACCCAAGCCCATAGGACATTAAATGGAGGCGAGTTGTAACCAGTGTTCTGTGCTGGGGCAACTGAAAGACCCTGGACATCCCTGAATTAATAAGGTACGTGCCAGACTCACAGTCTTCTCATCACTCATCTTCACACAGTGGCATGGGAACCTTGGGCAATGTTCCATTTGTCTCTGCCCATGGGTGCCGTTCTATGGCTGCCCTGAGCTGTATCGTTGTGGAAGGCTCACCACAAATTTCGTGCTTGCATTGCAGTGCATGCCTGATAGTAAATACAATAAAACACAAATACAATACAATGCAATCTTTTTCCCAATCGTTGTGTAAACATTAAAAGAATTATCGTCCAAGACACCTCATTTCTTAAAATCAACCTTAATAACGATTAATATGTGCAAGACAGGGTTGCCTTATTCACTGGCCATACCATTGCAACATCAAAAGACTCTCCTAATCCCTACTTTCAATACATTATCAGATGTAGACTACGACAGTCTTATATATCCGCATGACCTCCATTATTCCTTGCAGGCAGGCTTATTTTGTTCTGAAACATCATCCAGTGCACTAAGATCATCAAGCCAGTCCAATGTTTCCATTTTTAAAATCACTTCATAGATCTTGTGGCAGACTCAGAATGCAATAGAATTCCTTTTATATATATATTATAGTGTTTTTTTCTTTGGTATCACTGGTAGGCACAATACCCTGTCACTATGTCAATATGGGATATTTTCTATTATCCCTAATGGAAGTCTTGAATTATCAATTTCTTTTTTGCAAGAGGGTTATCGTAGTTCTCTGAATCAAAACAAATATTTCTTGGAAACCAGTGGGATCTGAATTGAGGAGCACAGGGGGGGACATGTTACCAGTTGCGTGACTAGGGGGGGGGATCTCTCGGGTGGCACGCTATATGCTCTGAGGGGGGGCGCTTTCTATAGTAACTGATTATTTTAGCCAAAGGTAAAAAGTTTGTAAAGAGGGCACCTGGGGGACAGGTGACAGGTCTAATGAGGGGGAAGGGGTAGTGCGCATGCCCCCAAGTTAATGTTCAAGTAACTTGTTAGATAACTAAGTCACTTCTCTACTCACATAAATGGTTTTGATGTCAATTTAAACATTTTGAAAATTAGTATGCATCTCAAACTCTTTTTGGACTGTTTATGCAACATACAAACTCCCTGCACATCTGACACATTACGGCACTACACTCTTTTTTTTCAAGGCGTGGAAAAAGGTATGTTTCTAAAGTCTTACTTTAATGTTACAGAACATTAAAAAGCCTTATAAAATTGCATTACGAGCTGAAGACAGTTAATGTCAATTATGAACCGAGTTCACAACTTAGCTGACTAGACAGCTGAAGTTTTTGTCAAGTCCCCCCCCCCCCATCCTGAATAATTTGATTTCCATGTATTTGGGATTCGTGCTTATGGACTACTTTCGTATGATTGAAACAAGACCAAGAAAAAGAAAAAGAAATAAAAACAGCAACTGATTTACAAGCAAAGAGCGGTCTGAGCAGCCACTCTATCCTGATTGACTCTACAGGCCGCCGACGTGTTGTCTGGCTGACTTACATAGTTGGCTTACACTTAACATGAATAGTTCAATGACATCATACTTACTTGTGTGATGACATAGCTCTCAAAGCTTGACATCCCAGAAATATGTTTCTTTAGTACTTATAAGTTTCTTTTTTGTTGTTGATCAGGAGAGCCTTTAGTTTTGAAGCGACCATGGAATGCAATAGTTTGCATTCGTTACATGCTTTTGGGGACTTTCCGGAGACTATTTTTTGCAAAGCTTAGATGTTAGCAATTTATGAAAAGAATGTTTGTGGCCAATGCCATACATAAAGAGAACTGAATGAAGGTTTGCATTCTGGCCAGTCTTCAATGATTCACACTCAGCATAGTTGGCCACCACGAAAACAAGAGAAATTTCCTGTTTGTCGATAGGCTAGCTGTCATTATATCAAATAAGCCATTCAGCTAATTTGGATAAAAGATGTGGCTATGAATTGACCTTGATCTCATTAAATGTTGCAAACTATATAAATGCGTTCGATATGGTAATAAAAAAAAACTGCTCATAAACAAAAAAAGGAAAAAGCAATTTTGCAAAAAGATGAAACACTAATACTCTGGACTACATAGACTCAAGTTGTGACCTCCCAGAAAATTGGACCGTGATCAAAGAGCGAATTTTTATCCAGCTTTGCACAATATTATCAGGAAGTTGCCACTTGATATTTTTAAAACTTCTCATTTTGTATTCCTGTTTTGAAGACAGAATTTACTTTATCAGTAATTTTAAGACATGGCTGCCTTAAATATCATGGTAAGCTGCATATAGATTACTGTTGCAACTGCATGTATAGTAAATAATTATAGCTTCTTGTCTTGTTTACAATGCACACTTAAAAATGAGAAAATTGTTGATGGTATATTGCACAACTTGCCATGGAAAGAATATCTCTCAGGTAACATGAGGTTTGAATGGTTTCTTCACATGCCATGACAATCTTCTGATGTGACGTTACATGCAGTGCGTGTGGACCAAGGAAAATCTTGCTTATTAAAGTTACCCCAAATGAATGAAAATTAGTTTTAACCCATAACAATGGGTATTGTGATGTGCTGGAACGCCCAGACACTATCAAGAAAACATTTCTCAAGCAACTAAATCAATAATGTAATCACAAATATACTTTTGAAAAATATTTGGAATCATTATTGATCCCAAGTTTATATTTGTATGCGCATAAAATAACCCATATTTAGAAAATTATTTTATGTTCAGTGTCACTTAAGTTAATACTTTTGTTTGGAAAACTCCCCCCCCCCCCCCTTCAAGCATCAGCCCATGAGAAGTCCAGAAATTCATTGAATGTTGCCAAGAGGTGATGCGTGACATTCTGAAGATTTAAAAAAATCCACATGGTTTTAGGTAATATTACTTCATCTCGGGAATGCTCATTTATCCTTGATTTTCTTCTGCTTGTTGATTCATTGGATGAATGAAAGATCCTTCATAAATGCCTTGAAAGGCCTTTTTTGAACTTTTTATTTTGAGATTAAAATTTGTTTCTAATCATTGACATCCCAACACCATCAAAGAACCTAAAATGTTTGAATCAATAAACTGTCAAATTACACGGCTTTGTTCCCTTCAAGTGAAACAAATCCTTTCTGTTTATTGCTACGAAAGATGTGGATAAGAATTTTATTTTATTTCATTGCATTGATTTCAGATTACATGCAGGCATATGATGTGTGAGGACCGCTTCCAACTGACAAAGAGAGTTAAGGTGGCTCGATACTCATGAACTTTCCAAGATAGGATTTCTTAAAAATAGTTTAGAATGGTCCAAAATATATTTTATAGCAGGGATATGTAAAAAAAAAGTGGTCGCAACCAGCCTTTTTTTCAAAATATTTGAAGTTATGTACAAGAAAGTCAGTTCACGCAAACGTTAAAAACTTAATTTTTTTTTGAACTTTTTTAATGTGATTTTTACCCTGTCATTCAGTGGTCATGCATCCCATATTATTCAATGAGGCATGGAATTAAAGAAGACACTTTAAAGGAAAGGCTGATTACA
The DNA here is from genome assembly GCA_026936325.1 of Platynereis dumerilii. Taxonomy (NCBI): domain Eukaryota; kingdom Metazoa; phylum Annelida; class Polychaeta; order Phyllodocida; family Nereididae; genus Platynereis; species Platynereis dumerilii. The sequence continues at coordinate 147,040 of JAPTHN010000237.1, read as the reverse complement.
ATTTCAAAGAGATATAATTAGTTTAAAGGGCTTTCCAAGGGATCGGAATCAAAATATTGATTTTGACAATTTTAATTTTTTTTATAAACCATGGCGCTAAAAAAAATTGCCGAGATAGGATTTCTCATTTCTTTGTTATTTATTTCCAAATATTGTGAGGAACAATAAAATGCATAAGAGAAGGTTTCCTACCACGATGGATTTTGATATAAAAATTTATTTATGTCTCAAAGTCATTTTTGAGAAATTAGACCTGCTTGCCGAAAATTGCCTGTAAAAATTTTCCATTATGAGTATCAAGCTGAAACTCCGGCTGTATGTAGTCCTTGTCATAGCGCATCTAATGCTCTAAACGAGAAGTCTCTAACCCCAGTAGAAGTGACGCAAATCGCAAACGAAGCGGCCGACTAATGAAATGCTCAGAATAAAAAAAAATCATGAAAGAGTGTCAGCTGTGCTCCGCTGCTGTGGTGACGTTACGAGAGATAGTATAGGGCCTGCCTGGCTGCGCGGAAATGTGTGCAGATGACGTCATTACACGAGTAGCGGGCCACCTTAAGGCAAGGTGAAGGCTTCTGCATACATGTACATTTTAATTCTCAAATACCTGTCTCTGACATAGTAAAATTTGAAATAAATCAACATTTTTAATCATACAATTAATACAGGAAGACGATGCATGATTGAGATATGATTATTTAATTTTACTTGCAAAAACTGCAATTGGTAACCAAATTTCATTATCAAATGATGAACCCATAGCTGTACTTGTTTGCAATGATTAAGCCGGGCAGCTGAAATCTCAAGTTTGACTCAGAGTGACAAAGAGAACCCTGATAGAGAGTTTTGCTTTTAAAATTGAGTGTCTTTTGGTGAAAGATCCCACTCCAGCATCTGCCATTTCATGAGCAGCATTTGAGCCACCCATAATTTTTACATGCACCAAAAGGTGTCATAATCATGGGTTCTGCCTTGGTTTAAAAAGATCAACATGGGTGTTGAGTAATTCATCTGAGGAATGCTCATTTGTCCATGATTTTCTTCTGATGGTTGATTTATTGAATGAATGAAAGAGCCTTAATAAAAGCTTTTAACAGGTTTTTTTTAACTTTTTATGGTGATAATGAAATTTGTTTCTGGTCATTGACATATCAACTCCATCAAGGGCCCTGGAATGTTTGATTCAATAAACTGGCAAAATACACAATTTTGTTCCCTTCGTGTAGGTATGTTACAAAAAAAATTAAAATTGTCCAACAACATTCAAACCCAACCCAAACGTTAGGCCTTATCGCAACTAAGACAATGGTGCAAAGATTGTTCAAATCGATTAAAAATCAAAGGAGATATTGCAAATTTTGTGTCGCAGAAAACCTATTAAATTTTCCCTTCATTTACTGTGTTAAATGCAAAAAAGCTGTGACCCGAGATGCCATATTTCACTAAACAAATGTGAATAACTTCCTTAATTTGGGAGACAACTACTTTGAAATTTAGACAGATTTCAAAACATATTCTAATAAAGAGGTGAAGTATTAGAAAATCCAAAAAACATCAATTGACATAATTATTTTACACTATTAGTTAATCATATATTGAAAATTATATGACCAAAAACATTCAATGTGACTGGTTTATGTACAGAAATAGCACATTTTCTAGCAACAGACAAGTGTGACACTTAGCATTTGGCCGCAACTGGACCTCCTACAGCACAATAAGAGTAATCAGATTCAAAAATACGTCTTTTACATAAGCTCTTCAGTCGGCAAACAATACATTTTGATGCAGAAAGTCTATGGCAAGTGAAAACATGGAGATTGTTTGTCTGTTGCATCATCCATCCCTTCTTCAGTCCAGTATGATATCTTGAACTTCTTGGTAGCATAAAGCTTCCGAACTATGCCGTGATAGGGAACAAGGTCATCTTCCTCCAAGAACACATGGCTAATCTGCTTCCCCACAATGTTTCCTTTAAGAATATCGGGGATTCTCTCAGATTTGGAATAATCTAACTCCGGGAATAGCTTTCTGAGTTCTTCTAAGCCTCCAGACTTCAGGGTCCTCTCCATTTTCCTCCTCTCAGATGCAGTGCTTTTTTTTTCTTTGCGTACTTGTCGTTGGATCAACTCTAATTGAAGGTCTTTCTGAGTCTTCCTTCTTTCTGCTCGTTGCACTCTGCCAATTTTAACTGCTTTCTTCAGAATGTCTTCTCTGGTTGCCTCATCCAGCCCATCTAGGTAGTCCACTGTCCTGTTCTTGCAAGTGCGCATACGTGATGAAAGGAAGCACATAACAGGGTAGCATTGGGTGCTTTTTTCTTGGCTTCGCTAAACATCCCCATTATTTCCTCTGAATTGATGTTATGAGAACGTGTAGTTGCAGTTTCTTCTCTTAGTTTTTCAGTGATTTCAACATCAAAATACTTCTTGTACTGACGCTGCAAAACATCAACTGTGGCCTTGAGGCATGACTTCATCATGACAGTGAACAGCGGATGAACTGGCAAGGTTCTTAGTCTCTCCAGGGTCCTGTCAACAACAATGTTTTCGCCAAAGAAATCCGTATTTGTTGACAAAATACTCAAGGGATTCTTTGAGATCTCTTCGATGATCCTGATGACTTGCCTTACTTTTTCTATTCCCTCAACATGGTCTATTTGGGAGTCTGCATCAGTGTAGAATTTCTTCATCCACGGACCTGACAGATGTTTGCCGATCAAGCCTAAGACTTGCAATTCTGCAGCTGTGACTGGACTTGTGAAGTCTTTGAATAAGCTTGACCTCAAGCCTCCAAGCGAGGTTCCACTCTTGCCTTGGAACAGAAGAGTGAAGGTTTCTTGATGTTCAATCAGTATACCTGCAATGTGAAACAAGACGTGCAACCTGTTGCCACGATAGCGAGGAATGAGTCCCTTAGGTAAGTTGTGACGCTGAAGAAATACAATGAAATTCCTGGGGTCCCCTTTTCCATCTTTATATCGAAGCTTATTCACAGCAAGTATCACATTTGCAGCCACACAGTCACTGCCAAACACTGCACCTCTGACGTCCTCTTGGCGTTTCAAAGCAGACCTGAAAACGGTATCAGTAACATGTTAAGTTATTAAACCCATGTCAGCAGCTTTTCGAAATAGAAATGAACCTATTCATGCAAAGAGAAAGACAGAAAAGCATGTACCTGCAGGCTGAAGCAATGGAGTCTAACGGATGTAAGTGACAGTTCATCTCATTGAGACTTTTGTTCCAGTGGCTGCTAACCTCTCTTAATGCAGCATGATTAGCTGCACATCTGTCACTCATTGTGTTGGAGATATTATCTATCAATCGACTTCTAGTCTCCTGGTAGTCACAGCCATCATTGAATTCCACATAAGTCTTAGCTAAATGGTCCACAGTTTGACAAATATGGTTGGAATAGTCCTCTGCAGTACCTCCAGGTAACTCATCTATGGCAGCAGAATATGCCTCAGTTTTGGTCGTGAAGTGGATCTCGTTTACATGACATCCTTCCTGGGTGGTGGCATCAAAACCCAAAGTCATATTTGGATTGGAAAGAATGACTTCAGCTGTCTGAAATTCAGCTATTGCTCCCAATTCCCGGGCCATCAATTCTACAGCACTACGTTGGGGTATATCGGTAACCTCCTGTCCAGCACGTTTTTGCATCTGCCTCAGAAGAGTTGGGATATTAGCTGTGGGAACTTTGTTGGTGATGCAATCAAATACCTGAAGTCTTACAGATGAGGAGTATGTTTTGCCATCACACTTGGCTTGTCCATGATCTACCTGCTGCATCTGGTTTTCTTCAATCTCTGCTCTAAGCATGGTATTCTCATTCTGAAGCCTCTTGATCTCTGAGTCCTTCGCCTTCACCTTTTCAAGCATGCCATTAAATTTTGAAACAGAGATCTTTTCTTTCTTCCTGAGCCTCAACACTTTTCTGTGTGTTTGTCGAAGTTTGTTCAATTCCAATTTGGTTTGGTTTAGTTCATCATAGAGATGATTTCCTTGCAACTTATTCTTGAGCTCCCTGATCTTCCTGTCTTTTGCAGCAAGCTGCCTGTTTCTCCTTGCAATTGCTTGGTTGATAATCTTTCTTGGGGCGTTAAGTTTTTTCTTCAGATCCTTGACACTATTCTTAAACTTCTTTTTCTCCTTCTTGGTAAACTCCTTCAGCAAAAATAATCGCCTCCTCAATCGTGCTTTTCTTGGAGTTACTGGTTCATTTTGACTCCTAATATTCATTGATGGTCCAGGTGAAGACAAATTATCATGTTGTGAAACCATGGATGTTTGTTGTGCGACAGCTTGGTCTGATGTAATATCATCTTGATTGAGCTGTGGGATGTCATCATCAGGAGCAGGGGCGGAGGGGAGGCAATAATCGCTGGTGCTGGGCACTGGTTCATCTGCATCATCTGGAGGATTTACCACTTCAAGCTGTTTGCAGACCTCAAAATTTTCATTGCAAAATGTTGTGAATTTACGAAAACCTTGCTCATCGGAAAGACTTTTTTTCATTCTCTCAAAGGTAGTTCCTGTAAATTTGATGCTGCCATTCATAATGTTGGAGCTGATAAACTCACAGTGTCTTGGTAGTGGAGAAAACCGTAGTCTCAACTGTCTTTCCACCTCAACTCTACTGCCCCCCGAAGCAATGAGCAATTGCAGAACATGTCCTTTCCTAATTTCGTCATAGGGAAAAGGAAGTACGGAGAAGTTCTCACTGACATATTTTCTTCCGGCACCTTGCCGGATTTGTAACACTTCAGGATGAGGTTTCTTCGGCCGACTGGGCATTTTCAAGTCTGGAGACTTGAATAAAATAAGGAAAAGAAATAATATATGGGTATTAATAATTTTTGGCAAATCTTAGAACAAAGGGGCAACCATTATGTTTTCATAGAAGAACGGTGGAGGTGTGGGGGGGGGGGGGTTAAATAAAGAAATGTCTCACCCAGTTTTGGTGATTGATGGGCGGATGGAAGATTGACATTTAGATTGTGGCTTCCTTGACCCTGTATAGTACGATTTTTAATGGGAAATTCACAGAAGACCAAAATGTCATGTCGATTACGCATTTCAGCATAGGCCTAATGTCCAGCTTCATCCACAAGTCCACGGAGCTGTCGACAAAAACTGCCGCCACCAGTCACTGCTGTTCAAAGTCAAGTCAATGATAATCCAAGTCGTCAACTGTGTTGCAAGCAAGCCACCGCCGACTTTGCGCCCCGCCCCATTAATGTATATTTGGAATCTTTCAATGGTACTAAAAATTAATCATCAAAATCGGATGAACCCTGACTGGACTGTTCCATGGTGACACCTTTGTGGGTAGCTTTTTATCAAAGCATGCTTCTGTATTTTTTTCATTAATTGGTCACACATCCAAATGAGTATTATAAAATGATTTCCCACTTTTACAACGTTTTCTTATTCATTTAGTTGCCTAAGCTACATCAAACTAAGTCAAGTCACAGATGATGACTAAGTCAACTAAGTCAGTCAAGTCAAGTCACTGAACATCAAGTCAGTCATCATAGCATGACTTGACTGACTCCGGCGTCTACCTGCTCTCCTCCAGTAATTTTGATATCATAAGGGACCGTTCAGAATTTATGACTGGGGGGGGGGGATGGGAGTTTTGCTGGTACTTCCCGTCAAAAATTGATACCCCCCCCTTGAGTTTCATGCGGATTTTTAGCACCCCACCCTTAGGTTTCACTCGTATTTTTAGTACCCCTCCCCTCGACATACAAAGCAATACACACATATATACTGTTATACACGGCTAGCACAGTTGGGCCAAGCCACGCTGGGCTGTCTCAGCTAATAAACGGCCATGCGTACAGATTTGCGTCATTTGGTTGACTTTTGCACGTAAAAAAGTCCAAATAACATGAGTTTATGTGTGTTTTTTAGCATTTTCTCTTCATTAAAATTGTTTACCCCCCTTGGAAGTGTTGTAAAAAATTAATACCCCCTATGAAACATGTGTGAAAAGTAAGTACTCCCTTGGGCAAAACTTCCACCCCCCAGTCATAAATTCTGAATGGTCCCTAACAATGAATGTCATCGTTTGATGAGCTGCCAGGCGTCACATTATGGTGCAAGACTGCAGGTACATACCAAGTCTGAGAGCCCAACAACTTTTTTTTTTTTAGATATATGCAAAAATAGCCATGCCTATTATCACCACTCGAAGAGAAAATACCTAACAGGGAGCGACCATTAGATCTCCAGGGGGCTTCGAGGTTTAAAAAAAAAACAAATTCTTGGCAGGCTTAAAATAAATAATTTGTGGTGGGGGTATTTTTTCTTGACAATGGTGGTGTAAAAAATTATACTGAATAAGGAATGTTCAACCAACCCTTTATATTGGCAAAATAACATATGGAAAGGATAAAAGTTTTAGTCTTTATATATATATGGGTCAAGCCACAAAGGTGCTGCTCCAAAGCTGAAAACAGCTGTCAAAAATGAATCTTGTAATTTTGATACGAAATTGTGATATATATGCTCTGCAAACATGTACCCATACTAAAAATATGATAACAAAGGATTAAACCTTCCACTTTTTTAGGAATAGCCATACAAATGGGAAATTGAAAAAACGTAACATTTTCACATTTTTACATATTTAACTTTCCAGGTGCCTATTATCTTCAAAATTAAATGCTTAGAATAAAATATAACACCACTGGGTCACCTTATAAGTGTTTTGAAAGCTCCCCATACACACATATTTAATATTCTAATGATTCAAAATTTTAAAAACGTAACAGGACAATTAGAGTTCTTAGCACTGTAGCTGTAGAAGTAATGATGAGATGTTAAGTCTTCAGGTACTTATTACACATAGGACGTACATTGGTATTTTTTATGCAATTTTTGTAGGTACAACTGCCTTTTTATGGCCACTATAAAGAATTAAAAATTCAAGCCAAACATACAGTAACAGGACAGTAACAGGACAGTAATTAACTGTGCAGTAACAGGACAGTAACAGGACAGCAACAGGACAGTAACAGGACTCATTCAAATGTCTTTAAAATCCTGGAGGTTGAAGAATTTTAATAATTCAGCCATGCTATGGTTCAAAATATGTACCATGTGCCTTATGCAATCTATATCTGAGTTATATTGCTTGTATTTCGTGTTATTTTTGACCAATTGAATGAAAATAACAAACAGTAACAGGACATCTGTGTAACAGGACAAGTAACAGGACATATGTGGGTAACAGGACATGTAACAGGACAGGCATGTATTAATGGTGGCCTGTGAGCAGTTAACCATAGTGGAAATGTGTCTCTGTGTTTCTAGAATCTGTATGAAGCATTACAGTCAAATACCACTAATTGGTTGTAGTTTGACAGGACAGAAATTGCTGTTGTCCTGTTACTGTCCTGTTACTGTGTTTTAATACAAAATACTCCGTCAAATATTGACAACCTTTTCAAGAGATACTTTACAATCGAGCTGCAATCTAACAAATCTGTTAGGTACGATTTAGTTCAAAGTTTCTTAAGTCATAGGGCAACTGTAACACCCATCAAAGTTGTTAAAATGCTTTGTGACTGTTAAAAACATAACAGGACATGTCCTTGTTACCTTAAACAAACAGGACAAAAAGTGGCTGTCCTGTTACATTTTCAGCTTTTCAGGGGCGTAACATGCGAGTAACAAGGACAAAAAAGGACAAATGCCCCTTTTTCTTCATGCCCTGGCCTTAATTGTTGTTCCCCATACTTCCAAATTGGCATATTTCTTATTCCATCATTCTTCTACACTCTTGTGAAATAAAAACTGTCATAACAGTCTTTCAAAATGTGAAAGGACAGGGGGTAGAATGTTGGCCGTGTAACAGGGACAAGTAAGGACATTGTGCAAAATCTGTTTTTTTCCTATTTCTGCTTCAAAATATCCTCAATCTGGATTGTATCCTGTAAGCATCACTTAGGCCGACATATGTACACTGTTTTGAGTTAAATATTATTGTAAAATAAAAAGTTATCACAATCTAATGGCGAGTAACGAAAAACAGTAAAAAATGTTACTCTGGAAGATTTACTTATATCTCATCAAATAAGAGGTTCCGAGGAGTTCACTGTGCATGAAATAAAAGTTCAAGACATGTGTTATCATTTGAAACTTTAAAAATGGACAAAGAAAGAATTTCCTTCAGCTAGTAAAGTCATCTTTAGGCCATGTCATGCCACAAACGCCAAAAAACGTCATTTTTGGCCTGTTTTCAGGACTAAAAATTGGTACAGCTTCTTTATTTTGTGTGGTATTCACCTCAAATTTTCACACAATTTATTCTAATATGTATAGTCCAGTATGGCATTCATTGAGATTGCCTCAATTAAATTCCCTTCTAGCCAGCCACCTCTGAACTTAGAGGACATGTTTTACAGCTCAGAAGCAGCACCTTTATGGCTTGACCCATATATATTTTTTTTTTACACAATTATGCTTGTGCAAAATACAAATAAGGCGTAAAACCCCGACTTCAGGGCTTGTTGGCCTGATATATATGACCTTTCATCTCTAAAGTAAGACGGATGGTCGGGGCTTTAAGTCCAGTATTTATGTACTGATTAGGCTAATTAGGACAGGAAGAGGACATGACAATGAGGTGAAGGATGATTGAAACAGCCGGCCAACATAGGCCCAGGTGACCTGGCAATAGCTGGATACGACCCCTGGACCCAGCAGCCAACCACTCCACCACTAGACCAACCCTCACCATGACCAAATCCCAGTTAAAGAGACCAGTTTTCACAACTAGGCAGTCATAATCTGAAAATTAATTTCAATATTTCAAACAATGATCATCATGCTGAAAACGTCATTGTCATTTTATCATGTAAAATTTATGTGTTTTGAAAATAAGATAAGTAAATATCTATCTTAAAATTGCTTTTAAAAATAATTTAAAATCCCAATAAGTTACATAAACAAGATTAAGAGTGATTAAATAAATCTTTCTGTTCGTATTTTGCAATAAAATATCCATACAAAATAATGCTACATTACTATTTTACACACTTTGAGTGTCAACAACCTCGAGTGCTTTTCATTGCCATTCAACAATGTCCTTTTTCAAATCAAAAATACAGCAATGTATAACTTTTTTCTGCAATGTACGATTTTCTTTAAACTTCAGAAAATCAAAGTTGACATGTTTATCTCGAATCCTGTTTACCTTTCAAGGAATCCTGGTACATCTATCTGCGAAATTACAGGTGTTGAAGTTGAGTCTTCACTTCGTGGAGGTGTTATCATGTGAAATCACTGATGCATGGAGAAAAATTTATAATAGATTGACAGCTTGGGATTATCTCTATATTATATAATCATAATACTAGGTGAAATCAACAAGGAAACATGTGAAATCAACAATATACAGAGGTACCCTTCAGGAGTAGCACAACTGCTCATACAAGTGGCATGGGAACATCACAAGATACTTAATCCCCTGTTTTGTAACATACCTACTTCGTGTGAAACCAATCCTTTCTCTTCATTGCTAAAAATTTAGCTAATAATTTCGTTAGCTAATAATTTCAACCAGAACTTGATGGGCCTAAAAAGTTTACTGGAATTAAGGCTATATAACTGTCCGTCATTATCATTAGATCATCATTAAGATTTAGCATGTTAACTCTTAATACACTCCAGTATCAGCCACTTCATTAGCAGCATTTAAGCAACCGAGGAATTTTCCATGTCATCAAAAAGTGACACAAGCACACCAAGCAGATTTGTAAAAGTAAAATGGGTGTTAGGTGATTCATCTGAGAAATGCTCATTTGTCCACGATTTTGTTCTGATGGTTGATTTATTGAATGAGTGAAAGAGCCTCCGTAAAAGCTTTTCAAAGGTTTTTTAAAACTTTTTGGTAAGAATAAAATTTGTTTCTGGTCATTGACATCCCAACACTATCAAAGGCCCAGGGACAGTGGCGTAACTGGGGGGTCTCAAATGGGGGGGCACCTGGGGGGGCACGCGATTCTCTGGGGGGGCACCCGCTATACTAATTGTATATTTTAGCAAGAGTTGGAAAGTTCATATGGGGGGGCACCTGGGGGGGCACAGATCCAATATGGGGGGGCCTGTGCCCCCTCGTGCCCCCCCATAGGGACGCCACTGCCCAGGGATGTTTGAACCAATAAACTGGCAAAATACACAGCTTTGTTCCGTTCACAGGAAACAAATCCTGTCTCTTCATTGCTGAACAGCAGTTTCAATCATCTGTCGCCTTATTTCCATGTCCTCCTCCTGTCCTTATCAGCCTTCCGAGTGCTTAAATAGAGGACATAAAGCCCCAATCATACCCATCATCACTTTCTGTTGTCACTAAAACTGAAATCCAGCATTAAATTTCTTAATTTGAAATTGTAATTTTGACGTGCATCGACAATAATTATGCTTTCAAAACCGAGTCATTTCTTGGTTAATCGGAAAATAATCTCCTCAGTATAGAAAGCCCTTAGAAATTAACAACTACAAAAGAATCAATCCACACAACAAACACTCTTATATAAAAGCAGACTCCTTGGCGCAGTCAATATCACCTATCACCTTGTTGAAAGGCTAGGGGATTCCAACACTGCTACAATTGCTTGGAGATGCCACCTATACATAAATTGAGAACTACTGTACAAATGGAGACAGACCCATTCAGAGGTAAAACGCTTACACCATAATATTTATTCCACCTTGTGAAATAGTACTCACTGCTACTAATCTGAAACTTGCCTAACTTTTTGACATGAAGACAGGATGATATGAGTCATGCTAGTGTCCAAAGGGAAAACATAGTAAGTTCACATTATGGAGTTTCTGAGAAAATCCTCTTTTATGTTAAAGTCCTTGCAGTTAGAGATGGTCTTACTGGGATTTGCCAGTGTCATTCTGGGGTAACGGGCTACTTCATGAAAATGTAATAAATAAATGGAAACATGTCTCAGAAGTCCAATTTTGACCTTAACTCAATTTGGCCGAAAATGTGACTTACTAGGTTTTCCCTTTGGATGCTAGCATGGTTCAGCTTATTTCGAAATTAAGATGCTATGAACTATATTTTCAAAATTTGAAATAGAATTGAAAAAAATCAACTGAAGCATAGGCCCCTTAGGAGAAATTGACAGAGCAGAGGAGATACTCCAGAGAATATATGCTGAAGTAAGGAGATTGTTACAAAAACTGACCAGACGTGACAGGATTTTGTCAGCACCTAAGCACACCCACGTGACAGTTAATGCAAAGGTAATTATACTTTGACAACAATATTTCATGTTGGTCTGACAAACAAGTTTTTGTGCAAATGCAATATATCATTTCTGATGGACTGAATTAATCAGACGTGGCTAGACTTTAAGTAGGATGAAACAAATTTTGTCACATCCAGTCACAATACCAGAAAGAATGAATTATAACACTACTTAAATGAAAAACTTGTTTATGTCATGTATATATATATATCATGAATATGGAAGGCTGAAATAAATTCCATAGTGATTCCAGCGAGGCCCAAAAATAGAGTAACAATTATAAGTATGATATATGTGAGGATGATAATGATATTGATAATAAGAGTTCATTATCATCTGTTTAAAAAATTAGCCAGCTTTTTTAAAACATTTGTCATCTCTTTTAAAACAGTATCTCCTTTAAAACATTTGTCATAGTGCTAAAGCGAATTTTAGCTGCCACAGAAATGATCAGGGAAGGACGCAGGGGGGGGGGATGGGGGTATGCACCCCCCACCCTCCCCACCAGACCAAAATTTATGCGACGTGATAGACCCCCCACCAGAATTTCTTAATCCCCTCCTGGAAATGATAGTATTACATTTTATTAATATTCAAATGTTTTTCATCGGTCATCATCCCCACTCATTTGCCTCAAAGCGGTATCCGCGTTATCTGGATAAATGTCTAACAGATGCTGAAAAGTTGAATATCGTAGTGTCAGTCCCAATTAGAAGTTTACTTTAACATAAGGCTGATGATCAAAGCATAAATATCCCATTCATCAGACTATCTGCTATTAAAGGAAAAACTAATTTATTTTACCTGGGTTTCTAGGTTTCATATACCTTGACTCATTCAAGGTTCTTTCACTCAAATGTACCCATATATATAAAATAATTGCACCATCTGTCTTTAAAAATTAGTTTAACCAATGACAATAATTATGCTGTGTGGATCTTTCAATGTGTACTTGTTTTCTATTTCCCTTTTTAGTTCTTTGGATCTCAAGACTCTCAGTGCGAGAAGAATTCCAGTGGATTCGAGGAAAATCAGTAGGTGTACTGGTCAATCAAAATGAATAACTTATGATCATGAAAGTATGAATTTCAGCGATTCCTGTTAAGGTTTGAAATGAGATCAGATGTTCTCTTATATATGACAAGTGCTCTTCTACTTTGCAGCTTCTTCCATGAAGAGTTTCAAATCAAGCCACGAGGCATCAGTTGGCATTCTTTATCTATATGCCATTGACTATATAATAATGATACTGGTGTCTTCAAAACAGTAATTTAGACAAATCTGAAACCAACTGCCTGAAGTCATGCTGCTGACTCTCCCAACCAAAGAGAACATGCACATAGCTTGACATCATACTTCGGCAAATAGAAAACACATCATGACAAATATCCATGGTTTTACTGACCAATAGCCACCAAATCGCAGCATGCCATTATGCTTTCTTTCTATGAAAAAAATACATAAGGTGTAGCCGATTTCGATGCTCTAACAAGAATATTTTCTTGTTTTGTGCAGTAATGTCATATAGATATAGTGATTAATTTGAAGGTCAAATGAAATTTGTTTACTTATTTTGAAGCCATATAATTTGTCATCAATTTTTCTGTTACCCATTAGGCCTATATAATATGGAGTGACATTCAACTTAGAAAAGAACTACATTTTCATTTTCAGTTGACCAATTTAAGTATTATACCTGGAAGTAACTTTAAATTGCCAAATTGTCCATTATATTATATTATAAATATCAGGAGATTTTAAGAATATGACATAAAAAGCAACTTACCAAGTTGAATCTTGCCGGTTCATCAGCTAGTTCAATAGTTTATTCAAAGTTTTGTTTTTTTCCCCAAACTGTTGTTCTCAAATTATCGATAATGTTTCAGATTTCCAAATTTGTAAGAAAGTAGAGCATTCCAAAAAATAAAAAAACAAATTTTAAAACTGAAACAGCTGGAGTATAGAAACTTTTATTTCTCTGATATTGTCACAGTATATTTCTCCGGGCCTTGAAGATCAAGGAAAATTATTAGAGAAGAGTTAAAATGTAAGAGAAAAACAACCAAAGCGCCGGCCTATTGATCCCATTGCATGTCTTCACTCTAATTGTCGCACTCTCTTCTCATTATTACATTGTCCTTCCAATCTAAATTTTTGCCCTCTAAATTACCTCTTCATACTTCAAATTCCAATGGCATGAATTTATTATCCCTCATTTCAAGAGCTTCCATATTTGATATCTTTTAGAATTTCCCTTGATAAGTTGATATGCATTTATCCTTAATGGTTTTGTGATGTTTTTCCACCATCATCAGCGACAAAAGTCTCCTTGAGACATTGTACATCGGGGGAAAACCAAAGGGATTAGAGAGCATTTATATCTTACATAATATTCAGTTTTTGCTAAAGATTCGAGTTTGTATGTCTTAATTTTACTCAACCTATATCTAAATAAGAACCGTTGTAATAATATGAAATAAAATTTTAAGGCAATATGCAATTATTGCAAATCCAAATTATTACTACATCTGCCACCAGTCAGTAAATTATGGAACAAATTCTGGGTGAATATCTAGCTGAAACTAAAATGATGAATTAGACAATAAAAAGGGATAGGTTACTGGTGGTTCTGAGCATGAACGCATGAATATCCCATTCATCACACAATCCAGCTTCAAGAAATTATTCAATTTGCATTTGTTTTATATACAGGGATAATAACCTCATGACAGATAGACAGACAGACAGAATTGTTTATTTGACATGAATCCACATACCGTTACAATGAATAAAAAACATGGTTTTATTATTTCAATGTCAGGAGACATTCACTTTGCCATGAATATGGCGCTAACATGAATGCAACCTATTAGAAAAGAAAATATCAAATTAAATTTTTTAATTAATTACCACAAGTTTTCACATTTTGTCAAGTAAATTGAAAGTTACAATTTTCTTAAAAATAAATAATGAAAGGTTAAATGATAAATGAAGGTGACATCACGAAGTAAGAAAATAAGCTGGATATCCTTAAATTCTCTGATACAGGGGTCTTATTTTAGCCGATATTGGTTATTAATTAAAAACATGGTGGCTAGGGTGTGGCTGGTGCCCCTCAAAATGGAAAATTTTGGAGGAGCCATCTGTACCTTTTCATGGTATTGTGGTTTGATCCAAGGGACGTACCTGAGAAATTTCATGAAAATTGGTAAACGTTTACCTTGAGCACAATTCAGTTGAAGTTTCCTCGCTCGTTGCTAGGAAAGAAAGTCGCGGTATTGAATAACTTTGTCAATATTCATTTTAGAACAATAACAGTTGCATGGCTGGACAGGCCTCACTTAGACCTTCAATTTGAATACCAACTTTAATGGTTTTGGACTATTATATGCAGTTTATAAAACTTTTATTTACCGGTTTAGGTGACTTATTTTTCTTTCCCGTCAGATATATGCAAGTCTCTGTTACTTGTCAGGATATTTACTTGGTAACTTATATCAGTTGAAAGACAGTCTTAATCGACTTCAAAAAATATTTTTTAAGAACCCGACGTGACTTTAAGACTATATGTAGTACTCGCATCAAATGTGGATGAACAAGATCGCATTTTAAACATTATACAGGGATCATTTTTTGCACATATCCATTTTTCTGTCTGACTTTGGCATACTAAGAACAATTATTAAACAACATTTTTGTAAGCTACTGTTGTCACCAATGATTTTAATTTTTTAATTGTTCAGTCAAACAGGAGTAAAGACTTCATAAAAACATATGTTGCATGGCATAGTAATACTGTAAGAATGCACTTCCAATGTATCGTAAGATAAATTGTCATTCATTGCTGTTTTTAAATATGATGCCTCTGAGAAAGCTTTAGAAGTCTGACTTTTAAGCTCATAAAAGGAATGGTCAAGAAGAAATGTATTTCAGTAGGCCTGAAGTCAACCATATTTTAAGTAAATATAGTCTTGATTGCCTATATATGCCCATCACAGGACAGGAAATTAGAAAAAAAGACGTCTACTGTAAGCGTCATAGTGTGGATATATCATCACAACTTCAATTACAAGCCATAAATAACAAGATTTATTATTGATCCTGTTCACACAGTTAAGGAATTAATACCATGGTGTGTGAGAAAGTGTGCCAGGTTATCATGAGGGAACATCAATCGATAACTTTTGGTACACATCTTATAATTGTAGTCTACTTAAGTCAAGAGTATAAAACACAGTAATGAGATGAAGAATATTTGAAACTACTGTCCAACAGTTGTACAGTCAGATGATACTATAAGATAGGAGACTTAGAACGCTGACTCCCTATGAGTTAGCGATGTAATGCTTTAGAGAATTAAAATGAAATATATTTGATCTGGCAAGACATTGTCCTAGAAACCTTGATGCATGAGCTCAGGTTTCATCTTCTTGGTACCAACTTTATTATTTTAAATTTTAAAGTAAATGTGTTTTTAAATCATCTGTTATTATTTGTATATATATATATGCTTTGGTGTGCAAGAGATGATATTGAATTAAACACACAATCTCCATGAACTCCAAAATGTGTGATGATATAACCGTAGTCCTAAAATTCATGATCTTAAAAATGCAACCTTTTACACTGAATGCAATTGCACTTCAGAAATCCAAAATTCATCAAAATATATTTGATCCAGCAAGACATTCTCCTTGGCATCCTGTGGTTAATATATATCCTATTCAGCAAGAAAAATTTCGCTTTTTTTAAATATTCAAGTTATTTCCAGAACAAGCACTGAATTACCAATTTGACAGACAGTGTAGAATTTTCGTAGACCATCGAAGTTGGTACTCAAATTGAAGCTCTAATTAAGACAAGTTCAACGATACAGGTTTTATCATTGTATGACTAATATTGGCAAAGTTATACGATACCGAGGTTTTCATATATAAAATATTTCAATAAAACTTAATTGTGCTCTAGGTAAGCATGTACCGATTTCCATTAAACTTTCCAAACATGTTTTGTTGACCAAAACACAGTACCAAAACAAGGTACAGCTTGATCGGATAACCTTGGGGCACCAGCCACACCCTAATGTGTATGTGTATGTGTGTGTGTGTGTGTGTGTGTTTGTTTGTGTGTGTTTGTGTGTGTGTGTGTGTGTGTTTGTGTGTGTGGGTGTGTGTGTGTGTGTGTGTGTGTGTTTGTTTGTGTGTGTTTGTGTGTGTGTGTGTGTGTGTGTGTGTTTGTGTGTGTGGGTGTGTGTGTGTGTGTGTTTGTGTGTGTGTGTGTGTGTGTGATCATTTAGGGTTCCAATGATGAATCAATGTAGGAAGAAAAAGATAACTGATCAGCATGATAGAATATGAAACAGATTTAGAAATGGTACATCTAGGGAAACATTGCATGCAATAGAGATGTGGTTTGTCTGATTATGTGCAAAACATGCGTGTCTGTGTACAGTGGACTTGCATGGGCATAATCCTATCAACCAACTAATTAAACTAATAAGCAAAATTAGAGAGTATCTTTCTGTGTAGGGATTTGTGTCATCCGGTTGTCAGGACACAAATGCAAATGATTGGATGACTTGACGAAGCTGGCAAGAAAATTTAACATACACTGTAAAATTTTGGAAATATTTATTATCACTTCAAATGGTGATTTTTCTTGATTGGCCAGGACAAATAGCCTTGCTCAATGTATTAATAACATACTGTCCTTGTTTCCTATTCAAAATATCACACACATTGGAAATCGGACAATTAAGTGATCAATCTTATTGACAGTGATATCTTTTTAATAGCTCTTCCATAGGTCTACAGAGCGATATGACCAGAATCATCATAGCATATGGTGCCTTTTCTTTTATGATCTCTGGAAATCTTTTGGAACTCCTTTCTTGGGCAGATCAAGACCTTTCGGTTCCTGGCATATAAGGCTGTCTTTGTTTTTGGCAGCCAGTTTGTTCTTGTCTTCAATATTCTTTGCTCTCTACAGGGTTGGGTTCAAACATACAGAGTCTCTACTTGTACTTCTCTGATGTCACTTGCTTTGCCTATTTTATTTTATTTTTTTTAACTATTTTCTGGAAAAAAAAGAAAATTATTTAATTTGATTTTAATAATTTTCTCTAAAAGTTGAGGAACTTCTAAAAGTACATAAAGGTTGAATGGGATAACATCCAAGGCCGACGTGTGTGTATGTGTCATTGCCTGGTCAGGTTCTGGGATCTCAACACTTTGTAATGCACTAGACAATTTGTTGTTGTTTTTTCTCTTGAAATTTTATATGTGATATAGTGGCAGCTGTCATGGGCCCAGCCACTCAGGAGGTGCCCTGCAAGATGTTAAAAAATAATGGCAAGAAATGTTTTTGGCCAGGTTTAAAATTGTGTGATACATTCAAACATAGGGCCCCAATGTGAGAGGGCCTACCAGTGTACAGTCACAATATTGTAATGTAAGAAAGCCGGTGGTATACTTACTTTGCACAGGGCCCTAAATGCTGCAAGTCCACCCCTGTACACATCTGAAAGTGCCAAATCGATTCAGATAATCAGAAAGCATCATAGTATGATTACATCTCTGCATTTAAAGTTAAATTGAGAAACATTATATATATGGGGCTTATGCTTTGGCATTTGACCACAGTACATATATTCTAAGTCGGTTTACATAATGCATTATCTTTGCTGCAGCTTATGCAAAGTGACATATCAAAGCACCAGCAATGCAAGGTTTCTGTAATTATTCAGAGGCAAGCAGGCTATACACTACTGATTACATTTCCTGTAAGAAAATGAAGCAAGAATGACAGATTGAAGGGTGTAATTGAAGCAATAATGCCACTTGATTGAAAGGGAACCGCCAAATATGATAATGATACATTAATCTGGGGCAGATATTTCCAAAAATGGATGCAGGAAAGATATTTTGGAGAGATGAAATCAAAAGGATGTTAAATTTCATAATGTGTATAACTTTACCATAACATGCAAATAAACCTAGGGTGGTGGACCATTGAATCTCCCAATTGGCTTGGAGTTTTGAAAAAAATCTTGCACAGTTTTGGTGAAACAAGTAAGTTATTTTGAGGCAATCTTGAAAACGGTAATTTCTGATTGAGGTATTTCTTAATGGGGTGTAACTTTTGTTGGGAACGAATGTTTGCGGACTTTGAACACTCAAAATAAATAATTACTGCAGTCATTAGATTCAAATAAATAATTTCTCACTTAGGAAAATTCCAAGCTTCCCCCCCCCCCTTATAATCTGGTGGACACCCCCTAATTGAAAAATCCCAGGTATATAAAGATTCAATGCGACAGGAACTAGAAACCTTATTTTACAGGATATCATCCAAAGGCTATTGCAAACTCCCTGGCGGCTGACTCTTTGAGAAATCATCTAGAAAAGATTGACTCCACTGAGGTCAAAGATAATTTGCAAATATGTACGTTTTTGTATAAGGGATTAAGGGTGTCTTATTTCAGGAAAAGATTTGGATTCTCATGTCCTAAAGCATAATTCTAGAAATTGGACCTTTTTAGTTTGCATCATAAGCCGCAGTTGCATGAGAAACCCTACATGTGTGCCCTTATCTGACAGACAGACAGACAGACAAACATTTTTTATTTGGCCATTTGTACATACTACATAATAAGTTCATATCATATAGATTATCCAGTGGCCAAGGAGGCACTCACTAAGTCAGTTAGCCGACGCTGTCGTGGGTGCCCCCTTGTCAAAGTTACAATGCAAATATTACTTAGTAAGTAGACATACATGAGATAAGAAATAAAGTTATTGTTACAAGAAGTATAGAAAGTAGTTGAGAGGAGATGAGGTTATGAAAGATGAGATGATATGATGAGAGAAAGACTAACACGCATATGATTAATGTCTAACTGTTTATGGAGTTGATTAATTTACATGTACTACCCTACTAAAAAAAAAAAAAAAATTATAATAATAATAATAATAATAATAATATTAAAAAAAAATAATAATAAATAAAACAATAATAATAATAATATTAAAAAAAAATAATAATAAATAAAACAATAATAAAATAAAATTGAAAGAAAATAAATAAAAAGGGGTTTTCTTTTTCTTTACGCTCGTCCACAAACATAGCAATTTGATATTGTACAATCAATTTTATAGTTATTTATCAGATATTTCTTTATATACAGTAAGAAGCCGAATTCAGAGTGTGTGAAAATTTTGTCTGTAATTTGCGATATTCCTTATTAAGTAGAAGAGGCAGTTTATATCTCAGGCAATTTTCCCCAAATTTATGACGAAGTTGAGGCATTACAAAAAACCTATTTCTTGTCCCATATACATGCACAAGCCTACTAATGAAACCAGTATTTGAGAAATATAAAGGCACTTGACCATGTTGAAGTCTAAAGTAGAATTTATACATTTTTCGAGTTATTATATCTTCAAGTTTCAAGGTAAATAGTGATTTGAATAAAGGATCAGTGTGTGAGTTGTATTTACTTTTCGTTATAATACGTATTGCCCTTTTTTGGAGGTTGAATATACTGGTCCAGGAGGAAGAAACAACAAACAGCAACTGAGTGACAAGCAAAGAACTGTCTGAGCAGATACTCTATCCTGATTGATTCTACAAGCTGTCGACGTGTTGTCTGGCTGACTTACATAGTTGGCTTACACTTGTCAGGAATAGTTCAATGACATCATACTGGCCGGTGAGATGACATAGCTCTCAAAACTTCACATCGCAGAAATATGATTCCATTATACTTATGCTTTTCTTATTTGTAGTTCATCAGGAGAGCCTTTTGTCTAGAAGCGATTATGGAATACAATAGTTTATATTCTTTGCGTGCTTTTGTGCGCTTGCCTTGACTATTCTTTGGCAAAGCTCGTTAGCTATTTATGAAAAGAATGTTTGCAGCACAGTGCCATATGGAAAGCACACTGAATGAAGGGTTGCATTATGGCCAGTGTTTAATGCTTTATACTCAGCATTGTTGGCCACCACAACAACAAGAGAAATATGCTGTTGGTCGATAGGCTAGCTGTCACTACAACAAAAGCCATTTGGCTGATTTTGGACAGAAGACGTGGCAATGAATTTACCTGGATATAACTGAGTATTACAGACGATTCCTTGTGTGTGGTAATGAAAAAATCTGCTCGTGAAGTTGGAAATCAGAAAAGCAAAAAAAGGGGAAAGCAATTTAACAAAAAGATGAAACTCTAATACTGGGGACTACAGAGACTCAAGCCGTGACCTCCCAGAAAATAAGACAACATTTTTTATCCAGCTTTACACAATATTATAAGTGAAGTTCCTGTTTCTTATTTCTGTCTTGAAGTCAGAAATTACTTTATCTTTAGGCTTATGATATGGACATGGCTGGATCAAATATCATGGTAACTTGCATATACTGATTACTGTCGCAACTGTATGTGCATTTAATCATACTATTCAAAGTTATGTTTTGGAATATTTTAAATAAGAAAAAGATTCAACATATAGCTCATGGAATATCTTATTCCAGAAATCAATCCATCAGTTTTTCTTAATTCTTGAATTAAATACACCATGTTTCAAGGCTGATGTGGCCGGGCAGTTTTGTGTGACCCTCCTTTTCAGAGAGGTCATCTTGTCTTTTTTCAATGGACACTCAAAAAAGAGAAAATTGTTGATGGTGTGTTGTGCAACTTGCCAAAGAAAGAATATCTGTCAGATATCGTGAGGTTTGAATGGTTTCTTCACATGCCATGACCATCATCTAATCTGATATTTCATCCAGTCGATGTAGACCAAGGAAAAGTTTGCTTAATTGAGGTAATACCTTTGTCTGGAAAAGCAGCAGCCCAGAACTGGTTTTATTGTTGCCAGAAGTCAGATACAACATTCTAAAAGTTGTCACCACATTTCTTACATACCAGCTTCACAATGATTTTTAAGTTTGGTTACCTCATTCACCAGCCATTCCATGGCAACATCAAAAGACTCTCCTAATCCCTACTTTCAATACATTATCATAGACGGTCTTATATAGTTATATTGACCCGTATGACCTGTGTGGGAGAGCTTTTGTCTTAATTGAAGCGATCATGGAATGCATTCGTTTGTATTAATTGTGTACATTAGCTCACTTGCCTTGACTATATTTTTATAAAGGTCTTTAGCTATTTGTGACGAGAATGTTTGTGGCGCAATGCCGAACATAAAGAGCACTGAATAAAATTTTACATTCTGGCTAGTCTTCAATGCTTCAAACTCAGCATATTAGGCCAACACAAAAACACGAGAATTCTGCATGAGGATATATATATAGCGAGCTGTACAAAGGCAAAGTGGTTGGCCTCGTGGCACTAGACCTAAGGAAGGCATTTGACACCGTTAACCATGCGATTTTGTTGAACAAAATGCGATATTATGGAGTACGACAAACTGAATACACATGGTTCAAATCTTATTTGACAGATAGATATCAAATTTGTGCTATTCACAACAACAAGTCTGAACCCCAACAGATTACCTGTGGAGTTCCCCAGGGGTCCATTATTGGGCTGCTCCTGTTCATTTTTCTATGTGAATGACATGCCTGCCTGTTTTAGTAATTGTCAAGTTAATCTCTATGCAGACGATACTGCTTTCTACTGTGCAGATGCTGATGTCAATTTAGTGAATCAAACACTCCAGGATGAACTCAAGTGTGTCTACGACTGGCTCTGCTGCAATAAGCTTAGTTTGCATGTGGGCAAGACCAATAGTATGGTCATTTGCAGCAGACAAAAACAATTGCATCTGAATAACTCAAATCTAATGCTGAAGCTAAAAAATGACTCAATTGAACAGACGGAGAGTTTAAAATATTTGGGACTGACTATTGATTGTCACTTACGATATGACATATATATGAAGGAATTAATCAGTAAACTCAACCTTGCCCTTGGAGTACTGAGAAGGGCCTCGTATTATGTGAATCAGTCACAAGGATCACCTTATTCAACACCTTAATTCTACCACACATAGACTACTGCAGTACTGTGTGGTCTAACCATGTCTCCAAGTCAGATATAAAAAAACTGCAGCGACTTCAAAATGTAGGAATGAGGATTATACTTGGTTGTGATTATAGGACTCGAACTGCAGAAATGCCCAATGCATTACGCTGGCTCAGTGTAGAGCAAAGACTACAGTTCAACCTGTGTTGTATCACATGGAAAATGGTCAACAAAGCAGTCCCAGAGTATCTCAGTGGCCTGATCAACCATACCAGTGATGTACATGAGCACAACACCAGATCCAGGAATAAGGGCGACCTCGCAAGGCAACAGTGCCACACCAAATCTCTGATGAGAAGTAGCAGTATCAGCTGGAACAACATCCCAGTGAATATCCGAAGCGGAAAAGACTTTTACAAATTCAAAAAAGAATTGATAATTTTCATCAGAGACTCTGCAGCGATATAACCATTTAAATGAACTATGGCTTTTGAACAAATATATATAATTTTCGATTTTAACTGCCAATTTTTATCTAATGTTTTAACTGATCATATTTTAATTTTATTGTCGATTTTAACTGTCAACTTTATTTATATGCGTTATATTTTCACTGTTAGTGCGGGCTCCAAGCTTCAACAGATTGTATCTGAAATTGGACACCCAATAAAACTTCTTAAACTTCTTAAACTTCTGCTGTTGGTCGATAGGCTGTCACTACAACAAGCAAGCCATTCGGAAGATTTTGGATAGAAGAATTGACCTGGATCTCATGAAATATTGCAAACTATCAATGTATTCTGTCTGGAAATACAAAAAAATCTGCTCGTAAAATTGGGGATCAGAAAACTAAAAAGGGCAAAAGCAATTTTGCAAAAAGATGAAACTCTAATACTGGGGACTACAGCGACTCAAGCCGTGACCTCCAAGAAAATTGGACCATGATCCAAGAGCAAATTTTCATCCAACTTTACTCAATATTATGAGGATATTGCCACTTCACATAAGATTTGTAAAGTTCCCGTTTCTTATTCCTGTTTTGAAGTCAGAAATTACTTTATCTGCACTACTGTAGGCCTATGATATGGCTGCCTCAAATATCATGGTAAATTGCATGTAGATTACTGTTGTACCTTCATGTACATTTAATCATATTATTCATAGTTATTTTTTGGAATATTTTAAATAAGAAAAAGATTTCAGATATAGCTCATGGAATATCTGATGGAGCCCTTAAGCAATATGCTTAAATAAACATACATAACACATAACATAACATGTGACCAAAAACAATCAAACTATCAGCTATTCTCAATTCTTGAATTACATTCACCATTTTTCCAGGCTGATGCGGCCAGGTCATTTTATGTCACCCTCCTTTTCAGAGAGGTCATCTTGTCTTGTTTTCTATGTACACTCAAAAAAGAGAAAATTGTTGATGGTATGTTGCACAACTTGCCCCAGAAAGAATATCTCTCAGGTAACATGAGGTTTGAATGGTTTCTTCACATGCCCTGACCTTCTTCTGATGTGACATTTAATGCACTGCGTGTGGACCAATAAAAGTCTTGTTTTATTAAAGCTTTCCCAAATAACTGAGAATTAGTTCTAACCAACTTAAACAGCCAAGGATTTTTTGTATTTTACCAAAAATTGACACATGCATGCATTCAGGTGCAAGTATCAAAACGGCAAGCAGTGGAATCAGACAATTCATCTGAGAAATGGTCATTTGTCCACGATTTTCGTGGCTGGTTGATTTATTCGATGAATAAAAGAGCCTACATAAAAGCTTTTGAAAGTTTTTTACATCTTTTTATGGTGAGAATGAAATTTATTTCTGGTCATTGACATCCCAACACCATCAAAGGCCCTGGAATGTTTGAATCAATAAAATGGCAAATGACACAGCTTTGTTCCCTTCACGTGAAGCAAATCCCCTCTCTTCCCGGTTGCAAAAATGAGGTTAAGAACTTCTTTTAATTTCATTGCATTGATGCCAGATGACACGCAGGACTGAATTGAGAGTGAGGGTATAGTTGAAGGCTCCGTTGTCCATTTTACTTTTCAAGTGCCTGTTTCAGACATGAAATTTTGAATCACATGACACAAACTGGAAGAAAATTCAGCAATGAAACATGATATAATTTGATTCACATTAAATAAATTGGAAACCACTTCCAAGATCAGCTTGTGAGCAGCTTACTGGAATTAGCGATATATAAATAATAAATATACCATTATTTTTTATTATCATTATTATTAAGGTTTAGTGTGTTTAAAACTGTTAATATATTTGCCCGAGAAAATCCCTACTCCAGTATCAGCCACTTCATTAGCAGCATTTAAGCAACCGAGGAATTTTCCATGTCATCAAAAAGTGACACAAGCACACCAAGCAGATTTGTAAAAGTAAAATGGGTGTTAGGTGATTCATCTGAGAAATGCTCATTTGTCCACGATTTTCTTTGCTTGTATTTCATTTGATGAATGGAAGAGCCTTTATAAAAGCTTTTCTAATGTTTTTTAAAACTGTTTTTAGATGAAAAGGAAATTTGTTTCTGGTCATTGACATCCCAACACCATGAAAGACCCCGGAATGTTTGAATCAATAAACTGGCAAATTACACGGCTTTGTTCCCTTTACCTGAAACAAATCTATTATTTTCACTGCTACCAAAAATGTGGTTGGGAATTTCATTTCATTTCCGTGCATTGGTGTGAATTGAAATAAATACATAATACTGGGAGTGCTAATGTGCCCAACTGATGCAGACATGTTGTCCATTTTACTTTTCGAATGTCTGTCTCTGACATTATGGAATCTTAAACAAAATCAAATTTCGAATCTTATGAAGAAAAACAGGAAGACACTATATAATGCTAAAGCATGATTTAGTTTGATTTGCAAATTCATTCTTCTCAGTTTTTGAAAAACCATTCATACACAAGGCTTATTTATTGTACCTTTCTGGAATGAGATATATTTCAACAGTACGTACTTACTCAGTGCAAAACTTAAGTTAAGAAGTCCTCGATTCTTCCCAGGTAGTTCCAGAGTATTTCTTTGTACTTTGAGTATGTTAACTTTATCTACTCATAATTACTCCGAACTACTCCGGAAGTGATGCTTCACTGTAAAATTTGAAAACTGAGTTGATGCAAAAATTTGAGCTATCTGAGAATGTTAATAATTTTCAAGCTATGATAGCTCAATCCTACAAGTTGTCAAGGTATGATAGCTCAATGCTGTAAGTTGTCCAATCGAATCATAACATTAAGCTGTGAAAACATGAAAGCTTCAGTTGTTGCAGATAGCTTGACATCTCAGTCATGCCACTTATAGCGCCATCTATAACAAGCACTTCTCATAAGACTGCATTTAGTTTTAAATAATTATTTACTTTCAAGAAAAAATAACATTTATATTACACTATCCCAGAGAAAAAATCAGTAGCACACCACTTTAGCTGGTTACTTTTTTATTTTTATCTCTCTTAAATTAATTTATGGGAGTAATTAGATGCATGCTTTCACACGTCAACCAACATTTCCAAGTCAGAGTGTGTTCAAATATAGGCTTCTAGCACTGTATACCAACTGAGATGAGCCACAGGCCATTGGGATTTATTCACAAGAAATTAATTTTTAAATCTCCTTGTGATGCAATGGTCTTTGTTGAATGCATCTTGGGCCTGTCCATGATGTGCTGAAATGAAGCATACTGGATCAGGTGGATCCCCTTGAGAGATCAAACAATATTTCGGGATTACAGCCCATATTCATAAATAACTTTATAAGACAGGTCACACAAATATAAATGAAAAACAACTAAAAATAAGTCAACACAGCTCAAAATTTTGAGCTGTAAGTCAACACAGCTCATTGTTTTGAGTTTTCTCAGCTTGAATACCTTAGTCAACATAACTTAGTATTTTGAGCTATCTCAGCTCAGTATTTTGAGTTATCTCAGCTTAAAACATTAACCTATGTTAGCTCAATCAACTTGTGCAACCATCTCACTCAATCAATTGAGCTGAATCAGTGCCTCCGATTTTACAGTGTTCTACTCCGAGAGTGAACTACTCCAAGGTTGGTCCAAATCGAACATGGAGGGTGTATTTAAAATTGTCATTACTTGGGAGGATTTTCCAGCTTTTAGAATCCCCTAGTTAATGCCAATTATGCCTAGAATTGACACAGGTCTTCAGTAGAATGCTTTTAATTGATTCAAATGAAATACAAAAACCTTCACCAGAAAAAAACCTATCGGGCACTAAATCAAAGCTTCTGACATGTCATTATTTACATAAACAAATAAAACAACACTGTAAAATTTGAAATATTGAGTCAGCTCAAATGATTGAGTGAGATGGTTGCACAATTTGTTTGAGGCAACATAACTCGTTTTTTTTGAGTTATGATAATCTTTTCGTTGTTATGACTTCAAACAACAAGCTATGATAGCTCAAAGGAATTGTGCAACCATCTCACTCAATCATTTAAGCTGACTCAAAATTCAGATTTTACAGTGAATCATACGTCATGGGATATTCCAATTTCTTGGAGTACTTCCGATCTACTCCAATCTACTCCTGGAAATGCAAACTGAATGATCTGGAGAGAAGTCCTTTACACCAAGAGCACTTTAGAGCAGCGAAACAAAGGTACCCTTTGACAAGCAATAATGGTTCGCGACTTTCTCAATAAAGGTGACTTATGCATCATGCAATGTCATATTGTATTGGTTTAGATATGGTGTTGTCCATTTTGTCAAGCAATATACATGTAGAATGATTTTGCTTTATTTTGAAAAGCCCTCTTTGTTCACCTGGCGTCCTCATTCCAACTGAAATCTAGCATTAAATCTCCGAATTTCAATTAAAAATGTTGGCATCCATCGACGATGTGTGGTCTGAAACAAAGACAATTCTAGGTTAATAGGAAAATAATCTCCTCATTTCAAAAAGCCTTTCAGAAATGAATTGCTTTCACCAAGCAATTAAATTCTTTGCCTGATTACACAAGTGCGGGGGGAGTGCATCAGAAGCCACAGTAAAACATAGAGCACTGTGACATTATCTCGAATATTATTATTTCATCTACTGACGTTTTGAGGGTCACGCAACTAAATCTGGTATATTTCACAAAACATGACATGATTTATATCTTAATATACATGTATATTCTATATTCAGATTGAACATTACCGTCTAAAATATTTAAAAGCAATAAAAAGACTTTTAAAAGAAGACATAACAGTTAAAAAACCAAGCAGCCCATTCAATAGAATCTTGCTCGAATATAATGCTGAAAAGCTTTCTTAATTAATGGGTAAAAGCTTTCTGAATTCTTCCAAATTATTGCCATTTATTTAAATTCCTTCCTTGAATCCTCTGAAGAAAAACATTTTCTTATAACGCATATCTATATATGTTGGACAGCTGCAAAATGCCTTGTTAAACAATGGTCTCCAAACAAAAATGTTAAGTTTTCCAAATACCTGGACACATTTTTGTGATGCAATGCCCTGAAAGACCCTGGATTATTTAAATCAATGAATTGACGAATTACATGTCAACACAATTTGTTGCATCATTTTTGGTCTTCCTTCACACATTTGAATCAGATAACAAACACCGTTTGGTGAAGCCAATTACCCAGCAGGCATTGTGATGTCAGTGTGGTGTTGTATTTTGATTTTCTTGGTCGTGGACTGACCTTGATTTATTAAAAAAGTCACTGCGAAGTTATTGTTTCCCCACACACAGAAGTCAAAAGCCAATGTCAGCATGACATTGTCTGTTGACTGCTATTCTAGTGACACCAGACTGAGGTCAGAAAAAGACCTGACAATGCTGCCAAGGAATTATGTACTTCAGCTTTGATTGACCTTCGGCTGATGTCATACTAAAGTCAGATGCCCATCGGAATGTATCTGCGATGAGATGTTGCATTCACAGCGGATTTTGACTTCCACCCAAGATTATAATCCATCGCTTTTTTTTGCAAACCCACATTTACCGTAACATAATTTAGACATCAAATCCGACCTCAGAATGGTGTAGTATTTACGACACTTGCAAGCTGGGTAGTTTCATAATTTCAAAAATTGTCCTTTACAAATGAGCTGCTAAAACTTTCCATTGTGAAGTCAGCAACACATGGTATGCTTATAGAAAATCCTTTTTACAAACATGATAGTGTGGTAGGTAGATTTTCAAGAATCCCGTCTAACACAGGCTGCCCTCACTGACCACAATTGCCATCAAATCACTCCAGTGAAGCTCCAGGACTGGGAGTACAACCCAGCTGCTCAGAAGCTAGTGGATTCAATTTTAAAAGCAACTGCCTTCACCATTAGACCATGGAGAACTGTAGTATTATTATAACTTGAGCTGAAAAGACAATTCACAGAATGTGAGATATATTTCTGCTTCTGCTTCTGCTTCTGCCGTTTACTCGATATAGTCAACAGGTTGACTATTACATCAAGACGGTCAGTCTGCTAAGAGAATAAGATAGACAACAGTAGAAAATAGATACAAGGTTATAGGATGCAGTATATTGACAGTGCTGGATAAAAACAGAATGTAGTGAGGTGGTTATTTAATTTTGGATAATTTATGTTTAAAGCTATCGAGAGTTGGAGCTGTTAGTATGGAAGATGGTAAATTGTTCCACTCTCTTACTGTTACCATGCACAATAACATCAGAGGAAACCAAGACCAATAAGAAAGAAATCACCTGCTATACGAAGAAGGCCCAAGAGCCAGACATGTCTGGAATTTTTTCCACACAAGGAATATGTAATAATTATGTGACCCAAGGCGCATGTTTACCACAGATTACAGGGGCAATAGTTATATCTTAATCAATTTTTCATTCCCTATTCATTACACGATCTCAGGTTATTTCATATAAAGCCTATGGTGCACATTTGCTGAATTTATTAAACAAATCTAGGGGCGTATCTAGAAATGGCCTGAGGGAGGTCATTACACGGGGTGAATACCCAGCACTCCGCAGCGTTTCCTCTGTGTCTTGAATGTTAATTTTTGGCCAGGGTTGGGGGCATGGGCCTAAATACGCCAATTAAATAATAATATCAAATGTGTCTAAAAATAAACACAATTGGAACAACTCCTATGAAATTTTGGGTTTTTTTAGGTCGTAATCTATATTTGCAAAATCAAATTTTCTAACTTCCCTTCAATATTGTTTGCAATTGCGTAACAGGGAAAAATTGTATGAGTAAGAAAAGCCTTACGTGCATGAAATCTGGCTATAGATCTGCCATGACTAAAGATTTGCCATTATGATATATATACACTTTACTAATATTTAGTAATTTTGATATACATTTTACAGACAATTTTGTCGAGGTCAGAGATATGAAGAACATGCTTGTATTTTGTGCCTTAGATCAATTCTGGAACCACTTATTCTTTCAAATTCCTTGTCAATATTACATTCTTTAAAATAGATTGCATGCCATTAAGGATACTTGCCAACTGCAATTAATTTCAAAAGCATTTCTCAAGCCCAATACCAACATCTCCTGTGTCTCTTGTTTAATGTCACCACAAAAATTAACCATAGATCAAGAAATTGATTCTCAGTCTCATGCAATATTGGGATAATTCTCAATTTCCATTTCTCTCCTCAAAAGGAGGGCCATTGAATTTTCCTCTCCTGGGAGTTCTCCAAATCCACGAGAATTATTGCAAAGGACTTTCAAAAAAACACTTTTAAAAAGAATAATTGAACAAGAGTGTCTTTGTTCCATGTAAAATGAAAAGTTCATTGGTTGTATGATATGTTGAATAAGACAGACTGTTACAGATATTAAATATGTTACTCAACTTACGTATGCAACCTCTTCTGTTATGCCAGGTCAGAAAAGTAATTTTCATTTCAACTTTTCTGAGATCATAAGTGAATTTACATCTTAAAATCAATTTTTATCTTGGACCAGTTACAGGTGATTTCATTAACAGATTCATCATGGAATACAACAAGTGCAAATGGGATGCTTCCCTTCTCCTTACAATTATTACAGAAAGTCATAGCAATGTAGAGCACAATTTGAGTGTTCTGTGCAGTTGTGCTATGGATTTATTCAGAAAGCGTTAATTCTTTCAAATCTATTTGAATGTCAACATTACATGTCCAAAAATTAGATCGCATCCTGTTAAGCTAGAATACTCACAAATTTGAAACCTCAATTAATTTCAAAAGCATTTCTCAAGCCCAACACCGACATCTTGCCCCAATTTCTCCCTGTTGCTGTCAGCGCAAAAATTAACCATTGATAAGGGAAATTCATCCTCAGTATCATGCAATACTGGGATAATTCTCAATTTCTGTCCTCCTCAAAAGGAGGGCCATTGAGGTTCCCAACAATTGGGGTTCTACAAATTTATTAGACTTATATTCAATGGGCTTCGGAAAGAAATGCTCAAGAATTATGATAACAATAGAGCAATGAGCAACCAACTACCTGATTGCATGGCATCATAGGATAACAACTTCATGATCAATAAATATGCTATCTCTTGCTCTAACTCAACCCTATGTTTTTCCAGATGAGTAAAAAAAAACTTTCAAAAAGTATCTGGAATGTGATAAATTTAATTTTCATGTAACTTGACATAAGAGCTCTGCTGCTCTATATGGATAAGCACTTTGAAAGAGTCAGTGAGCAGTTTTACAAAACTGAGCACTGCTTAAAGAGCTTCCACACTATGTGTCATGTCTGCTATGGTGTGATATCCCATTGAACAGCCAAGTGATGTCATACTTCCAAACAAATAGAAAGACCTGCCTCATACTCTTTAGAAAATGTTTTTATTTCTATTTGGAAAAATCAAAAGATTTAGCATTTCTGAAAAAAATGAAAGTATATTTTAGACTCTCGAACCTCATATTCAAGAGTCTGATTGTCAATTTTTTTAGATACTCTGGAGCAGTTCATACCAAATATGTTATGGTAAATGGCTGAAGGCAGAAATTAATAAATAGCACAGATAAAACATTGTCAAAAAGCATCTCGACAGATTGTTAATTACCCGATGTTAAACCATTCACAAATTAAATGTCTGTCATTAGGGAAAACGAGTCCAACATTGCAAACGGAAACTTGATTAACTCATTTTTTACACTGTCAAAGATGATAAAAATGAAAGTGGAAAAAATAACGGGCGAACCATTTGCTGTATTAGGCTCAGTAAAGCACAAAGAAATATATTTTCCAAGAAGATGCTGCCACTTGAATTATATATAAAATCATATTAACTAGTACTTAACAAACTGTTAGATAGCTTTGAGACAGTCTCATAATTATGTGCTATCTATTAATTTCTGGCTTTTTTCATTTCATCATAACATACAGAATCTTATATGAACTGTTCCAGAGTAGGAGAGAGCGGGGCACAGTGAGACACTTTTTTTATTTTCAAGTGTTCCAAAATGTTGGCAGTAACGAGTTAAATGAGATCAGGTCCACATTATAGATAATGCTGTTGGGTATATTGTCTTGTAGTTTCAGGTTCCTAGCTTTCACAAGTTTGGAGAAATTTTGAGTTAAGTCCATGCTCGTTGAGCGCCTCGCTGTGCCCTGTGGGCGGGGCACAGTGAGGCAGCAGACGGGGCACAGTGAGACAGGACATCTGCAGCCATAACTGCCGATCCCCAGGACCTTCGGAATTGTTCTATCAATTGTTGCTGCAGAAACTGCTATACTCTTATAAAAGCAGCTGGCTAGGTGATTTTTTTAGGTCCTTTTTGAGCATGTTTCGAATTTCATCGCACAGGACACATTCACGACTTATTTAACCTGCCGCACCTGTTACATACTAATCAAAATTCTTTCGGATGCTTCCCTTTGGATATGACTCACTAAAATCAGTAGTTTATAGCAGGCATTTTGTTTTTAATAGTGAATTGTGAGCTATACATTACATTCAGCTCCTTTCGAGTGTATTTTGTGATGTCTCACTGTTCCCCGCCTCAAACTGTCTCACTGTGCCCCAGGCAGCACTCTTTATAAAATGTTTGAATCCTGCGGACCAGATGCCTGTATTGTGGTTTATCATCTCACTAAACTATGACAAATAATTAACGTTTGAATCCTAGGCAATTGATTTGTATTACAGCATTTTTCCTGGGAATTATAACAAAAAGTTGTTTGGCAAAATTATTTACTTTCATTGGCTAAAAACCAAAATATTGAAATTCCGCTCTCGATATGTTGTGTAGGCATTCAGGATATAGGACAGTCTGTCACTTACTTACTATACTAAAGAGGGTTGATCTGTAAACAGTACCAGAAGCTATGGGCTTTGTCTCACTGTGCCTGCCGTCTCACTGTGCCCTGCTTTCCCCTACCTTAAAAAATAAGTATTCATGGGTTTACTTTTAATCTCTTATGCATTTAAAAGATTGGTGCGTAAAGTTCTCTGAAAAACAAATTGCAAGATGTTTCTACTGAACATGACCTGACAAATAGTGACATAATTTGCTAGATATAGATAACTTATCTTAAGCTTGGTATTCACAAAAAAGAAGGATAGGCAGGCGCACCCATTGAAGCATTATATATTATTTGACTTTGTCATGCTGGGGCAACTGCCTTTATGGAAAAAAGATGAATTCAAGGAATGGGAAATATGTCATAAAGAGAACATCAAAGAACAAAAGATGAATAGAAAAACTCACCTGATATACGAAGAAAGTGCAGGACATATCTGGAATGTTTTTCAAAATTCAGATGAGCAATATGTCATAATGATGTGACCCAGGGGGCATGTTTACCACTTGACAGCCTTTGTCAGAGACAGGTCGTCTTGAAGTGCTTCAACACAGGTAAACACGTACAGTGTAAGCACTCCAAAGAGAGAAACACTGGAATGTGTTCATTGAAAATAGCTAAGAAAGATCAAGCTTGCCAGCATCTTACAGTTTGTCTCATAACATGCAAACTGGTGTTTGGCTTGATTACTCAGCATCTACAGGTCACACAGTAGAAATATACACAGTCAGGGGTAGATTAGCTATTTTGTCATTTTCTATCAAGTTTTTGTGATGTTTTGGTGTAGGTTTTGTGAGAATTTTGACTTCGAACCTCCATGCTTGAAATGAGACAGACTGTAATTCACATCTTCCTAAATATTATCAGAATGCTGAGTTAAGGTCCTAATATCATTGTCTGTCCAACCATTAAGAACTTGTCTGATAGGTTTAAGACATGTCAGCAAGAGAATTGCTAGTTTGTATGAAAAAAAAAATCATGTTACAAACAAACAGTACATCCATTCACTTAGATAAGTAAGAAAACAATTTTTTTTTTTTTTTTTTTTCTTACACCTTGTACATTAGTTTACAAGTATAAATATAATCAACTGTTATTTATAATTACAAAATGGTGTAAGAAGGGGGTGCATTCGAGTATACATATACTATAACCCGAGGGTGAATGCACCCCCTGACATAGGTTAATAATGAAATACAATTCCAAAAAAACAATAATAAATAAATAAATCACAATAATCAAAGTTACTCAGAAATGAAACAATTCATCAGGATTTACAATATTTGATTACTTTCTGGCATTTATATTAACTTATCATATTACTTAAAACATTTCAAATCTTATTTTATCTATATAAATATATACAGAACTATCTAATTATCATTAAAAAAAATAAATAAAATAAAAAAAAAATTTGTTTTCTAGTATAACAAAACGTCAATAGTCTGCTTTTCAACAGTTGAAAAAATTGTTGATATTAAATATTAAACATTAATAGACACATGGAAAAGCCAATGAATTTTATAATCATGATCAAGATTACAAGTAGTAATATAATCCATAAGTTTTATCTAGTTGTAGCTGTCTAGGACATGCTTCCGAAAACATCGAGAAAATAACTTACTATTAGTCTTGTTCTTTATATAATTTGCCAATAATAACCAAAAATTTGGTGCCCTACCAAGAAAACTATTGTTGTATATTTGTAATGTATGTCGAGGCGTTAAAAGATTGTTTCAATTTAATAAAAATAAAATAAAAAAAATAAAAAATAAAAATAGAAAAGAATATTCAAGGAATGAGAGATATGGCATCAAGAGAACATCAAAGAACATCACAACAAAAGAAATCACCTGCTATACGGAGAAGGTGCCAGACATGTCTGGAATGTTTTTCAGATGAGCAATATGTCATAATGATGTGACCCAGGGGGCATGTTTACCACTTGGCTGCTTTAGCCAGAGAGAGAATATCTTGAAGTGCTACAAAACAGGTAAACACAACAAAGGGAATTGGAAAACAGAATGAGTCCATAAAAAATTGTTTGCCAGTATTTTATCACATGTCTCATCATTATCATTCTGTCTTCATCAGAAGGGGGTAGGGTTGGTCTAGCGGTAGCCTGCTGGATTGCCAATCGCTGGCTCCAGGGTTCGAGTCTAGCTCTTGCCGGGTCACCTGGGCCTGTGTTGGACAGCTGTTTCAATCATCCTTCGCCTCATTGCCGTGTCCTCCTCCTGTCCTAATTAGCCTAAAAAGGACAAAAATACAGGACTTAAAGCCAAATCATCCATCCATCCATCGTCGTCATCAGAAACTCTTAAGCATACTCGCCAACAGCAATTAATTTCATGAGCATCTCTTGAGCCAAATTGCCTACATTTTGCCCCGATTTCTCCTGTTTTTTGCTAGCACAAAAATTAACCATACATGTAGATCAAAGAATAAATTCTCAGTGTCATGCCATATTGGGATAATTTTCAATTTCCATCACTCAACAAAATGAGGGCCATTAAAGTTTCATTTTTGGGAGATCCGCCAATTCAAGAGAACTATTCGAAGTATTTATAAAGATACCCTGGAACAAGATAGGAAGCATTACTCAGGAAGGGTAACAATTAGTATATTTTATACCCAGCAAGTATGTTTATTAGATTGTTACATTAGACAGCAAATTCATTACCCAAATTAACTTCATGAGCCCTCAATTTGGTATGAGAAATTATAATTTAATTTTTAATTTCAAGTCTTGTGCTGCTGCTTAAACAAAGGTAAAATAGTGAAGCCTGATTAAGTACCACAGGTAAAATTCATTAACAAAGCCAATGTGGCAGTTTCTTAATTACAAATCAGAGTATTTCATTAAACATTCACAATTAAAATCTTTAATAAGAGAAAATGAGATCATTTGTGCTAAAATGAATTGTTGCACGATGTTACGCTGTCAAAAAAAAGTTTACAAAATGAGATTTCATATTCTTGATCGTGTGTTCAATAACTGGCTTATACCATGAGACAAAAAAAAACATGTAAATTATTACATAATTGGACAACGAAGAATATGGGAATTATCGTAATGAAAAACTGGCCTTTGATTGGTTTACAGAGTTTTTAAATGGTATAAGTTACAACTATGGTTATATAAATATTATGGTTTTATTCTATATGGGGCCGATCCCAGACAGAAATGCCTGCTGGCAATCACACTAATCATTGTTGTAAGTGTAAAAATTTCAAGAGAGTTTCAGATTAGGCTTCCTTGGTCAGCTGATAGGATAGCATCATATCCAATCCCCTTAATACGATTATTTATAGAAGTTATTTTTAGGGGTGTACCGATCAAGTATTTAGCCGAACCGAACCGGACACCAATCATGGCCCTCATGACCGGCCGAAACCGAGCCCGAACCGAACCTTTCCATGCATGATAGTCCTGTTAACTCTCCCTTAGTCAACAGGTGGCTCCCTGCTTCATTGGTATGATTACGCAACAGCAGCTGTTGTGCAACGGACCAGGAAGAACTGAGAAAAGACTTCATGACATTATTTCTTACTTCAACAAATTTTTAGAATAAAAAAATTGACAATAATTTGACAATCTTATTTAACCAACTACATATCTTGTTATGTAGTATGTACCTATATCAAATTTACCTCATCATCAGGACGAGTAGAAAGCCATACATATGTGTAATCAGGCCAAAGGCTAAATGTATATAAACATGTTTTTTGTGTTGATGAAATCTATTGGGCCCCTTCATAGTCACACAAAACTTGGAAGTTAATATAATTTATAAATTCATTATGCCCTGGAATATCTATCTATCTATCTATCTATCTATCTATCTATCTATCTATCTATCTATCTATCTATCTATCTATGTATATGTCTATAATCCAAAGGTGTTATAAATGTTGCGAGCCAATGTGCTTACTGTTTTAATAGATCTGAAATTTTAATGTTACAATTCTTAAAAAGAAGTGTAGCTTCACAGATTTTATTGCCCCCCCCCCTACCAAATCCAAGGGTACCTCCTCAGGGCCGTTCAGGGCACCGGGTCTGACCTTGCAGGGAAGGTCAGTTGTTGACTGCCCTTACCCTCCCCCCTGCCCTACCTCAAACTCGGCAATCAATAAATGGTTCCTATTTAGTGTGTGAAATGATTTTGAGATAGATGACTTTTTGAGTGTGTGTTATGTTTCTTTACAAAACGTTCTTAGCCTATTACAATAACTTATTACTTGTGAAGAAGTTTTTGTCAATTGTTTCTCCAGACTTATTTAAACAGTAGATATAGGCCTAAGTGATATTTTTAATAGGAAATCGGGAATAATGAGAGCATTGCTAGGTGTTACCCTGATTGAAACTTATTTGCTTTCTTACTACATTTACTTCATTGAAAGTAATAATTCGCAATTTAATAAATGTATTTTTTTTTTTAATTAAATTTCCTCACCTATTTGTATCAGCAACATTAAAAACGGACTATTTTTTATCTCATTGTAACAGGATTGTGTATTGGGAGAATGGGGGGGGGGCAATTAAGGGCCTGGCTGGGGCAAATGTTTTCGCGCTGGCCCAGTCACCGGACAAGCACCCTTCTAACATAATTTTATAACTGAGGGACTTAGTTACCATAATCCACATATGGATGGCCTTCAGCCATTGATTGGTCCTTTTTGAAAAAATCGAATCATTGACACATGATTTATCTTGCTCCTTCCTCTTTTGTATGCATGTATTACAAATATAATCATCAGATGAGAACAAGAAAAACATTTGCTATAGTAATACTGCAATGATCATTTTAGTTCAATGTTGGGAGGTATAGTTTTTCCTTTAAAACTGTGTTTTAGTCTTTTTTACAAAATGTATATATTCAATATAACTAAATGTGATAAAAAGGCATTTTATCAAAAGTCAATAAGACTTTGTGTATTATTTGTCAACTATTCAGTGCTAATGACTAAAATTGAATTAGCATTCTGGTTCATTTTCAAATTAATCTGGATTATGTATGCCTTCCAATTATAAAATGTGACTCTCAGTATTCAATAATCTAAATTGCTTGCATGGGGCTTCAGGGTTAGAATGTATAAATTAAGATATAAAGAAATATTTTATTGAATGCAAGCAGAATGAAAGCAATCTCTGTCTGACCCATGTTATGCAATAGCAGATGTCAGCGCCTCGAGTCAAGCAAGCGTGACTTCGCTTTGGAGTAGGAGAGGGGGGGGCGCGTTATAAATAGGGGGTGGGGAAAGGGGTGCCACTGAATTAGTGACCGGCCTGATTTGATGCCGAGTAACCAAACCGAACTAGAGAATACCGAAACAGGCCGAACCGAACACCGAGCACAGGTTCGGTACACCCCTAGTTATTTTGTTTCTAAAGAGTGATTTTTGCTTGAGAAATGCATTTTGGTATTATGCCATATTGTATTATACTAATGATTTGGTTAAGAGTTATTAATGTGGATCACATTCATCACGCAACAATATTTTCTGTTGAGGAGCATTGAGTGTCGGGTGAAGTGCATGTACAGGAAAAGCCTTGAATGAAGTGCCATTACCCCTGAGGGGTTGGAAGGGGTTTTTTATAATGCATGAAATTGGACCATGCCTTCTAAATTATTTTTAAAGCCCTTTCAGCTGGTCTTTTGCATCTGAAACCATAGAGAGCTGATGTTCCAGAAATATTGATACCCCGATGCACTTCAATCAGTGAAAAACACTAAATGTACTGAATTGTCGCATGCACATCTGAATTTATTTTTCCAAGATAATCCTTTAAATCTGAAATCTCAGCTTGTTTTATTTCAGTTTTGAAAACAGTTCGCATGTAATTCAGTTTACTTGACAATTTCAATTAATTTCATGAGCACCTGTTAAACCCAAAGCAAATATTTTACTCAAGCTTCATGCATTTTCAGCATTGTAAAAAGCCATTGATCAACAAGTTCATTCTCTCTATTGTGGCATTATTTTTTTTCTTTTAAGACAGTTTCACTAACTGCATATTTTGAAATAGAAAACCTTTGAAGTCTCCATAACACCCATTCAGTTCTTGTGTCTTGGCATTATTCCTTGAAATGAACTGAAAAATTCTGTCTGATGCAATTTCATAAGACAGGATGTTCCTCAATCTTATGTCATTAACATATACCTACATATTGTAAATTTGTAATTCACCTATTTGGTCTTCTTGTAGCATCTGTGGATGCAAATACAGAATCTTGGCACGGAAGAAAATGACAAAAGGTGTGATGCGCAAATTAACTAAAAGGCACAATTTATTATGCCTCAGTGATGTTCTCTTGGTGCTTCTGTCAAGATAATCTTCTTGTGCCAAATCAATTTGCCACTTCATTTATCAAGGTACAAACCAGTTGAGGGGATAAGCTCCATGTAACAAGTTTGGTACAAAGTTTAATTCGGTCTTGTTCTTTGATTAAAAGGATAAACTTCAAAAGAAAACAGTCCATGTCTTAAGACAAGAACCCTGTCACTAGCTGGTAACAAACAGGTGTAACTAGATCACAAGTCTAATATGAAATGGCCATTACATTTCCAGCTCCTAATTGATTTTGACAATTTACAAGAAAGCACCCCTTGCAATAGTCAAAATGACAAATTATTTTTTTAAAAAAGCAGTTCAAGATATTAGGCAAAATGCAAACATTTGCAAAAGATATGTTGTTACTCTGTGGAGTCAAAGAAGTGTATGCTTCCTTCAAGCCTTGCTTTGTGGTCTGAAAGTTAGTGCACTGTCACATCCAATACCTTTTAAAATGATTTCACAGCAATCATTTTGTTTCTGAAGGGTGATTTTTGCTTGAGAAATGCATTTTTGTATTTTTGCCATATTGGATAATTCTCATGATTTTGTAAAAGGGTATTGATGTGGATCACATTCCTCAAGCAATTAATTTCTTTAGCTGAGGAGCACTTTTATTTCAGCAGCTAAGTGTCAGCTGACGTGCATGTACATTAAAAGCCTTGAACGAAGTAGTATTACCCCTGAGTAGAAGAAAAACGGTTTTTCTAACCCAAAAAAATTGTGCCAGGCCTTGTTAAATATTTCTTAAAAGATTTAGTATGGACTGTTGCATCTGGAACCAGAATCTAAATTCTTCAAATAAATAAAGAGCTAATGTTCCAGAAATATTGATACCTGGATGCAATTTAATCAATGAAAAAACTGCAATGTCTACGGGATTGCTTGCATGCACATCTGAATTGATTTTATGAAAATAATCCTTTAAATCAAAGATCTCAGCTTGTTTTATTCAGTTTTAAAAATGGTTTGCAGGCCATCCAGTTTACTTGCCAAACAAAATTAATTTCATGAGCACCTCTTAAGCCCAATACCAATATTTAATTCCACTTTCTTTTTCACGATTTGCTTGCTGCATTGTTTAAGCAATCGATCAAGAAATTAATTCTTTAATCATGGTTTTATGCGTGCTTTCATTGACAGTGTCAACCGTATTTTGAAATGAAAAGTCCTTGACGTTTCAAAAATTCTCATGCTGTCATTACTTCTGGAAATTAGCCAAAAAATTAAGTCTGATGCTCAAACAGAGAGTTGCCTATTCTTTGTCAATGCTGAACGGGTCATCTTGAAAAATTATGCATCTGGATAAGATCCATGAGTGAGCACTGAGTTAGATACAAATATATCATTTATTAACCTGAAAATGAACCATGTAATATTGGCTGCTGGTACTTCCGTTTGCACAGGATCATCCTCTTTCCAATCGTGCATGCAGATTCCAGCCAGTATGATATTGATCTTGTTTGCATGACATGTCATGAAAACATTTTAGTTTGCCTCTTTAGTTTGCTTTTATTATCGATGGATACAAATACAGAACCTTGGACTGGAACTTGATGGGAAACAAATGCCACAAGGTGTGATGAACAAATTGCCCAAAAGGCACATAATTATCATGCCTCAGTGATGTTCTCTTTATGTTTCCAAGATAATCTTTCATGCTAAATCAATTTACCATTCAATTTATCAAGGTAGAAACAGGTTGAGGGGATAGGCGCCGTGTCCGAAATTTGTCACTAATGGTTTGATTAGGTCACAATCCTATGATTAAGAGGATCAACTTCAAAAGAAAACAGTTCATGTCTTAAGATAAGCATCCTGTCAGAAGCTGGTTCCACACAGGTGTGACTAGGTCACAAGCCTGGGTTTAACATCTAAGCAGTAATGACCATGGCAAACATCTGCACCAGAACAATGTTGACACATTTTAAAAAAGAAACTACCTGTATGATTGTGTCCATGAATGTGATTTGCAGTAGCCCTAATGATATCATTTTGTCTTTGAAAAAAAAATCATCCAAGAAAATATTTTAGGCAATATATGGTTCACATTCACCGTTAAAAAATAATTGTCAATTTACAGACATTTCGGGAAAATTTTTTTCCAGAACACTCTGTAAGTTCACAAAAAACATATTTGTGGGCATACTGGAATTTCAGTAATCATACAGGTAGTTTTGACAGTAATGATTGAGACTTTTCAGTTCGCTCACAGAATTACCAGTTATATATCAATGACTTGTGAAAGGTGTCACAAATACAGAAACTGAGATTGTTAGTTTTATTTTTTTTGTTGGTTCATGATAACGAATATTAATCTGTTTATAGAATGGGTTTTATAAGCTCTATATATTATTACTAATTTTAGCACAAGCACTGTAGGATTTTAAACAAAATTACTGAGCCAATGAAAAAATCAGGAAATAGACCTTGCAAGAACTTTAGAATCCATAACATAGAAAATTATTTGTGTTCATTACTTAGATAGATAGATAGATAGATAGATAGATAGACAAACAGATTCTTTAATATTGAAAATTGTTATTTTTTGCTGAAAATATGACAAGAACACTAATATAAAAAACAAGTGGAATGAAGAAGAGAAGTTGCACTATATGATGCTGGAGGCACCTTTTTTAATTTAAATCCTCGTTCCATGGGGTCTTGGTGGAAACTGAGCCATTTTTGACGTCTTACTGAGCGAGAAAAAAACACACAGACCAAAATTTAAAAAACGTGCTTTTATTGACACCTTATTTGTATTTCTGCTTTTAAAATCGATGTCTCGGCCTTTTTAGTGTTTTTATCCTACTTCAAGCTAAAAATAGCATTTTTCATTATTTAAAATAAAAGTTTAACCTTTTTTTTTTTTAAATTGATCATCATTCAAAGGCATTGCATTGCGGTCCAAAAAAGCTCAAAATGCATTAACCAACCACAGATGGATGGATAGATAGCTAGATAGATAGGAAGATGGAAAGATAGGAAGATAGGAAGATGGAAAGATAGGAAGATAGAAAGATAGAAAGATAGAAAGATAGAAAAAAAGAAAAGAAAGAAAGATAGAAAAAAAGAAAAGAAAGAAAGAAAGAAAGAAAGAAAGAAAGATAGATAGATAGATAGATAGATAGATAGATGGATAGATGGATAGATAGATGTATAGATAGATGGATAGATAGATAGATGGATAGATAGATAGATAGATAGATAGATAGATAGATTAGATATCAATAATTATTGATGGGTTTCTTGAAGAAAGATAGGTTGATTGGAATAGTATTGGTTGACAGATAGTTGGATAGAAAAATAGATAGAAAGATTGACAGATAGATCGATAGATATGGTTAATGCAGTTCTCTAAGCCCAGTTCTGGGCACTCACAAGGGTTGATTAATGAGATAGAAAAGGGACAGCGAGAGCCCTCAACACATAGATATAGCCCTCACCCCATGCATCTGAGTGATCTTTTTCTTGCCAAGCACAGACACTGATACGAGGGGCCACCGATTTAACATCTCATCCAAACGACATCCAGCTGAGATTTTGCTCTTGACAGTTCACATAACCCCTCTGTCACCCAACTGCTGAAAGAGCTCATCTATAATAAAGCTTCTAAATAAGGGAAATAAAAGTATCTTTTGGAAAC
Organism: Platynereis dumerilii; assembly: GCA_026936325.1. NCBI lineage: Eukaryota > Metazoa > Annelida > Polychaeta > Phyllodocida > Nereididae > Platynereis > Platynereis dumerilii. Next base: position 104,473 of record JAPTHN010000237.1, on the reverse strand, counting down.
AATATTTGTACAGACTTCCAGTGGAGCAAGAGACTGTAACCAATCAGTCAACTACCTTTGCTGTTTCTGTTTAATTACTTGGTCATTATTCCACCAACTTTAAGTTCTGATGGATTAGTCTTGTTACATATCAAGCAAAAATTCATGACAGAACCCCAAACATGTGGTGTCTATCCAGCATAAGTAGTAGGTATAGTTACTGCCAAAAGTACCATAAAATTCATTTATTCACTGAAGCCAAATGATTTTAGCAGACGTTAATACTGAGGAAGAGCCCAAATCATTGATATTGAGAAAAAATAAAAGAGTGATATCATTGTCTGGAATAACTTGAAATCAATCACTAATTTTGCAAAACACATGGCTTCAAAATATATTCAGCTGCAAGCTCATTTTCCAGTAGTGACATCAGCCTTGCCATTCTTCAGATGCATGATGATAATAGAAGGTATAAAATTATGTGAAACTCTAGAAGCCAAATTTCTGAAAGTACAGACATGCACACTATTTGATGAAACTCACATGCTCCGTAGCATTTTTCGTTTCTTTTGAAATCGTCTTTCAGCATGATTAACAGGTTGACATCTTTATAACTATACCTCAAAATGCAGAATCATACATTGATCATGTCACACAAAACTATTGTATCAAACTTTATTTCAAGAGACGTCTTGTGAGATACTGTGAATTCTGGTTATAAACACAATTTCTTAAAAAACTGCACATATTCACTCTCAATAATCATGCGATGTACAAGTCATCAATTGGATGACATTAGGACTTAAAACAAAATTATTATAACATCTGTAAATTTCTTTTGTATTGTTGTTATTTCTGGTCCGGGAAGCAAAGTAAGTATCACACATAGTTGCCAATCGCTGGATCCTGGGTTCAATTTCCATACTGGGCGGGTCACCTGGATCTATGTTGACCTTTTGCCTTATTCCTACATCCTCTTCCAAGGGCATAAATACAGGAGAAGAGGCATTGATCATCCATTTCCATTGGCATTTCTGATGAATCTCTGAAAAGATAAATTATTGTAATGTATAACACATATTCTACACAACTACAATTATCTTACAAATGAGTTACATGTTAATTCTTTGTTCTCTCATCAACCAACCCTATAATTGAAATAGGCCTGCTTTGACTGTGATCGAAATCATAATTATGAAATAATAGTTATGGTATTTAAGTGATTAAACAATCCTCTAAGACAATAGATTTATATTGAAAGATATCAGTCAGAAAGTCAATATGCAAGAGTATTCAAATTTGTACATGAGCAAATTTATGGATATACCAAATTTTCAATAACTCGTAGAAGAGAAAAAAACAGTTAAGTTGGAAAACAATTATAGTTTCGATGCCAAGTTTTCTTGTTGGACAAGGAGGCAGGGAACTAAGTTATAACAGCGTTATAGCTCAAACGTGAATTGTTTCTTATGCCTTGATTTGAGTTTCCTCCGATTGGGGAGGTTAGGGCAAGTTGTCTCAATTTTTTTTTTTAGCATTTTCCCTATGCATGATTCAGGCAGGTTTCAAGACAGATGACAAGGGACATGATCATAGTTATTCATAAATAAAAAGTAGTGATTGTGGCACAACTTGTCTTTAGGTGGGTAAAAATGTACCAAATGATTGACAAGGTGTCATTCCTCCAAACTTATAATAGTGATATATTACTTGTAACTCATCAAAAATTGATGCTTTACACTGTAAACCCAAACAAAGCAAAATGTGGCAAACACTGTCCAGAATTATAAGTTTCTTTGGAAAGTCTAATTGAATATTATTTTTAATCTCAGTTATATAGCATCATGCCTAAGGCAAGTTATATCCAATAGCGACAATATATTGTGACCTGCTCAACCAAAATGAGTTCTAAGTAGGCAATTAATATTTCCCACAAATGAGCAAAATGTGTTACAAGGTCACATTTTGATGTTTTTTAGCTGTTGGTGCCACGTTTTAGCAAAAGTTATTTTCTTTGAATAATTAAGACCATTTTTACCAAAAATTGATTTTAAATTTTCAAAATTTGGTGTCTTTCTAGATTTTCTTAGTTCTTTCATTGCATTGGCGGGAAATTCAAATGCCTTTTTCTCTGAGTTAGATGTTTCGTATCATCAATGTTTGATGTGCCATATCTTCGGATTGGATGAAGATATCAGAACATATGAACCATCATTTTAAAGCCCATTTCCAGTAGAATAAAATCATTTTCACAACTAAATAAGACAGGAGGTCGACTTTGAACTCATTTTGGTGGAGCAGGTCACATAATAGAAATAAAATAAGTTGCCAAAAATCATAGATTAAATCTGACAACCCAGAATGTCAGATAGGCCCACTACCTACCTTCAGCAATAAGCTGGAGAGACATCACCTAATTGCAAATAATATTGTGCAAATGAGAAACATTATTGTCCATCCTCAGGACATCAAATTTACACTTACATTATCACAAAGTAAATCTGACAAATTGCATTTACCTTACACACACCTCTCTCCAAAATAGAAAATTTATATCTTACCTTTCTCTGTTCTCAGGTGTTTGGATTGAGAAATACAAATCAGTTCCTTCATAACTTATTTCATTATCCTTTTTGTGTTTCTATTCAGAGGTGAGATTTAAAAACTATGACAGACATTTACAAATTGTGATACAACAACACCTCAGTAACAATGAAAGAGACATTTCACAGATATCTGCACATACACTGTGAGAAGCCAGTACTTGTACAGATAATTATGTAAGTAAATTGATTACAGAAATGTGTGCCAAAAGAGCAGGAACTGTAAGCTTTTCTGAACTGGCAGTTATCCAACAGATTTTCCTGTAGCCTTACAGAATTTTCTGTACCTCTACGCAAAATTTTTAACAGTGCACTTATCCATATATAGAATAAATCCTGGTTATGGCATCCTTCCACATAACCAACAACAGTGGTCGAAATAGGCCATTTCATTTAGGGGGTCCCAAAGGGTTGAAGAGCCTCTAGACTTGTAGCCAGGACTGTGCAGGCTGAAGACTGAAGCCGAAGAGTTTCAGATGCTCTAAAATGAATTCTGGGCATTTTAAAGACATGTCGTATGACTCGTATCTGAATATTAACCCTATAGCTATAATGTTTATAAATCACAGGAGGTTGTTGTATTCTGAATAGGCTTTACTTGCTGCTTCATGCCTATTCTTCTCTATACATTCAATAATTGGCGGGGGGGGGGGTCCAGGCCCCCTCCTCATTTCGACCACTGACCAACAATGTAAATGGATACTTCAGAAACTCTTTGCCAATTCTTTGAAGAATTTCCTTCTGTTTGCTCTTTATAAAAAGTAATCATTGCTCAATAAATCCATCTGCTTTGCTGTGCCACATTGGGTAATTCTCATCATTCAGGAGAGAGAGCAATTGACCGGGTTTGTGGATACATCCATTAAGAAATTATTGCTTTGGTTGAAGAGGCGCTTGAACGACAACTTATTTTGAAGGGAGGGGAAGCTTGCATGGCTTCTAGAGTCTGAAAAACAACAGAAGCCTTGAAATATTCATTCCTAAGGCATTTCTAAGGTAAGGAAATGAGACCATGTCTCAGTTGAAATGAAAGGTCAGTGGGTGGTAATTAAATACATAAATCATACTGTCAAACTTTCTAAATATTTGAAGAATAGGAATATGAAATTATGATAATTATATTTACCAGTCGTTGCAGAATAATCATCAGCAAAAGGTTTTCAATGGCTGAATGAAGGAAGAGGATTCTTTCTCTGATAAATTATATTCCTTTTGTGTTTGACATCTTATTTCCTCCTCTTTAGGGCAGTTCATTTATTTCCTTGCCTTGTTTCTTTTGCCTGTCTCTGAAGGTGGAAATTGCTCTTATTGAACTATCATGGTATTATGTAAAATATCTTGCGTGTCAATGAGTCAGCTGGAAATTCGATAAAATGTAAAATATGTTGTTTCTTACCACATATTTGCAGTGTCATAACTCCATAAGTTATGGTCAAAACATATTCACTGTTCTTCATCTAAAACAAATTGTACACTTAACTAGAATTACTCTTAAATATATATACTTTTAAGAAATTCTTAGACTAAAATGGTTTTAGAAAAATATAAATGAATTTTTAAAATATGTCCACATCTCAGCTATAAAACGAATACCTCAGAGGATCCTCATTGACCAGCAAAATTAGACACAAAAATTGGAAAATTTGTACATTTTGTAATCTCTTATTCCTCATGTCCATACATGTAGCTGAGTATTATCATCAGCTAAGAGATACTGTTAGATAATATACATGTACATTTAGAAGTGCAACTAAAATCTACAAAAGCGCAGCCTCAATATGGATGTTGTTGACACTGTAGTATCTATTAGCTATAAGGGCACAAAGGCAAAGATAGTGTTTTGAAAACCATTCTGGTAGAAAAGCAAATGGATTATTTTTAAAAAACAAATTTCATTTTCAAATGAGTTCATCCTCTGAACTGGTTTCCAGACATTTCTTCATCTTTCAAAAACCATTTCCTTGCTGTTTTTTTAAAATATTTATATTAAGCTTGCATGGGAATTAAAACTTTGTCCAATATTGAGAGTAAAAGACACTGAGAAAAAGTACCTGTTTTTCAACACCTAACTTTACTCATCAACAGTGTAATTGTAAAATTCTCTATGATAAACCTTTGATTGATGAGATATTCATGTCATGAAGCATAATATAATAACCCATTTTTCCAAATGATTTCTTCCTCTCCCAGTTAATTGGTACGTTTCTCTACTTCCCCTGCTATTCTGACTGTTTGTCATAATTCAGTTTTTCAAATTAATGAATTTTACCCCATTTAGGAAATCTGCTTATGGACAAATCACTCACGATGTCTGAACCATGCAATCAATGGCGAATTAATGCATATGTGACTATACATCTTTTATATAAAGCCCAATGTGACAAACCTGAAGATCTTGGCATGATTAGGAAGGAAACAAATGACAACCTGTGTGATGGCTGATGGGCAAATTAACCCAACGGCACATTATCACGCTCAGTGATGTTCTCTTTGTGTTTCTGTCAAGATAATCTTCTCAATGCTAGATCAATTTGTCACTCCATTTATCAAAGTAGAAACAGGTTGAGGGGATAAGTTCCATGTCACAGGTTCAGGACAAATGGTTTAATTTGGTCATGTTCTTATAATCAAGAGGATCAACTTCAAAAGAAAACTGTTTGTGTCTCAAGAATCGGTGACAGTAACTGTCGTCCAACGCATACAATACCACAATCATGATTGGGAATGTAATGAAATAATCAGAAATATTCAGTTGTATTTGGAGGAAGTTCAGGAAATTAACTGAATTATTTAGATGCACAAATCAGGATGAACGTGGAATTGTTGGATTATACATTTGAAAGGTTTTGTGCAACTATCCACTCTTTTTAGAATGAGCTGTGAAAATCTTTTATAAGACTTCAATTTGCTGATATAGGGAGATTTGATTTTTTGCAGGTAATTGTGACCACCCAATTAAGACTAACCTTCTTCTTATGAGCTATCACATCATCCTTTTTTATGGCAGCCAATTTCCTCCTCTTTGTGATGATCTATTTATATCTCTACGTGATGCTGTCTTTAATTGAAGGAATCACTGCTTTTACAATTAAGCATATCTTCACTTCCCCAGCCTTCAATTTTGTTTTGAAATGCAAATGTGGATTTTTTTATAGTCCATTACACCGAGGAAGTCAGTCTCAACAGAATTTACAGTTACACCCTTGGCAAGCCTGTTCAAGCATGAGCGTTTTTCAACTCCCCGGTGAGTACACAGCCAGGCAGCTGTTATTAGTGCACACAAAGTCACTCTACAATTGCCATCACTGCCTATATATAGTTCCCATTTACACCTGGTTGAAGTGAAGCAAAGAGTTATGGAGGATATGCTCAGTTCCTCCGTGCCACGGTTGGGATTCACAATAATACAGCAGAAGTGGTTGAGAGAAAAACAAAGAATGTTGTTTCATCCTCAACCACATTGCATTTGTGTGTGTGTTTTGGGGGGGGGGAGATAAAACCATCTTTTAGCAAAAACTGGAAATTTGATCATGATAATGAGGGAAAAAAACGATGTCATGCAATTTATGAAAGAAAGATTTCTAATGAATTCCTTAGTCTGTAAGTATTCAGAAGAGTACCGTAGAACGGGGTGACTTTGAACAGTCCGGGGTGACTTTGAACGCTTTTCTGAAAAAGATTGATCCTCTGTGAATGCAAAATTGTACGGTATATAAGCTTCCAGTATCTTATTTAATTTTGCATTCATAGAGGATCAATATTTTTCAGAAAAGCGTTCAAAGTCACCCTGGACTGTTCAAAGTCACCCCGTTCTACGGTATACTCATGTGATAAATTCAATTAGCCCACACTGTAAAATTTGAATTCTAAGTCAGCTTAAATGATTGAGTGAGATGGTTGCACAATTCCTTTGAGCTATCATAGCTTGTTGTTTAAAGTTATAACAACGAAAAGATTATCATAACTCAAAACATCAAGCTATGTTGGCTCAAACAATTTATACAACCGTCTCACTAAAGCAATTGAGCTAACTCAAAATTTCAAATTTTACAGTGCAGTCTCACAATGACACTTAGGAGTTGACATTGATTGTTTTTTGTTTTTTTTTCATTTTATCCAGGTACCAACCACAAGTAATCAATGACAAAAAACGGTTTGTTTTTATTTGCATTGAGGATGAACAATGGTCGTTGCAAATGAAAGCTTCACCTTTTATCCCACAATGAAAACACGAGAATTAATTTGTGATGCTCATGAAAAGAGTTTGTGTAAGAGTATTAATTGCAAATGCAAAAAAGGCTCCCTTTGTGTTAAGAGGATGCATGGGATAAGGTAAGCTGACATTAATTTTTGCCTCGCACTTAACAGAACAGGCAGGCATCATTGTAATCAGGTAAGGTGCTCTTGGCACAAAACAAAGCATCTATCTGGCAAATGATACCCACGCTGGGCAATGTGGGCATCCAACCCGGGTTTCAGTACAGAGGTTAGCTGCCCTGCAAACAATCACAAGGCTCCAGATCATATTTGGTCTGGAAGAGATGCTATGCATGTTGTCCCCGAGTAATAAGACCGCCCCTTCTGCAGTCATGAAGTGGTCGTCCCCTGTCTGGGTGCAATATGCACTAAAAATGGTACTTAGCGAGGGAGAAAGGCGGTCACATAAGGCAAGTCATTCTTACAACAGGAGGTCTTACAACGCAGGTGCCACTGTACGAGGGGTGTTCAGGAAGTTGTGACCAATCTTTGTAGCAGGCCTTTCTCTTTGACGTACTTGAATGAAATTTTCACAGTACAAAAATCAGGTGTAGGCCTATACCTATTGATTCCGAAAATATCACATCCATGGCCAATGTTTAACTTACTTTTCTGTTGCCATGGAAACCACAACATGGGGTAGGCAGCGCAGCTTAATTTTTTATACACAAATTAACAATTAAACCGTGTAAATCGCCATTAAATTTATTGCATATACCCAATTGATTGTGAACATAGATGTTCACCAGCAGTTTCACAATTTTTCAAAGTAGTCTCTGTGGCATGGAACAAATTTTTGTTTTTGCATCCTTTCATCCACTCGGTGAAGCAATTTTCAAAGTCTTAACTTAGAAAAGCGAAGGAAATGGCATGTCAAAAGTTCTGATTTGTAGCATATCTTTCACCTCTCAGCTCATCTTTCAGATTGGGGAATAAACAACAGTCACATGGTGCTAAATCATCATTGAGGTATCTAGAAATGCTGTCCTAATGAAATCTTTGGTTTGTGTAACATTCTTTCCTGTGAGAAAACACAATTTGATTGAAGCTCTCTGATCCCGTTTCGGGTCCATGTAAAATGCGCATTGAAAATCACTCTTTACAGTGCAAAAATCAGGTTTAAATGGCTAAATTAATAATAAACAATGGATTGGCACAACATTGTGACATCATAAAGTTACAATCACAATTGCCAGTAGGCCCTGCACAGGTTTGCAGTCCTTTATAACATAATTTGACCCTAGATTTCAGGGAAAACACAACGCTAAGTTCACTAGAAAAATTAGCTGCGCTGGGTTCCCCGTCTTGCCGTTTCCATGGCAACAAAATAACAACTTAAATATATTGTGTCTTAAAGGTGCTTGGCCATTTGTTTCCTTGATACCTCAAGATGTATTCCTGAAAATTTGAAGACTCTAGCTCAAATATAAGCATCTCTCAAAAAAATTGGTCAGAACTTTCTGAACGCCCCTCGTATACTAATAGCCTATAATAGGCAGCCGTATTCAGCATAGTATTACATTTTATGGAACTTGTAATGCCTGAAAGACCCAGGGTCAGCTTAGGAACCTCTTGGTAAACTTGGCAGATACAAGTTATCTATACATGCTGTTTTAAAAAACTAAAATATTTTATTTTAAACAATAGTTTAAGACTTCAGGTTCAAGAATACAGTTATTATAATACAATTCTAATATACAATATAATTAATTCAACCTTCTCAATAACACTCAGAAATAAGAGGAAATACTAAAATGTTCTATGAGTTGATGACCCTTAATTCTGCAATCAAGATGTACTTGTTTACTAATAATTTTGATCTTTCTGAGAACAAAAAATAAATAAAACATCTGGCATAAGTTAACAATATTATTTGAAATGTTTCTCATTAGGATATAATGAGAAAGCTATCAAGGTAATGAGTCTCAAAGACCAGCCTCTTCTGTTTTCTAATTACCATACCTGCAACTTACTTGCATCTGATTGGTCTAGGACATGGGCATTCTCTACACGTATCTGCTAAGGTCTTTTTTTATAAGGTGTAGCGAGCGGGCCACAACATTTCACTGGAGGTCTTCTATATCATGTCCTCGCCTACATTCTGAGCGCAGCCCAACACAGTTCAGCTTTGTTTTGCTGAGTGTTGCCTGACAGGCAGCAGCGCGGACCTGATAGGCAGCTGTGCTTAGTTTCCATATATTTCCATTCTTTTCCTCAGCTATCGTCTTTTCAAAGAATTAGAAAACTGGAAAAAAAGATGTATCAGAATTTGTAAGAATAGACTGGATGACTGTGAATTGTGTGAATACCAAATAGTTTTTCTTCAACTCAAATGTATAAATTGACCTCATCAGCTGATGCTCATCTTTAGGTACCATCAATTCCCCATTTACTTATCAAAGTTATGCCCATACCAATCACCAGTGTTGGAAAACCTAGCAGGTTGAAGAAAAGTCACTAGTAAGATGAATGAGTTTCTGATCCTACAGGATCATTCAGGATAAAGTAGTGATCCATGATTATGTATATTGATGAGGTGGTTTTTGTGTATAAAGTCACTCCCACTTATCAATGATGTCGATTCTTTACCAACCATAACTCTGAAATAAAATGATAAATGAGGCAAGAAACAGAGATGGGCACAGCTGGAAAAAGATAGCTTTTTAGTGCCATCAAAAATTTGGTCGCAATCAAATTAGCTCAGAATTTGTTGTTGCCGCTTTTGTTGTTGTTTTGTTCATAAGCTTGTATTCGTTTTTGTCGGAGGTCACCCTCAACCTGTCAAGAACAAATCAGACGCCCAACTTCTGACATTGTGTTTGCATTATGGGTAGCGATACTGGCAGTATCTTAAAGGGGTCAACCATCAAAAAGCAGCATATTACGACATGATGATATTGATTAGAACCATTTGTATTTTTGATTCTTTATGTGAATAAAATGTCTGAATCTGAATCTGAATCTAAACACTATTGGGTTACGCCGATTTCATCTTGTGGGGTCGTGTGAATATAGCGGTATGTAACTATCCAAATTTAGTTGTTTGGGTTAATAAAGACAATCAAAGCAAAAATCAAAGCATCATTTCAGTGTGTTAACCGAAAATAAATCTTTTATTTCTTGTTTTGGAAGGAAACCAAATCCACAAGGTGACATGAGAAAATTAACCTTTCGACTATAGAGGTCATGCCAGAGGAATGTCTTTCTGCTGTTCTCATGCCAAATCAATTTTTGACTGCATTCATTGAAGTGCAAACATGTTGAGAGATGAATGGGTAGCCACTTGGGAGTTCCTTCGCCAGCCAGATCACTCATTGGTTTCAGTGGACTGACCCACCACCCTGAGTGGCCATGAAAAAAATAAAGAAATCTTGTGAGTCTTCATTTCGACATCCAAAAATGTCAAAGGTGAATCATTACTAATTTTAAATATGAAAACAGCATTCCATCTAGAGCAGACAACTTATTTATTGTATCAGACAGGAGAAGAAACCATGGTGTTGGTCGGTATTCGCTACAGGTGAGACTTCTAAATACATCACGGGCTTACCAATCTTGTCTACATATATACGGCCACTATATCTATTTTAGAATTTTTTGATGAAACAATTTTTGGTACAAAACAGCCATGTACATGCTGCACCATCGTGGCAGCACTTGGCTATGATCCTGTGTGAAGTATGATGGGTAAACATGGCTGCTTGAGATCAAACAAGTGAGTTTTGCAAGTTGAATATGAATTCCAGTCGAAACAGGCAATTGAAATCGTCATCTGTCTCATCCCCGTGCTTTCTAATTGGTTCAACTAATCTGTGCCACAATTTTAAAAAAGAAGAGCACCTACCTCTCATTTGCATTTATTGCTAATTTTGTGTTCCGTCAGGTAAACATCACAGGTTGTTTATTGAAATTGGCAGTCGGCAACCTTTAATTGCTGTTAGACATCACCAAGATACTAATACCATTGGAAAAGCTGGTATCTAACTGACAGTTTTGCATGTTAGCACCCGGCTAGGGATTAACACTATTAATAACAGCAAACAAACAATCAGATTGTTTATTTTGAAAAAAATATAAGTAAAAAAGTATAATAGAAGAAGCATATGATGTCTAAGTCAGTTAGATACCTCATTGTTTGGTTCTAACAATGCATGTTAGAACCCTCCAAATCGGTATCTAACTAATACTTAATTGCAATTGTAGAGGTCGTGAAGGCCATAATAACTATCCTGGTTGATAATAAGGTCCTCAACCCTCATCAAATGGTTGAGACATTGTTTCATAATTCCAAAAATGACATTTTTCAACATGCAACTTGAACTCTCTCCTCCACCAGCGGCCATGATGAAATCAGTACAGGTACAGCCACGATGTTGCACCATGCATGTAACACAAATTGTATGACCTCGCAACATGCGACCAAAAAAAGTAATTTAAGACATTTTTGTGATTGCTTTCTAAATATTTAATGCAGTGATTCAGATTGTTTTATAATCATTTTTGGCCAACCATTTTCAGGAGTCACCCAATTAATTTTCTACCAGAAGATCGATGTTTGACTCTCACTCTCGGCCTGAAAACCTCCAACTTTGTGACTCTGACTCAAAAGCTCTGCACAAAAGGACCTTTCCTGTTCTAAGATAGCTATTTTGGCATGGTAATTTAAAATAATGGTGTTTATGACAAAAAATGAAAAAATTCAAGATATTTAAACAAAGGCTTTACATTATATTTTCCTGTCAATGTCTATTTAAGACCTGCTTTTAGCAGGGAACTGATAAACTGCAACAAAATGGGTTAATTGAGTTTTAATGAGTTTCATTTGACCTAGATTGTCTTATTTCCTCTCACAAAAGATTTTATAGATTGTCTTATTTCCTCTCACAAAAGATTTTATATTGTGAAGTAATATGATGGATTTTAAATTGGCAATTTCATTGATTAATGCATTTAAGTGACTGTTATGTCTCTTTTACTACCTTAGATATTGATAAGACATGATTTCATTCACGGGTAATAGTAACACTTACTGGTGATTTCCATACTGAAATATGAAAAAAAAGGTCCAGTTGGATAAGATAAGGTTAAGGAATACAATATTCAGAAGGCATTAATTGAGCTTCAACTAACATCTGACCATGCTTTGTTTAAGAGAGTTTAGGCAGTGTGTACATTTTCATATTCATCATTTTGGTTATCTTAACTTGTCTACAGACCACACATCTTCTTAAAAAGGACCAATGCAACAAACGTAAGGATCTTGGTATGATTAGGAAGGAAACAAATGACAACCTGAGTGATGGCTGATTGGCAAATTAACACAAAGGCACATTATCTTGCATCAGTGATGTTCTCTTTGTGCTTCTGTCAAGATAATCTGCTCATGCCAAATCAATTTGCCACTCCATTTATCAAGGTACAAGCAGGTTGACAGGATGAGCTATGTGTCACAAGTTTGGTACGAACAGGATAATTTGGTTATGTTCTTATGATTAAGGGGATCAACTTCAAAAGAAAACTGTTTGTGTCTCAAGCATTGATGACAGTAACTGTCATCCAGCTCATGCATTGACACAATCATGAATGAGAATGTAATGAAATATTCAGTTGTATTTTGTAGGAAGTTCAGGAAATTATCTAAACAGTTCTAATCCTATTGTAAAGCTAATAGATCTACACGTACAGCTGCTGTCGAAAAAGGCGCGCATCATGAAGCTACAAAATTGCGTTGGTCTCCCAGTCGAAAATCCTTAAAAAATGCTCTGCCTTTGCAGGCCTGTTCAAGCATTAGCCCTTCTCAACTCCCTAGGGAGTATACAGCCAGGCAGCCGTTTCCAGTGCACACAATGCAAAGTCACTCTAAAATCGCCATCACTGCCTATAGCCAAGTACCCATTTACACCTGGGTGAAGTGAAGCAAGGACTTATGTAGGATCTGCTCAGTTCCTCCCTTGCATAGTTTGGATTCGAACGTGCAACAAGATGCGCCTTGATTTTCACAATATTTACTACAGCAGAAGTGGTTGAGTACTGGTGAAGACAAAGATTGTGGTTTCATCCTAAACCCCGTTGCATGTGTGTGGGGGAAGGTAAAACCATCTTTTTAAAAGCAAAAACTAGAAATATGATCATAATGATAAGAGTAAAAAAAGGATGTTATGCTATTTTCTGAAAAAAAGAAGATTTTTAATGAATTCCTGATAAAGTCTATGAGCATTCAGAGGAGTATTCTCAGGTGATAAATTCAATATGCCCAGTCTCTCAAAGACACTTAGAAGTTGCCTCGATTGTTTTTTCCATATTATCCAGGTACCAACCACAAGTAATCAATGGCAAAAAAAATATTTTTGTCCATTTGCATTGATGAAGAACAATGGTTGCATGGACAAATGAAAGCTGCACCATTGATCCCAAAATGCACACACGAGAAATAATTTTGGATGCTCATGAAAAGTGTTTGTATAAGAGTATTAATTGCAAATGCAAGAAAGGGTCCCTTTTTTAAGACAATGGATGAGTGATAGGTCTTACATGTAACAGGACAGGCAGGTACCATTGTGATGAGGTAAGGTGCACTTGGCACAAAACAAAAAATCTGTCTAGCAAATGTTACCCATTTTTTTCCTCTGTTATCCTCTTTTTAGAGAATTAGAACACCAGAAAAAAAGATATATCAGAATTTATAATAGGATACATGACAGTGAATTGTTTGAACACAAAATTGTTTTTCTTCAACTCAAATGAATGAATTGTCCTCATCAGCTGATTCTCATCTTTACGCACCATCAATTCCCCATTTACTTATCAAAGTTATGCGTATATCAATCACCAGTGGTGGAAAACCTGGTAGATGGAAGAAAATTCACCAGTAAGATGAATGAGTTTCTGATCCTGCAGGATCATTCAGGATAAAGTAGTAATCCATGATTATGTATATTGATGAGGTGGTTTTTGTGTATGAAGTCACTCCCATTCATCAATGATGTCGATTCTTTACCAACCATAACTCTGAAATAAAATGATAAATGAGGCATGAAACAGGGATGGGCATAGCTGGAAACAGATAGTTTTTAGTGCCAACAAAAATTTGGTCGCAATCAAATTAGCTCAGAATTTGTTGTTGCCATTTTTGTTGTTGTTTTGTTCATAAACTTGTATTCGTTTTTTGTCAGAGGTCACTAGGGATGTACCGAACCTGTGCTCGGTGTTCGGTTCGGCCTATTTCGGTACCCTCTAGTTCGGTTCGGTTACTCGGCATCAAATCAGGCCAGTCACTAATTCAGTCGCACACCCTTCCCCACCCCCTGTTTATAACGCTCCCCCCCCCCCTCCTACTCCAAAAGCGAAGTCACGCTGGCTTGACTCGAGGCTCTGACATCTGCTATTGCATAACATGGGTCAGACAGAGATTGCTTTCATTCTGCTTGCATTCAATAAAATATTTCTTTATATCTTAATTTATACATTCTAACCCTGAAGCCCCATGCAAGCAATTTAGATTATTGAATACTGAGAGTCAAATTTTATAATTGGACGGCATACATAATCTAGATTACTTTGAAAATGAACCAGAATGCTAATTCAATTTTAGTCATTAGCACTGAATAGTTGACAAATAATACACAAAGTCTTATTGACTTTTGATAAAATGCCTTTTTATCACATTTAGTTATATTGAATATACACATTTTGTAAAAAAGACTAAAACACAGTTTTAAAGGAAAAACTATACCTCCCAACATTGAACTAAAATGATCATTGCAGTGTTACTATAGCAAATGTTTTTCTTGTTCTCATCTGATGATTATATTTGTAATGCATGCATACAAAAGAGGGAGGAGCATGATAAATCATGTGTCAATGATTCGATTTTTTCAAAAAGGACCAATCAATGGCTGAAGGCCATCCATATGTGGATTATGGTAACTAAGTCCCTCAGTTATAAAATTATGTTAGAAGGGTGCTTGTCCGGTGGCTGGGCCAGCGCGAAAACATTTGCCCCAGCCAGGCTCCCTTAATTGCCCCCCCTCCTCCCAATACACAATCCTGTTACAATGAGATAAAAAATAGTCCGTTTTTAATGTTGCTGATACAAATAGGTGAGGAAATTTAATTAAAAAAAAAAATACATTTATTAAATTGCGAATTATTACTTTCAATGAAGTAAATGTTTGTATAGTAAGAAAGCAAATAAGTTTCAATCAGGGTAACACCTAGCAATGCTCTCATTATTCCCGATTTCCTATTAAAAATATCACTTAGGCCTATATCTACAGTTTAAATAAGTCTGGAGAAACAATTGACAAAAACTTCTTCACAAGTAATAAGTTATTGTAATAGGCTAAGAACGTTTTGTAAAGAAACATAACACACACTCAAAAAGTCATCTATCTCAAAATCATTTAACATTTTCACACACCTGCTAGGAACCATTTATTGATTGCCGAGTTTGAGGTAGGGCAGGGGGGAGGGTAAGGGCAGTCAACAACTGACCTTCCCTGCAAGGTCAGACCCGGTGCCCTGAACGGCCCTGAGGAGGTACCCTGGGATTTGGTAGGGGGGGGGGCAATAAAATCTGTGAAGCTACACTTCTTTTTAAGAATTGTAACATTAAAATTTCAGATCTATTAAAACAGTAAGCACATTGGCTCGCAACATTTATAACACCTTTGGATTATAGACATATACATAGATAGATAGATAGATAGATAGATAGATAGATAGATAGATAGATAGATAGATAGATAGATAGATAGATACTTATATATTCCAGGGCGTAATGAATTTATAAATTATAGGCTTACGTAACTTCCAGTTTCAGTTTTGTGTGACTATGAAGGGGCCCAATAGATTTTATCAACACAAAAAACATGTTTATATACATTTAGCCTTTGGCCTGATTACACATATATATGGCTTTCTACTCGTCCTGATGATGAGGTAAATTTGATATAGGTACATACTACATAACAAGATATGTAGTTGGTAAATAAGATTGTCAAATTATTGTCAATTTTTTTTTTTAATTCTAAAAATTTGTTGAAGTAAGAAATAATGTTATGAAGTCTTTTCTCAGTTCTTCCTGGTCCGTTGCACAACAGCTGCTGTTGCGTAATCATACCAATGAAGCAAAGAGCCACCTGTTGACTAAGGGAGAGTTAACAGGACTATCATGCATGGAAAGGTTCGGTTCGGGCTCGGTTTCGGCCGGTCATGAGGGCCATGATTGGTGTCCGGTTCGGTTCGGCTAAATACTTGATCGGTACACCCCTAGAGGTCACCCTCAACCTGTCAAGAACAAATCAGACGCCCAACTTCTGACATTGTGTGTTCATCATTTCAGTGTGTTATCCGAAAATAAATCTTTTATTTTTTGTTTTGGAAGGAAACAAAATCCACACACAGCGAGCTTGAACAAACTTTGGGGTTAAAAAAATTGACTAAGAAAATGATTAGTGCAGTGATGTAGAGGAAGGTCAGACGAACATTTTGATGTATCAAACGAAAAAATCTGTTGGGAATTTTTTGAGATATTTGAGTTTTAGATTTTTTATTTATCACACCCTAATCTTAGCATGTAATCTCCATGAAAAAGTGATCAAAACTGTCCATTTTTCCTGTTAGGTGATATCTAAGATAAAAGTCATCATTCAGAAGTAAAAATATGCAGTCATTGTCTCTGCAGAAAGTATTTACCACTTCATCCGGACTGACAGGGTGTGATAAACCTATTACAGCTAACATTTCTGGCTAAAGGCCTTAGAAAATGTTAGCAATACCAGGTTATGTTAGTTACATAATTCTGGTAAATAATTTTAGCAAATTCGATTTCATCATCTCATTGTGACAGGCTTTGTTGAGTTTTTTGTGCATTTTATCACAAATTTTGCCACCGCGAAACAAGCATTTCATAACAATGTAAAAGGATAGACAAAGTTGAGTAAAATATCAGACAGTACATGCATATAATGTTTGTAAGTATCTGCCTCACTATGAAGTTGAATCCCCTGATATTACATGAAAAGTCTTTGCAATTGGACAAAAAGACAAAAATAAGATTAAAAGCTATAAATAAACAGTAATATTCATGCTTAATGCATTTTGAGTACTTAAAATGGATATTGAGTGTTTAATGTTGATGTAGGTTATCTGGCATCCAAAATCAACCAACCTTTAATTGTATAGAACAACAAAATAGCATAATTTCAGTAAATTATGTGAAAATGTAGTTAATACAAACATGTACAACTATTGCACATTAAGACTGCAATGTCAAAGTATTTTACTCCATACTCAACTAAATGCTTCTAAACATTCTATCTGTACGTTTTCTGATGATTCACTCAACATTGGCTACACTTTACATGGTTGCAAAAGTACTTGTTTCTCAGTGGTGAAATTTCTTAAAAAACACATAAAAACCTCAATAATACACCATAGAGTTCAAAAGTGAGGTAGATTCTACTACAATTATTCACCAGAGTGATGAAACTGAGGACAAGCTGGCAAAAAACACATATTATATATTTTCTGAGAAATGTTTACTGTTATAGGTTTATCACACTCTGTCAGTCTGAATGAAGTGGTATGTACTTGCTCTTGTGGCAATGACTGCATATTTTTACTTCTGAATAATGACTTTTATCTTAGATATTACCTAACAGGAAAAACGGGCAGTTTTGATCATTTTTAGATGGAGATTCCATGTTAAGAATAGGGTGTGATAAATAAAAAATTTAAAACTCAAATATCTCAAAAAATTCCCAACAGATTTTTTCATTTGATACATCAAAATGTCCGTCTGACCTTCCTCTACATCACTGCGCTAATCGTTTTCTTGGTCAATTTTTTTAACCCCAAAGTTTGTTCAAGCTCACTGTGCACAAGGTGACATGAGAAAATTAACCTTTGGACTAGAGGTCATGCCTGAGGAATGTCTTTCTGCTGTTCCTGTCAAAACAATCATCTCATGCCAAATCAATTTTGGACTGCATTTATTGAAGTGCAAACATGTTGAGAGATGAATGTGTAGCCACTTGTGAGTTCCTTCGCCAGCCAGATCACTCATGGGTTTCAGTGGACAGACCCACCACCATGAGTGGCCATGAAAAAAATAAAGAAATCTTGTGAGTCTTCATTTCGACATCCAAAAATGTCAAAGGTGAATCATTACTAATTTTAAATATGAAAACAGCTTTCCATCTAGAGGAGACGATTTATTTATTGTATCAGACAGGAGAAGGAACCATGGTTTTGGCCAGGATTCGCTACAGGTGAGATTTCTAAATACATCGCGGGCTTACCAATCTTGTCTCCATATATACAGCCACTATATCTATTTTAGAATTTTTTGATGAAACAATTTTTGGTATAAAACAGCCATATACATGCGACCAAAAAAAGTAATTTAAGACATTTTTGTGATTGCTTTCTAAATATTTAATGCAGTGATTCAGATTGTTTTATAATCATTTTTGGCCAACCATTTTCAGGAGTCACCCAATTAATTTTCTACCAGAAGATCGATGTTTGACTCTCACTCTCGACCTGAAAACCTCCGACTTTGTGACTCTGACTCAAAAGCTCTGCACAAAAGGACCTTTCCTGTTCTAAGATAGCTATTTTGGCATGATAATTTAACATAATGGCTTTTATGACAAAAAATGAAAAAATTCAGGATATTTAAACAAAGGCTTTACATTATATTTTCATGTCAATGTCTATTTAAGACCTGCTTTTAGCAGGGAATTGATAAACTGCAACAAAATGGGTTAGTTGAGTTTTAATGAATTTCCTTTTGGCCTAGATTGTCTTATTTCCTCTCATAAAAGATTTTATATTCTGAAGTAATATGATGGATTTTAAATTAGCAATTTTATTGATTAATGCATTTAAGTGACTGTTATGACTCTTTTACTACCTTAGATGTTGATAAGACATGATTTCATTCAAGGGTAATAGTAACATTTACTGGTGATTTCCATACTGAGATACGAAAGCAAGGTCCAGTTGGATAAGATAAGGTTAAGGAATACAATATTCAGAAGGCATTAATTGAGCTTCAACTAACATCTGACCATGCTTTGTTTAAGAGAGTTTAGGCAGTGTGTACATTTTCATATTCATCATTTTGGTTGTCTTAACTTGTCTACGGACCACACATCTTCTTAAAAAACAGCAATGCAACAAACCTAAGGATCTTGGCATGATTAGGAAGGAAACAAATGACAACCTGTGTGATGGCTGATGGGCAAATAAACCCAAAGGCGCATTATCATGCCTCAGTGATGTTCTCTTTATGTTTCCAAGATAATCTTTCATGCTAAATCAATTTACCATTCAATTTATCAAGGTAGAAACAGGTTGAGGGGATAAGCTCCATGCCACAGGTTCAAGACAAATGGTTTAATTTGGTCATGTTCTTATAATTAAGAGGATCAACTTAAAAAAAAAACTGTTTGTGTCTCAAGCATCGGTGACAGTAACTGTCGTCCAACTCATACAATAACAAGAATGAGAGTGTATGAAATATTCAGTTGTATTTGGAGGAAGTTCAGGAAATTATTATACATTTGAAAGGCTTTGTGCAGCTATCCAATGAGCTGTGAGTCTTTTTATAATACTTAAATTTGCTGATATATAATAGGGAGATTTGATTCTTTGCAGGTAATTTTCGACCACCCTAATTAAAACTAATCTTCTTCCAATGAGCTATCACATCATCCTTTTTTATGGCATCCAATTTCCTCCTTTTCATAATGGCCCATTTATATCCTTAAGTAATGCTCAGCTGTCATTAATTGAAGGAATCACTGCTTTTTGCAAAAGGATACCTTCGCTTACTCAGCCTTCAATTTTGTTTTTAAAAGCAAAAACTAGAAATATGATCATAATGATAAGAGTAAAAAAAGGATGTTATGCTATTTTCTGAAAAAAAGAAGATTTTTAATGAATTCCTGATAAAGTCTATGAGCATTCAGACGAGTATGCTCGGGTGATAAATTCAATATGCCCAGTCTCTCAAAGACACTCAGGGGTTGCCTTAATTTTTTTTCCATTTTATCCAGGTACCAACCACAAGCATTCAATGGCAAAAAAAAAGATACACGTCCTTTTGCATTGATGAAGAACAATGGTTGTGCAAATGAAAGCCTCACCGTTGATCCCGCAATGCAAACACAAGAATTAATTTCTGATGCTCCTGAAAAGAGTTTGAGTAAGAGTATTAATTGCAAATGCAAGAAAAGCTACCTTTGCTAAGAGAATGGATGAGCGACAGAGCTAATATCCTGTGTTTTGTAATGCACTTAACAGAACAGGCAGGTACCATTGTAATGAGGTAAGGTTCTCTTGGCACAAAACCAAGCATCTTTCTGGCAAATGTTACCCAGCTGGGCGTGGAACCCTGGTTTCAGTACAGAGGTTTAAACAATAGGTGAAGACTCCAGGTTCAAGAATACAGTTTGTATAATATCAAGAAAACAGTTACTATAATATAATTCTAATATGCAATATGATTAATTCAACCTTTTCAATAACACTCAGATATTAGAGGAAATGCTAAAATGTTCTGTGAGTTGATGACCCCTTAATTCTGCAATAAAGATATCATTCTGAGTGCAGAAGCTTGGTGTACTTGTTTACCAATGCTTTTAATCTTTCTGAAAACAAAAAAAAAACATCTGGCATAAGTTAAGAATATGATTTGAAGTGGTTCTCATTAGGATATAATGAGAAATCTAAACAGGTAAATCTAATCCTAAACCTAGATGGCAACAAATTATGTGAATACCATATCGTTTTTCAAATGAATAATTTTACCTCATCAGCTGATGCTAACCCACCATCTGTTCCTCATTTACTTATCAAAGTTATTGCCACCGATAGATTGTATGATCCAAACTGGATAACAGATACAGGCAGGTTCATAAGTAAGCAGGTGCGCTACCCAAAGAAAGAGGACACCTCTGAGGTGAAAACCTCAGCGGTGGCATTATGCACATACCAATCATCAGTGGTGAAAACCTAGTAGGTTGAAGAAAATTCACTTATAAGATGAATGAGTTTCTGATCCTACAGGATCATTAAGGATAAAGTGGTGATCCATGATTATGTATATTGATGAGGTGGTTTTTGCGTATGAAGTCACACCCATTTATCAATGATGCAGACTCTTTACCAACCATAACTGTTAAATAAAATGAAAAATGAAGCAAGAAAAGGAGATGGGCTTGAACTGAAAAAGGGGTAGCATGCATGGCGCAGCTGGAAACAGATAGTTTTAAGTGGCAACAGAAATTTGGTAGCATTCAAAATCAGCTCAGAATTTGTTTTTGCCACTTTTATTGTTATTTAGTTCATAAACTTGTATTCGTTTTTGTCAGAGGTCACCCTCAACCTGTCAAGAACAAATCAATTGCAACACTTATAAAATGGTGTAAACTTGCATCATTTCAGTGTGTTACCAAAAAAAAGTCTTGTTTCGGTTTCAGAAGGAAACAAGATCCATTAGATGAGATGAGAATATCAACCCATGGACAAGAAGTCACTCCTGGGGAATGTTCTTCTGCTGTTCCTGTCAAAACAATCTTCTCATGCCAAATCAATTTGGTACTCCTTTTATCGAAGTACAATAAGGTTCATTGGATTTATAAGTCCCCTGTGTTGACTTGGTGACAGGCCAGAGCAATTAGGTAAGCTGCTCAACTTCGAAGGGAGGCAAAATATATATTAAGGACCTGATTAAATTAGCCTTTAGATGTTGATATGGTTTATTTTTCACACCTTAGAAACTTCGTTGAAGAGGTATTTCAATTTCAATCTTCAGTAGAAAGCTCCTCCCCCCCCCTGAAAATCTAACAAGATGAGGATCCCCATTATCTAAAAGTGCATGAACAACAAATTAAATTCATCATATATACGTTTATGCATTTTCTAAATCAACAGATTATGTGGTTGCATGTTCAACATGTCATGATGGGTAACTGATTCCTTCACATAATCTTTAGTCCGGTTAACCAAAAATTGGTCCCTCAAACCAAACTTCTGATTGCGTGCTTTCAGCTATTTTTTTTTGCTAATCTTTGTCGCTTAGATGCACTTTTATGTGTTTTTTTACTTAGAGAATCCTAGAAACTTTCCAAGTGTGTTGCTTTACCCATACAACTGGACAATTAGCTCTATGGATGTAAAAAAGGATCAGGTCCATGACTCAATAAACGTACCTTTCTCAATTTACATTGGATAGTGCAAGCAAAATATATTGCAGAAATGCATGATATATACATTTTAAGAAAATGCAGCTATACAATGTATGCATGGGCAACATTAATCAAGGTCTTACAAACTGTGATGTAACTGAGATAAAAACTTTGTCTATGCATTTTCCTCAGATAAGCACTATTGGCACTGCTAAAATAATTTCAATTTCTACCCATTATCTTTTGATTCAGGATACTCAGGGTATGCAATAAACATATCATCACCAAACACCTTGACATCAAAAGCAGCAACACTGTACGAGCCACCTTCATAGACTACTCCTCTGCATTCAATACGATCCAGCCCCATATCCTCCTACACAAACTCTCCTCTCTCCATATCCCTGAATACCTTCAACTCTGGATCTGTGATTATCTCACTAACAATTTGTAAGGACAAGCGCAGAGAGATCATCTTTTTCTGTCTTGAACTGTGGGGCGCCCCAGGGGTCCGTGTTATCCACCATTCTTTTCATTCTCTACACAAACGATCTGTGCTGGAAGTCTGAGAATGTTACAATCTCAAAATATGCTGATGACACTGTGATACTGGGTTTAATTGAAAATGATGATGATAACGAGTATAGAGATTGTCTAAATTTTGTTAACTCCTGGTGCTCTGAGAATTACTTACAGCTAAATGTTATTAAAACAAAAGAGATGTTCTTTGATTTCAGGAAAGCACGTACACTAATGCAGCCAATAGTAATTGATGATGTTGCTGTTGATATTGTTTCTAGCTACAAGTACCTGGGTATTACTATTGATGAGAAGTTGTCCTTTGCTCATCATGTTTTAAACCAAGTTAAAAAAGCAAAAAAAAGGGTATATATTGCATAAGAAGTATGAAAAAGCTGCATGTTGATGTTGATATCATGACCACCTATTTTAATGCATGTATTCCTCCATTGCTAATGTATGCAGGGGTAGGGTTTTACGGCATGCTCACAAAACATCTGAAGCATGATCTCGACAAACCACGTATGGTGTGTGGTCGTGTACTGGGAGTACCCAGCAGTGCACTTAATCACAACGATGCTATATACAAAAAGCGTATGGAACACCTGACTAGAGCTATTAGGTCCGATTCCAGACACCCAATGAACAATGAATACAACATGCTGCCTAGTGGACGTCGGCTGAGAGCCTGTTTTGCACGAACTGTACGATTTAAGAACACTTTCATCCCATCATCAATTAGAATATGTAATAATACTTAACTTTGTTTATATGCTACCTCATCATTTTCATCTTCTTGTCAAGGGCTGAAGAATTTCACCTTATCTTTACATGGTGACCAATAAATATTATGTTATGTTATGTTATATCAAACATAGGGTAGGCAGTGGCGTATTTAGGGGGGGCATTGGGCCATGACCCCCCCTCAGGCCAAAAATTAACATGGAAGAGATAGGAAAAGCCGCGGAGCGCCCTGTATTCACCCCATGTTATGCCCCCCCTCAGGCCATTTCTAGATGTATACGCCCCTGAGGGCAGGCGATCAGGTCAGACCAGGAATCAAACCTTGCACCAGTGATTAGAATCCCAGTTGAGCTAGTCCCCCTCTCATTGTATTGAATAGGAAGGTACTTATATTGTCTTGATTTCTTGTTCCATTGAACCGTCGTTTGGTTATCAAAGGCATTGAACACTTTGACTAGACCATCTACACCTACATGCATGCATGGATTGCTTGATCAAAGGACATTGCTTCACTGTTGGATGAGGATCAAAAAGAAGAAATTTTTGAAGCAATGAGAAGGGCTTCAGATGTCTGTGAGAGTATTTATCAGAAGAAAAATGTGTGGGCAGACAAAAAGAGAGAGAAATTAAAGGACCTGGAAGCTTAGCTACCAGCAGGTGTTAAATTACAACTTCTTTCATTCCAGTATTGCCAGGAAACACTGACGTAATTTCATCCCGTGACCATGAAAACAAATTCGAAAATCTTTAGAGCCTTCATTTTGACATTCAAAAATGTCAATGGTGAATCATTACTAATTTTCAATATGAAAACAGCGTTCCATCTAAAGCAGACAGTTTATTTATTGTATCAAACAGGAGAAGGAACCATGATGTTGGCCGGGATTCGCTGCAGGTGAGATTTCTAAATACATCACAGGCTCACCAAACTTGTCTTCATATGTACAGCCATTTTATCTATTTTAGACTTTTTTGATGAAAACAACTTTTGGTCAAAAACAGCAATGTAACACAAATTGTACGACCTCGAGACATGCGACCAAAAACACTAATTTAAGAAATTTTTGTGATTGCTTTCTAAATATTTAATACAGTGATTCAGAATGTTTCATAATAATTTTTGGCCAGTCATTTAAAGCATAATCGGGAGTCACCCGATTAATTTTCGACCTGCAGATCGATGTTTGACTCTCACTCTCGACTCCACCTGAAAACCTCCGACTTTGTGACTCTGACTCAAAAGCTCTGCACAAAAGGACCTTTCCTGTTCTAAGATTTTGGCATGATAATTTAAAATAATGGCTTTTATGACAAAAAATAAAAAAATTCAAGATATTTAAACAAAGGCTTTAAATTATATTTTCATGTCAATGTCTATTTTAGACCTGCTTTTAGCAGGGAAGTGATAAACTGCAACCAAATGGGTTAATTGAGTTTTAATGAGTTTCCTTTTGGCCTGGATTGTCTTATTTCCGCCGACTAAAAATTTTTTTATTGGGAAGTAATATGATGGATTTAAAATTAGCAGTTTTATTGTTATGTCTCCTTTGCTACCTTAGAGGTTAATAAGACATGATTTCTTTCATAGGTAAGAGTAAAATTTACTAGTGATTTCCAAACTGAAATACGAAAATAAGGTCAAGTTGGATAAGATAGGGTTCAGGAATAGCATATTCAGAAGGCATTAAGGTGGCTCGATACTCGTGAACTTTCCAAGATAGGATTTCTTAAAAATAGTTTAAAATGATCCAAAATATAGTTTATAGCAAGGATATGTAAACGAAACTGGTCGCTACCAGCCTTTCTTTCAAAATATTTGAGGTTATGTAAAAGAAAGTCAGTCCACGCAAACCTGAAAAACTTAATTTTTTTACTGTGAAGTTTTCCCTGCCATTCACTGGCCATTCATCCAATGTTCTTAAATGAAGCATGGGATTAAAGAGGACAGTTTTATGGATAAGCTGATTAAAATTCCAAAAAGATATATTTAGTTTAAAGAACTTTTGTAGGGGTTCGGAACAAAAGTTTCGATTTTGAAAATTTTTATCTTTTTATTTTATGAATCATAGCACTAAAAAAAAAAAGACGAGATAGAATTTTCTATTTCTTTGTCATTTGTTTCCAAATAAAGTGAGGAACAATATAATGATAGTGACAAGGCTTCCAACGGGCCTAGAAATTGATATAAAAATTTATTTATATAACAGAGTCATTTTTGCGAAATTAGACATGCTTGCCGAAAATCGCTTGTAGAAATTTTCTTCTAAAGGCAGAAAGCTGAAAGTCCGTCAGTGTAAAGTACTTTTCATAGCGCATCTAATGGTGAAGACTACAAGTCTCTAACCCTCTTAGAAGTCCCACAAATTCAAAACGAAGCGGCCGACGCATGAAACTCTGAGAAGTAAAAAAGATCTAGAAACAGTGACAGCAGTGCTCAGCTGCAATGGTGACGTTACGATAGATAGGGATTGCCTGGCTGCGCGTGAATATGTGCAGGTGACGTGATTTCGTGAGTAGCGAGCCACCTTAATTAAGCTGCAACTAACATGCTTTGTTTAAGAGAGTTGAGGCACTGTGTACATTTTCATATTTCTCATTTCGGTTGTCTTAAAGCTTCTTAACTTGTCTACAGACTACACATCTTCTTAAAAAAGACCAATGCAAAAAAACCTAAGGATCTTAGCATGATTCGGAAGGAAACAAATGACAAATTGTGTTATGGCTGATGGGCAAATTAACCCAACGGCACATTATCACGCTCAGTGATGTTCTCTTTGTGTTTCTGTCAAGATAATCTGCTCATGTCAAATCAATTTGCCACTCCATTTATCAGGATACAAACAGGTTGAAGGGATAAGCAATGTGTCACAAGTTTGGTACGAACAGGTTAATTCGGTCATGTTCTTATGATTAAGAGGAT
Organism: Platynereis dumerilii; assembly: GCA_026936325.1. Lineage (NCBI taxonomy): Eukaryota > Metazoa > Annelida > Polychaeta > Phyllodocida > Nereididae > Platynereis > Platynereis dumerilii. Next base: position 78,251 of record JAPTHN010000237.1, on the reverse strand, counting down.
CAACTTCAAAAGAAAACTGTTTGTGTCTCAAGCATCAGTGACAGTAACTGTCATCCAGCTCATGCATTGACACAATCATGAATGAGAATGTAATGAAATATTCAGTTGTATTTTGTAGGAAGTTCAGGAAATTATCTAAACAGTTCTAATCCTATTGTAAAGCTAATAGATCTACACGTACAGCTGCTGTCGAAAAAGGCGCGCATCATGAAAATTGTGTTGGTCTCCCAGTCGAAAATCCTTAAAAAATGCTCTGCCTTGGCAGGCCTGTTCAAGCATTAGCCTTTCTCAACTCCCCACGGAGCACACAGCCAGGCAACCATTCCCAGTGGCAGTGTCACAATGCTAAGTCACTCTACAAGACTATCACTGCTATCACTACCTATAACCAAGTACCCATTTACACCTTCGTGAAGAGAAGCAAAGACTTATGGAGGATCTGCTCAATTCCTCCCTTGCTTGCACGGTTTGGATTCGAACATACAACAAGATGCCTCTTGATTTTCATAATATTTATTACAGCAGAAGTGGTTGAGTACTGGTGAAGACAAAGATTGTGGTTTCATCCTAAACCCCATTGCATTTTTTTGAGGGATGGTAAAACCATTTTTTTTAAAGCAAAAACTAGAAATGTGATCATGATGATAAGAAAAAAATATGATGTTATGCCATTTTCTGAAAAAATGATTTCTAATGAATTCCTTATAAAGTGTATGAGCATTCAGACGAGTATGCTCGGGTGATAAATTCAATATGCCCAGTCTCTCAAAGACACTTAGAAGTTGTCTCGATTGTTTTTCCATATTATCCAGGTACCAACCACAAGTAATCAATGGCAAAAAAAATATTTTTGTCCATTTGCATTGATGAAGAACAATGGTTGCATGGACAAATGAAAGCTGCACCATTGATCCCAAAATGCACACACGAGAATTAATTTCCGATGCTCATGAAAAGCGTTTGAATAAGAGTACTAATTGCAAATGCAAGAAACGCCCCCTTTGTTAAGAGAATGGATGAGCGATAGGGCTTAAGTCCCGTATTTTGCGATGCACTTAACACGACAGGCAGGTACCACAGTACAGATATACTCAAAGCACTTGGCACAAAACAAAGAATATTCCCTTTCTTTTCCTCAGCTGTCCTCTTTTCAGTGAATTAGAACATCGGAAAAAAAAAGATATATCAGAATTTATAATAATAGACTAGATGACAGCAAATTGTGTGAATACCAAATAGTTTTTCTTCAACTCAAATGAATGAATTGTCCTCATCAGCTGATTCTCATCTTTAGGCACCATCAATTCCCCATTTACTTATCAAAGTTATGCGTATATCAATCACCAGTGGTGGAAAACCTGGTAGATGGAAGAAAATTCACTAGTAAGATGAATGAGTTTCTGATCCTGCAGGATCATTCAGGATAAAGTAGTAATCCATGATTATGTATATTGATGAGGTGGTTTTTGTGTATGAAGTCACTCCCAATTTTCAATGATGTAGATTCTTTACCAACCATAACTCTGAAATAAAATGATAAATGAGGCAAGAAACAGAGATAGGCTTGAACTGAAAAAGGAGTAGCATACATAGCACAGCTGGAAACAGATCTATAGTTTTTAAGTGCCAACATAAATTTGGTAGCATTCAAATCAGCTCTGAATTTGTTGTCACTAATTGGGTTGTTGTTTTGTTTATAAACTTGTATTCAATTTTGTCAGAGGTCACCCTCAACCTGTCAAGAACAAATTGGATGCACAACTTCTGAAATTGCATTTGCACCTCTTTGGTGTGTTCTCAGCTGCTCAACTTCCAAGGGAGGCAAACTATGTATTAAGGTCCTGATTAAATAAGCCTTTTTAATGATAGGTAGAGTAGTTCATAGTATCCACAGAGAATTTTGAAAAGCTCCATCATATGGCCTCTTAGGTGATGAAAGCGACATTTTCGGAGGTTAAGCTTGCGCATTCTCTCAGAGTAAGACAACTCTTTGAATCCTCATTATCGAAAAGTGCATGAACAACAAATACAATTTATCATAGATTTAAGTATTTTCTAAATCAATAGATTGTGTGGTTGCATGTTCAACATGTCATGATGGGTAACTGATCGCTTCACAAAATCTTTGGTCTGGTTAACCACAAATGGGTCAAAATTTGGTAAGTCTGAAATTCTTGTCTCCAGTGTTTAACAATAATTCATGATGACTGGAAGGCACATGTAGGACCTCTTGATGTCATGTGTCATAGACAAGGGTATTAGCAAAACTTCAGACACAAACAATATGTGGAAGGTTATTTTTATCCCATCCAAAAATAGCATTGAAGTGGAGGACCCCCCTGAAAATGGCCTGTCTCCACCAACACTTTCTTTGAAAGATTGCATCACAAAAACTTGTACAGGATCCTGATTCAATTAAACTCTTCCATACATCGAGACTTGACTATCACTCTTCTAAAATATAGTTTCCAATTTCTAAAATAATATCCTGTATAAGAGCAGGAGGTTGTTGTGTCAATGTCTCCAATATTGCGTCATTAGCATCACACCAGTTTGGTTTCTTAATAAAAATGAAAGGGACGCACATTTTGTGAGAAAACCTAGTGTCTAACGTTGTCTGAGAACCCAAGAAAATAACTGCGCTATCTGTAGCTCTGTATCATTTATGTAAACCAAAATATTAGAGTATTTCTGTTGGCATGTCGGTTGTCCTATCTTAATTTGTCATTAGCAAACGCCTTGCTGCTCTATTTTGACTGCATATTTCTGGACCAGAATCAATGTGAACATGCTTCTGGTGTTCATAAGATCATTGCATGCACAAATTGCCAGATTGCCAGTTTTGCACTGGTCCCTACAAAGATTTTTATCTTAATTATCATTAGCATCACGCTGTCATTAGCATCACAACCAAAAATGGCTTCTTTCCTTTACCTCACTAAAATTCGGTTGCTGGTGACAGGAGTTGAAATTGTGTTCAATATATATTATCAATTAATGTTTCAACAAAATATTACACAGAATTTTTGTGTTTTCCTTGCATCTGACATGCTTAGTATGAATTTTGCGCTTCTCTGAGATTACTAATCAAATATGGGGTGTCATTGACATTTTACTATTGTCTAGCACCTGAAATATGGTTCAGCAAAGACATTGGGCACTGGAGGGGTAGTGGATATCATCTTTGTTATTCTGAATCCAAACTATTGGTGAAAGAAGTATTTTTGTTTCTGTTTGTAAATTTCTAGTTCAAGAAAATGTTCTATCTTAATAAGTATTGGTCGTAGAGACCTGAAATATAGCTCAATGTTTGCAGAATAGCCACTTTCCCATAGGTTGGTAATACATTCTTCAGCTCTAAGTGGTGCCGATTTCAAGTTATAGGCATGATGCTAATGACACACATATTCGGCATTTAATTGACCAAAATGCATTATCTCAAAAATAGTTGGTCCTAGAGACCTGGAACTTGGCCTAAAACGTGCAAGCTACCTGCCTAATCATTGGTAATAGATTATTTAACCCTAAGTGGTCAGGATTTTTCAGTTATAAGTGTTATTTTAATGACAGTCAAAAAACATCACAGCTGTAAATATCACCTCATTACAGATCAGCAGAGCATTTGGGACCCTTGGACATGATAGTGCAGTGATAGCTGATTGTTTGACCTACCCAATGCCAACTTAAAAAGGCATTTCTGGACTAAAAAAATTTTCAAATTTTTTTCAGCTGAAATTTCAAGGTTTTCAAATTTTGACCCAAATAGGTCCCTCCAACAAAACTTCTAATTGTATGCTTTTAGCTATTCTTTTTTTTTCTTTTTTCCCCCTAATCTTTGCCACTTTGATGCACTTGTATGCGTTTTTTTACTATGAGAATCCTAGAAACCTTCCAAGTATGTTGCTTTACCTATGCAACTGGACAATTAGCTCCATGTAGAAAAAAGTTCGGGTCCATGACTCAATAAACGTACCTTTCTAAATTTACAATGGATAGTGCAAGCAAAACATATTGCAAAAATGCATGATATGAAAATTTAATTTTAAAGACAACGCACCTATACATGGTCGACATTAATCAAACTGTGATATAACTGAGATAAGAACTTTGTCTATGCCATTTCCTCAGATAGCCCTAAGCATTATTTGCACTGTTAAAATAATTTCAATTTCTACCCATTATCTTTTCATTCAGGATACTCACCGTATGCAATAAACATAAAATATAGGGGAGGCGATCAGGCCACCAGACCTGGAATCAAACCTTACAGCAGTGATTAGAAGCCTTGAGTGCAACCAATTGAGCTAGTCCCCCTCTCATTGTATTGCATAGGAAGATAAGTAAAGGTTATTCACCATGGGAGAGGGAATATGTGATTTATCACCCAAAGCCTTCAGGCCGAGGTGTGATAAACACATATTCCTGATCCCATGGTGAATAACCGGCTTATACCATGAGACAAACACTGAAACAGTCAAACATGAGAGGATAACTGGACAACAAAGAATATGGGAATTATTCCCCTGAAATACTGGAACGTGATTGGCTGACAGAGGTGTCAAATGGTATAAGTGATTTAATGGCAATTCAAACCATTTCACGGACAAATTAGAGACAAGTCCCAATTTCTTTTGGATTGGGCTGCCACTAAGCTGTTGTTTGGCATTTTTACCAAACTGTGTGAGAATGTTTGTCTGGATATCTTGTTCCATTGAACCGTCATTTGGTTATCAAAGGCATTGAACACTTTGACTAGACCATCTTCATGTACATACATAGCTGGATTTTTTAATCAAAAGACATTATTGCTTCACTGTTGGATGAGGATCAAAAAGAAGAAATTTTTGAAGCAATGAGAAGGGCTTCAGATGTCTGTGAGAGTATTTATCAGAAGAAAAACATGTAGTCAGACGAAAAGGGAGAGAAATTAAAGGATCCTGAAGCGTAGCGACCAGCAGGTGTGAAATTACAGCTTCTTTCATTCCAAGGAAACACAGATGTAATTTTATCCTGTGACCATGAAAACAACTCAAAAAGCTTTGGAGCCTTCATTTATAGATACAAAAATGCTAAAGCTCAAGCTGAATCAAGACAAAATTATGAATAGATGCATTACATCAAAAGCAGCATCCCTTCAAAATGGCATGTTCACTATTCGAGTCAATTTTTTTAAATCATGTAAGGCAAGGCCAGGTATTTCATTGTTAATTTGCTGGAAACTTCAGTGTTGGCCAGGACTGTCATGATTTGTTGTTCAAATATGATCTGTAAATACATAACAGTATACACCATCACCACACAGGCTTACCAGTCTTGTCTACAGCCGCAATGATATCCAATATAATTTTAGGGGGCATTGTCTTGCCGTTAACTTAAACATCGCTGCCTTTTAAGCTCTACCTACAAGCAAAAAAAGTCTTTGTTATATTTTGAGACAGACATAGCTTAATGATTTTCGATTCCTTCTACTGAAATGTTCTCTCACTAAATATGTATTTCGATTGTACAATTTTTGGCATTGTGAATATTTTTTTAAATTTGGATGTCGATTCTAACATCCCACTTTTTCGTATTGTCTTTATTTTATGAAATTGCCCAAGGCCATTTTCATGCAAAGGCGCTGTCAGTGTCAGTTTAGACTACTTCTGTGAATTCACTCGTCAAGCAAAGTAATAAATGTGCTGAAAAATAAATGTACAAAATATAATAAATATGCAAAATGTGCTTTCCACCGAAACAAGGCTGTTGTGTTCATTGTTTTGTCTGTGACGTTATTTGCAATGATTATTAAAAACAAATTACCAAAACGTGTTATACCGAAATTGAAACTCATTCAAAGGTACAGCCAAGCATATGTTACCAAGTCTCAAAGGGATGTTTATGTCGAGATAATTGGCTTATTCCGAATTTGTTTGTCAGTCTTTTGGCATGTTAAGTACATAAGCCCTTCGTTTGAAGTTAATTAAAAGCAGGACTAATTGGGTCACATGCAGTGTAATTTAAAGTAAAGGTAACTTATTCTTGGCATAAGCGCCTTATCAAGGGCTCATTAAAATCAGGTGAGATGAGTCTGAATACTTTGAAAGATTCTCCAGATTATATAAATTTCAATAAAGAACATTTTCCACTACATTTTATAAATAAGGTATCAAAACTCAGTTTACATAATTATACTCAGACTCAGACACAATTTCTTTTAACGTTATAAAATATTACATTAAAAAATAAATATATAAAGACAGAGGAGACCTTCCCAAAGCACTATGTTCCGCTACTGGAGGGCCACCCACACATCATATTTAATTATTTTACATTCCTACCAACCACGTCTATGTGAGTCACCTGGCATCAAGTTCCAACATTGCACTTCAGGTTTAATTTGTAAAAAAAAGTATACCCTGGTAATTCAAGTTTTATTAACGCAATAATATTAACATGAATATATATATATATAGTACTTAATAAATATAGTATTGAATACTATTTCAGTACGTTCCTTGGAGGTATATAGGGCCCCTTTTTATGTTCTGTTGCAAATGTAGCAGTCTTGAATATCACAGTCACATGAATAACTACTTATTATCTTATTTTTGGTGTAATGCTTGAAGGCCAGTGGGTAAAACTAAACGGGATCTAATTTCAATATAACATATACATTTATTCTCAAGATTTTATATTTTGATCAAGCTGATATACATGAAATTGGAAATGATCTCTAATTCCTATGACATGTAATTTGCTAGGATGCCTTTGTTTTCCAAACATGCTGAAGAAACATCACTTCAGAATTAAAAACACTATAATCCAACAGAATCCATCTATATTATTACTAGATAGAGAATTTATCCATGATCGTCTCTATGGACGAGGTTGTTACTGTATGCCAACCATAACTCTTCCAGAAGGCTTGGGCCACATATTGATATTATGTTGCTTCTTTTCTTTCCCTTTCATTTTGTAGGAACTAAATCAGAGAGGAGAGATGTGCAAATTAACCAACATCCAAGAAATCATGCCTCAGGAATGTCAACCTTATGTTCCTGTCAAAGTAATCAGCTTTTCCAAATCAATTTGCCGCTTCATTAATCTGAGTACAACTAGGTTGAGAGATAAATCCATTTGGCTGAGTTGTTTACATGTTCGTGTAATTAGGTTAAATGCTCTACTTCAAAGTCAGGCAAAATGTCACTGGAATGTATCTCCAACATATCAGAATATAGAAGGTGTGACCTTTAAGAGTCATCATAAAATTTGTGTTTGATTAATAGGGTTTATTTATCTCTTACTTGTGCATATTACAAAAATTATTCAACTTCCGGACAACATTATAATTGGCTAACTGTTAAAAAGGAAAATAGACATCATATTTTTGTCAAATTTAGATTATATAAACTCTAAAAAATGAATTTAAGAATATTCTCTCTTGGCTCATGGTGCAGCAGAAAAAAAACGCACTCTTGCTCATAAATATGGAATACATCAAAATAACCAGGATCTTTGTTTTATTTTTTATCTAATTTTGTTTGAGTTCACATTTATAAAATTAACTTCAATAATAAATATGCTGAGAAAGGGTTCAACTAGACCAATATAGGTGGCTTGAGTAGATTCCATATTTATGAGCAAGAGTGTGTAATTGTTGTTTTGTTTCTATTTTCGATGAAACTTAAGGATGGAGGGTTAACTCTCCTTGTAGCATGCTAGGTTGCCAATCGCTGGATCCCTTTCTCTCAAGTTGAGATCATAGAGTTCCATCATAGGGGTCTCCCCAGTTTTGAACCTTTTCAATTCATTTGAAACCTTAACAAAATCTTTTGGCTGTGGGCTGTTCATATATATAGCGTCAAGAACCTTTTGCATTAAGAGTGATATATCTGTAGTACTTCTGACTGGTAATTAAATGATTTACTTCAATTTGATGATGAACATACTAGATATACGGGCCTGATATAAAAAATCCTCCACATCAATAAACATCATCCAGGATCAACATGTTATCCAGAAGGATTCACTCTGATATATCTCGTTTATCTTTGGGTTATGTTTCTTCAGACTCTTGGCCAATCCTATCTACATTGGTTTGAGAGACACAGGATACTGAATTTTTTTCTCATTTGGCGGCCAAAGTAGTACAGAACGGCCAAAGTAACCCCGTTTTACGGTATTACTGGAATTGTTTCTAAACTTATAAAATGGCGACTTTGCAATAGTTTGAAATTAAAAGGTTCTTGCATGTTAGGCATCACTGGGCTATTTCAAGGCTCCAGGGTCTAATTGTTTAAAATGAGGTTTGAAGACACATCTAGCATGCTTCAAAGCTGTTAGAGTTGTGACAGTTTAGCTGAGAGCAAAAAAGGAACAGCTTCAAAAACTGCCCAGACATCATGCAACAGTATCTAGAGAGACTTCTGAAAATTTCACCCAAGTTTGTTTTTTTAGATTTTACGGTAGTTCCAGTTTGTATGGGGAAGGGGTGACCATTTCTAATATTAAAATTTCACTTAGTGTGTCCTTATGCTGTTGATTTGTTTTTACAAAACCAATAGATTCGACAGCACATTGATTCTAGGAGACTTGTAATGTTGTTTTATCATATGGTGAGTGACGAACAAAAATTAATCGGAGTCACATATCATGACCCATCATGTTGAAAATTAATGATGGGCCTCCTTGGTATTTAGTTTGTAATAATGTGTAGTAATAGAGATAAAATTGTAATAGCAGTAATAGCTGGGGGGGGATCCAGAAAATTCTGGATGGGGGTCTATCGGACTATCGCGTCGCGGATCGCATAGCTCGCGACACGACGCGACTGCGCTGATAAAATAAACATGTAAAAAATATATAAATTTTGGTCTGGTGGAGGGGGGTGCATCCCCCCCCCCTGCGTCCGTCCCTGGTAATAGCATAGAATGATTCATAGCAGTAATAGCATAATTTTCAGTATTTTGACGATATTGAACACATTTTGAGGAATTCTATCTTCATATGTTATTAACTGCACAAACTCTTCTTGCCTCAGGTGTGTAGCTTAGCAGGCGTGAGCTCAGCGGTTTAAGAATTGCGATTTCTATATGTCTGGCATTTTTTACCCAAAATAATGACTTCCGTTGAAATTTCAAGCCATTTTAACTAATGTCGTGAAATAAATAGTGCTTGGATGTTATAGGAAGTTTCTGGAAGTACACTTATATATACAGTCTTATTGTAAGAATTGAAGCTTAACAAAAATACTCGACATATATCCTTGAGTCGAGTACAAATTTCTAAAAGAATTCATTGAGTGGTTCAACTCACAAATTGGGATGAACCAAGGTATAGGTCACGTAAAGTAGATCTATCTGCAACCTCTTAGAACACACAGACACATGCAATCTTCTGGCGGAGATAAAAAGTATACTTTAACTTATGTCATATAAAAGACTGTATAATGTATATACACAGGCTAGATAAATTAGCAGGAGGAGCAAACTTGTGATTACAAATGTTGAGCACTCTGGCCAGGCATGTCTAGTGAAATCTATTTGGCCAAATTCTTCCTTATCAAATTTAAAGAAATTTTGATATTTGCTTCATATCAAAGTACCTTCAACTGCTGAAAAATCAAGCAGATTTGATGCTTCTATTCAACTTCAATTTCTCTTAAAGGAAGTTCCAAAAACAGAAAACATCTCAGAATTGAGCAGAATGAATCCACAAAGATGAAGAAAGCAAGCAGGAATTTGGAGGACTTTGATAGTTCTCCTTTGAATGAGAAATACATTGAGAATTATTCCAATATGGCACGATGCAGATGGTGGATTTCTTGATCAATGATGTATTTTTGTTGGCAGTGAAAGTAAGACAGGCCTGTTGAGGTAAAATATTGGCATTGGGTTAGACAGTCATGAGAATGAAACACACACGTTCTTCGACATTTCAAACAATTAAATTATCCGGAATAGACAACCACATTGATTGGACACATATTAGACATTCGTTGTCTGATATCAAACAGTCATTTTTCAGTGTATCAGTCAAATTGGGTTAAAATATCCCAAATCTGTGACCTCATACATTGCTCAAAATATGGACATTGGTTGAAATGTTGCTGTAGTCATGCAGTAAGTGACTGAATTGATGTTTCTGATGACACTGGTAATCAGAAGAGCTAATTTCTTTGCATTTTCATTTTACTGACAGTTATGCCAACAAATGCAGATGAATGCGCCATTTGTTTACTAATTTGTAAATGATTGGCTGTAATTTTACATTTACCTATCCGGAAACATACATGTCCTCGTTATTGTCATTCTCGACACAATAATTGTGTATTATTGTTACAGTGGCCAACAACTTAATTTACTTCATTCATTGGCTATTGCCATCAATTTTACATGTAAATTAGTTGTAGGAACTGACCTGTCTCATGTTTGTAGCATGCGCAATTTGACATATTGGTTTTAGAGTGGAGTCTGTCTGTCTGTCTGTCTAGCTAGCTGTCTGTCTGTCTGTCTATTAACATTGTACGGGTGTGTTCTTTGTTGTAGAATTAATTGCTCATCATGCATTTTAACTGAATATACAGTGACTCAGTGAGTGCAGTCCATCATATATTGGCAAGGATAATATTCTTGAGAAGTTTCCAACTTTCCAAAGTGAATAATATAAAAAAATTTTTAAGACACGGCCTGTTTCTGAGAAACAGGAAAGGGCCCACGTTGTGGAAAGAAAATGGCATCATGCAATACAATGTAGCTAAAAATGGTAGAGAGTACATTGAAGCAAATGGTCGAGAACCAGAACAATATTGTGTGGTTTGTAAAAGCTAATGTATAATTATGTGACAGCCTCAATGCCATTGAATGGAAAAAGAATGTTCTTTGGAATTGGATGAATAGCTGGAATGAATAATAGGCTTTGTACAATTTTCCCAGAATGTATGTACAATAGAAGAGATAGCGGATTCATGGAATATAATTTTTCAACAATATGATGCCAAATGGAGATTACTTTTTAAGCTTTTAAAGTAATTCAAAACTTCCAGGTAAGCACTAATCTAATTAGCGAAAAATTTGAAAAGTTTCAGAAAAAGAAACTTTCATGGCACCTGCATGCACTGTTCCAACACTGAGTACGGACTGTATGGTATATTGGTATTCAACTCTCATGTACTATTATATGGCTGTACTATAAAGATTGAAAGTTACATGGACTGCATTCATGAAGTATTTTGAGACTGTTTCAGTTTGGGTATGCAGTAGCCAAAGCACATAGAACAATGAGGTGGGAGTTTCAATGCTAACTGAGTTCCATTTGCTTGGCCACTTTTGGGCATGTCTAACACCAGATGGCTCCCTGACTGTACCTAAATTTAGCTTTCAAGTACTGCCATGCAGCAGAATCGAACCCTGGACCTCAAAATTACAAGGCCAGCATGCAATGCACTCAGCCACTGAGGTACATGGCTTTACTGTGTGAAAAAAAAAATCATCACACCTAGGGGGATCATAACATTATGGAATCTTTAATCATGATTTAAGAGCAGGGCAGGGAATGGACACACATAGAGTAACTTGATTATGCACATTTGATAACAGCTGAAGAAGCTGGAATTTTCTCTTGAGGTGTCCGTTTCCTGCTCTGCCTGATATCAGTCATTTGACAAAGTGGCCAATCAGAGACTTTCAAGGTTACAAGTAAAATGTGGATTCCCAGATGCAGGCCAGCATAGAAATCCCACAGAACGTTGTCCTGCTACCCAAATTCGTTTTTTTTATCTACTACTATTCAGAATAGAAGGTGGCGCACAAGGCTAGCTCCAAAAAATATTTTTTTCCACCAGGGACCTGATTTTTTTGCACCATTGCTTGTATCTATGTGCAAAGGTCACATAAAATGTGTTGATCAATGATCATTAAGACTAACTTCGTTGTAAACTCACCATTTCATGTCAAAAATTATCTAAGAGTGCTGTAACACGCTTAAAAATATATAAAATAACTAACTAATTCATAAAATCAAAGAAAAAGTTCAAGAAATTCACCAGAAAGTTTAATAACCTCATGTATAATGCATGTAAAACCCCCTATCTAACAAATAATTTTATCATTCAACTTGAACCGTCAAGAGTGCCTAACTTATAGCTGCACCTAGCCACCTACCACATCGGTCTGTCTGTCAACAGAATCTTCCTGCCCATTTGTAAGGTCTTGTGATGAGGTAGTATCACACCAGGGGCAGAACGATCAGAAACATTATTTTACTGCCACCTTGTGTTTGCACTGGAAGACAAGGCTTACCAATTGCATCAAGCTCCATTACCTTCATAACAATGTTGAGATCTCATCATTATGGTTTCTATTTATGACAAGACTACCAAACGTATCTGTTAAGGCCAAACATGGATCTGATATAAATATATATACATATATTATTTTAGCTAACATACAATATACTGTACACATTGAATAAACGAAAACAAAGAAACTTCCAGATTATAATTTAAAATTCAGATACACACACACACAATTAACCAAAAAAAAAACATTTCAATTAGTAAATATTTGGTCAGGAAAGCAAAAGCGGCAGAGGGATTAATGAGAAGGGATTGGATCGGAAGTGTATTCCAAGTATACAAACTTCTAAAATTTTTAAGATTGCTTTTCATGAGAAGATTTGACATTTCTGTAGTGAATATTACGTTACTGTCCTGTTTCATAACTGGTCACGTATAGTAACACGTACAATTTCAGAAACTTTGAACTTAAATGATGATTCCATGTACTTTACAAATACGTACCATGTTATATTGGAAGGCCTGCCTTCTTCGATATCATATTAGTTTTTAAAAAGTCAACTTTATTTAAAAACTTAGGATTCGCAAATTAAACATTTTTTGTTGTTTTGGCTAAAACTTCAAGCTCTGTGAGCATCCACTTCTATTCAACTTAGAAATCCAAAATTTTGCATGGGTGCATTATTTGGCAAATGGAACAAAATGAGGGGGTGTCTTGCCCTCTTTGGTGAAATTGATGTTTTTCGAACCACCCTAAATTATGCAGTTTTCAAAAGATTTATTTATCTAATTATTTATAAAATGTTTCACTCAGCAAAAAATATTGCCAAAAATAATGAAATAAAATTATTATGGCCTATCTCAAAAATAATGAAGCCACAGGGCCGGATTTCATTTGGGGTCATAATTCTCATAAAATGTAGGAATGGATATATGCAACAACTTCATATTGCACTATTGCTTTGAATACATTCTTGTGCCACAGTCCTGAAAATTTCATGACATTATTACTGACGGTTGTCGAGATAATCTGAAAAGTACATTGAAAAACGTGCATTTTCCACAAATTTAGCATGACATCACATTTTTCTTCACTTGAATTAATTCACGTTTATGAAATTTGACATATACCATTGCCATTTCCTTGATTTTGCTTTTATGTCTATATCCAAAGGCTTCATAAATTCATTGCAACAAGTATAATTATTTATATGCTTGTCTTGACATCATCGAGTTCTTTGTGTTCAAATGTTGACATCGAAACATTGAGTCTATGAAACTTCAATAAACTATGAACTAACACAATCATGCACACTCAGAAAAAAAGGTTACACAAACATCCATATGTGGTTTTTTGGCTTGTCACCAGTATAAAACCACTTCTGGTTTTTTAAAAAACCCTCTTGATGTGGATGTATAAAAAACCACCATCTTAAAATCCACATTGGAATGATATAAAACCTTTAGTGGTTTATGAAGAAACCTATGAAGGACTGTTCTACACCAATATTCTGGTTGTTTATTAAACCATTTGTGGTTTATAGAATAATCAGATATTTCATTAGTTGGTTTTGTACATATTCATCTTTGGTTTTTATAGAAACCAAGTGAAGTAAATATTCACCCTTTTTAGGTTTTACAAATATCCATAACTGGATTTACATTATTCCACCATGGAGCATATATTAAACCCAAATGGGTTTTTCTAGTAATCAATTGCATAGTCTCATCATTCCCATAGGGCTTTCATAACCAAATAAAGAATTTAAATAAAAAGTTAGCTGGTTTGCTGGAAAACCATAATAAGATTTTCAAATATCCAGGTACGATTTTTTTTACCTCACCATTGGTGTTTCGTACAAGAAAAATTCTTGTTTATTGACAAATTTGATCTTTCCTTTTTTGTATATTTTGAGGTCACAGGGGTAAAATACATCCAAGCAGAAAGAGAGTAGAAAGGCATTTGACTTTATTTATTCATATATATCTATTTATACAACTTCAAACAAGAAGAAAATGAAATTAGCATGCATAAAAGTATATATATAAATGTAGGAAGAAATAACAAGTGTATAACTATTATTCAAATTTTCAAATGTAAACACCAGGAAACCACAAAACACATAAAAAACAAATGAAATACATATTTTCATATTTAGATATACTCATGCTGATATGATACATCTGTTGATGTAGTAGTCCATGAAGAATGCAATGTAATAGTCCATAAATGTGAAAATGTTCTTCTAAATGTTGGTGAACGCCGGATGTCGTACATGTACACCCGGTTATAAGCATTAACGCAAGAAAGAACCAGGGAAAAGGCACACACTGTTATCATCTGGAATGCCGATGGTCGCTGACGTGTGTCCAATGGGCTTTGAGATGGACCACAATTCTTCAAGGTTTGCTGTTGAGCACTTGGCTTCCTAAAAACAAGCATCCACCATGTTACTTTTCATAAGTTCATAAGCATAATATTACACAGTGTCTATTGCATTGGTTTCATGAACAGATTGAAACAATGAGTTTTAACTTCTTGTCTGATTCTGAAACACTCTTCACAACATTTCATAATTTTGGCCATATATAGTAGTTTTAATTTGAAATTGACTCAATTTTATGACATATTTTATGGCAGTCAATCCATTGGTTTCATTATAATCTCTAAAAAGCTAGGAAGGAGAGCTCAAATACAAAACAGCTGTCATTTGCTCATGATGATATGTGCATCTTTGCTAGCTACTTCAAAAAGCTAAACAAAGAATTTGTGACATGTGATGCCCTTCATTTAAGGGTTAAGAGAAAGATAACATTAAACAGTGCACAGAAACAGAAACAGAGACCCACCTTTTCACTCGTCTGCTCAAGGGCATCACCAATCCGGGTCTCAGAAGAGTTTTTTCAGGGACGATTCCTGAGACCTATCCAGAGCTGTTCAGGTGATAAGCTCATCCAGTTCCACTGGTTGGATGAGCTTAAATTCACGTAAAAGCTGAAACAGAAATAATTTAATAGTTAGGCACACTCTATTGAAATAAGGGAATACAATTCATACTATGTTTTAAAATAACCTGACGTCAGACAGATGTCAAGACAATTTCTCCCTGCAGGGAAAGGAATGAAATTCTTACTATGTGTCATAAGCAACCTTGGGAAATAGCTTATAATAATAATCATTTATATTGCTGGAGCTTTGCTGTCATATACCCAATATTGTTTGAGGTGGTTAGATAAGAGTAATATTATGTATCAAATTACACCGAATGTTCTATTTAAGTTATCCATATTCAAAGGTGAATAGTGAATACCTTTTTGCTTAAAAATCTTGAGTCTTGTATGATAGACTATAAATATGAAGCATTGACCAATGAAATATATGATTAAACAACATCATGTACAGTACACATCACAAACTGTAACCTAAGAGATCTACTTGTAGCTAAAAATGTCAATTATGAGAATTGTTTCCATTGTGATTTCTGGATGATGATCAAAAACCATATAATCCTTACTTCCTTAAGATAATTGATCACCAGCAACTAACAGGTTTTTAAAAATGTGCACACTCTCTGAACAAAGACCTATAATATATACATAAAATAGAGACTTTTTTGTCTAATAAATGTTAGCGAATGTTCTCATGCAGCTCATAAACTAAAAGAAAATTAATCATAAAATTCCTACCTTGGAACTGATGATAAACCAGATGTGCCTGCCTCTTCATTTAATATGTTCAATGAACAAATCAATTAGACCTGGTCACTGCACCATCTAACTGACTCTCACAAAAGGTATATAATTGTGTCTCAAGTCTGACAAAATTACCTTGTGATTAGCCTTAAACAAGCTGTAACAATATCAAACACAAACTTGCCAGATTAAGTGTTGATATCCTTAAATGTGAAGCTGTGAACAATGTTAAAGATCAGTGAACCTGGACACATGGTGTTTTAAGTATTCATTTGGTTTGCAATAAAACCATTTTAATCAATACTGGTTTTGTAAATATCCAAGTGGTTTTTTTATAAAACCCCAATAAACCTGTGTTAACCAAACTGGTTTTTAAATGATTCATTTGATTTTTTAACAAACCATAATTAACCCGTTTTATCCATTTGATTGTTTATACATTCAAATGATTATGCAGAAAACCCCAAAAAACCAAGTTTTTTTCTGTGTGTGTTGGTGACCAATATTTCCTGGTAAAATACAAAAATTATAAATAGGACAGTTGAAATCGTTTTAAAAAAAGAGGCAAATTTAATTTAATTATGTTTTTGAAAAAATATTGCTGAAAAATTGTCAAAAATAGTGTTTCTCACAACATCTTTTGTAAGTAAGTATTTAGTCTTGTTAGCTGACAATGAAAAAGATTTGGATTCAATTTTGAGACATGTCGAACAATGGTGTAATAACTATAGAATGAAAGTAAACACAGATAAAACAAAAATTGTCCACTTTCGACCTAAAAGATCTGCTAAAACTAAATACAATTTTCAATTCAATAATTCAACACTAGAAATTGTCGATAAATATGAATACCTAGGTGTAGTTCTTAATGAATTCATCAATCTGACATTGCTTTCAGAAACTCTAGCAGGTGGAGCTGGTAGAGCACTCAGTGGAGTGATATCTAAATTTAAACAAATTAAGAACATGAGGTTCAATACCTATGAAAAACTGTATTTTGCAAACGTTGTTCCGATACTAGATTATGCATCTGGGTTATGGGGATATAATAGTCATATAGAAGGAGATAAAATTCAAAATAGGGCAATTAGATACTTTATTGGGGTTCACAATAGGGCAGCTCTTTTAGGCTTAGAGGGAGATATAGGTTGGAGTAATTATAAGATTAGACAAAATGTTAACATGATTAAACTTTGGAATAGGCTTGTACTTATGGAAAATGATAGACTCACAAAAAAGGTATTTGAATGGGATCTCAAAATATGTAAAGGCTGGTCTAAAGAAATTTTAGAAATATTTCAAGACTGTGATTCTGTTGAAATATTTTATGAAAAGACTGTTTGTAATGCAAAAGCAATTGAAAAGAAGCTTAACGAGGACCGGAATAGTGTTTGGTGTGATTTGCTGTTGTTAAAACCAAAATTAAGAACCTACAGAACATTTAAGAGTAATGTTAAGACTGAAAGTTATGTGTTTATCGAAAATAGAAAAAGGAGATCATTAATGGCCCAAATACGCCTTGGTATACTATCTCTAAATATAGAAACGGGCAGATTTAGGAAACAGCCAGTAGAAGAAAGATTGTGTCAAATGTGTGAAGATAGCTCCATAGAGGATGAAAAACACTTTATATTAAATTGTTCAGCATATAATGATATTAGAACACATTTATACAACAGTATAACCTGTAATAATTTTACTGAATTGGAACCAGCACAGAAATTTGTATATATGTTTAAAAATGAGCCTAATCAATTATGTAAATACATTGAAAAATCATGGGAAATAAGATGTTTAAAGTTATACAATATGTAAGTTGTCATTTGTTTGTTTGAAATTGTAAGTTGTCACTTACGTTAATTTGTTTAAAGTTGTAAATTTTACTCTTTGTATTGTAAATTGTTGGCACTGTACGCCTGGATTTTTATTTTGTAACTCTCACGAAGTGGTAGATAAGCCCTATTAGGGCTGGGTATTTTTACTATAATGAATTTTTTATGAAATTTGAATGTACTGTACCTGCCACTATAAACAATAAAAAAAAGTTCAAGTAGTAAGTATTTATTGACCATATTCAAAACGTATGTAAAATAATATTTACAGTTCCATTACAATTGTGCTATATACACATGGCAGGCTGACGCCAATGCAGGCTTATGTGCCTTTATCAATTTCACAACTTAACACATCACAGTAAATAAAAGTACACAGTGAAGCATTATCCACTTGGTAAGAAGTCAATTATAATCTTATATGTCAACAAAATAAATCAAGCAAGTGCATTGCTTTAGTTACATATATATATATATACAACAGAATATAATTATATACATCTACAAGCTAACGGAGTTGCCCAGGGTGACCTCACATTGCAGGGCTGCCAAATCACGTTTACCACCCCTTAGGGTGGATGGGGAAATCTGACAAGACAGCCCAGCGAGGCCCCCTGTGGCAGCTGTGTATTGGAATGAAAACTGCCCTGAAGACTCTACACTATTTGCCCTATGTAATCATATATAGAAATTAGATTTCATTTGATGATAAATTGACATTTAGTTTAGTTTTATGCTGTAGACATGGTAATTAAAACTTTTAAAAATTCGGTATTATTCAGCTATCATCAGTTACGTCTACTGGTTGGAACTCTATGGTAAATATAATTTCTGGAACTTTGATATGTTCTTAACAAAACTACATGGTCATTTGACAAAAAATATATTATAAAATTTTGATGGTCATGTCTCACTTTGGCTTCATTATTTTTGAGATAGGCCTTCTGCTATAATCACAGCTTCTATTCATGACAGGGCTGGACCAACTCACAAGTCACTCCATTGCAGTAAAACTCAGGTCCGCTGGATTGCATTGTTGAAGACATGCATATACAATTTTTATACAAATTGTTGTATGGGCAGTATGGCTAGAAATACAAAAAGGTAAATCGGCCGAAGTGCAGAATAATGAATAAAGAATTTCCGAGCCCTTTGGCCACCTCTAAATGTTAACCAATTTGAATGAGACTTGCACAGTATATTTTCTCCATAATAGGCACTGGTCACAATTGAAGGAGGTGGTGCATAAACATTTTTTAAGAGCCACCCTGCTACCAATGGCAGTGATGATAGCAGTGTAGGCAGCAGGAGTGGAGTTAAATAAAATTTTTTACCAAGTATTGTGCTAGTGTTCATGATGACCACAGCCAGTAGCTTTTATAATAAAACGTAATGGGAGTGTGGTTCACAGCAATGAACCTCATGAATGTCAGGTCGCGGAAGAATACAACACGAGTCCGCAGCAGACCTGACATGAGTGAGGTCACATGGGTGACACCAAGCTGGTTTTGGGAATCAACTTAGTTCCCTGCCATAACTCAGATGGCACCACTGATTTTGTTTACTTTTTCTTTAACATGAAAAATATTAGAACTATCCACAATAAATGGGGATGTTTCTACATGAGAATAAATAATAGTTAAGTCAAAATAATTTATGTATCCTCTTTGTTATTCTGTTGACTTTGTCGCCATGGAGAACTCTGACTGGGTGCACATGCCAAAACTCAGATGGCACCACTGATTTTGTTTACTTTTTTTTTAACATGAAATATATTAGAACTATCAACAATAAATGGGGATGTTTCTACATGAGAATAAATAATAGTAAGTCAAAATAATTTATGTATCCTCTTTGTTATACTGTCGACTTTGTCGCCATGGAGAACTCTGGCTGGGTGCACATGCACTTGATGACGTCAAGAAACATGTGCACTGTTGAGCTGCTGGTCTTTTCATGGCTTGAACATGCCATGTTCAGAGATCTGAAACTCACAAAGTATCCATAATATTATCCTGAAATTTGGAGAGCATTTCAGTTAACTATTGAAGTTTATTACCTGCTTCTCAGAATTTGTCGAGCATTTCTGTAGCAACCAAAAATGTTGTTTGTTTGCACATGAAAGATCCTGGAGTTCATAGTCCCGAAACTCGATGATTATCAATAGGAAAATGATAAAATTTAAGGAAGAATTCATTTAATACTTGAATTTTATCACCCGCTTTTCAGAATTTGTCTAAGATTTTTTTAATGCTCGAAAATGCAGTTCATTTAAACACAAAAAAATCACAAATTTCCAGTGAGTTTTTTCTCTTTTGCGAAACAAGTTAATAAATAGCCTTGGTTCTCAAAAACAGTGAATCAGAAAATTATTAAAGTTGCAAAATATTTTGTAAAACACTTGCTTTTGATGATGAATTTGGTTTGAAATTTTTTTTCTCAAAATCAATAGCAGACTAAGCCTTAGAGCAAGAGAATGTGTCAAAAAGATGTCTAAAATCGGCTAGCTTCGCCATGACCAATGACTTAGTTTATACATGTACATTGAAACCCATCTTATCATAAATCGGCAACTATTGAACAATTTTTTCATTTTTGGAATCTGCGTGTGTTGTCCTTGTAGTTTGGTTAAATATTTTCCCCAAACTCTATAGCAGATTTTGAACCTATGAGGGAAGGGATTTCTAAAAAGATTGTAAAAAATTGGCATTCTGACGTAATAACTCAGTTTATGCATGTTAATATGTATCTCACTATAAGTCATTAATTATTGGCTCAAAAAATTAATTTTTACGTTTCCAGAATCTGCAAGTATTGTGCTTGAATGTGGATTTGTTTTATAATTTCTTTCGCAAAATTTATAGCAGACTTCAAACCTCTGAATGAAAGGATTTCTCAAAAAATCGGCATTCTGACGTAGTAACTCAGTTTGTGCATGTTGATGCATAGGTATCTCATCATTAGTCATTAATTACTGGCTCACAAAATTAATTTTTACATTTCTAGAATCTGTGAGTGTTGTGCTTGAATGTGGATTTGTTTTTGAATTATTTTCGCCAACTTTATAGCAGACTTTAAACCTCTGAATGCAAAAAAAGTCACCAAAAAGTGTGCAAAATGTCAATTTTTTGGCAATTTAATGATTAATCTAGAAGAAACTGATAAAGGTAGGAGCATGAAATGATTTCCCAAAGGAGTCTTTTGAAATACGCATCTTTTGACATCAGCACCGTCTTTCTAACTTTAATATTTTCAGAGCAATGGATTTGTAACTAATGTCAAAATATGCTTTATCAAAATTCACTTGCTGAAAGAAGCAATAGCTTTGTTTTGGCAACAGTTTTTATCTAGCCTAAGCAGTGTGGAATTTTATTCCCTGCATTACGCTTTTTTAATTTTGTAATTCGGACTACTATTAAGGTCTGTAGGTCCGATTTTGCACAGAAAGTCATGCATCTCCCATGAAATTAGTTGGTGTGCCACTCCCCAGGTGACGTCTCAATATGAGGATTCCCATGGAGCCCAATGGTGGCGTCACATCTCGGGTACATAATCTTTGGTGAGGTTCATTGCTGTGAACCACACTCCCATTAAGTTTTATTTATATCCCACAATAAAAATAGACCTCCAGTAAAAATAATTAATTATTTCAAGAGGCACTATTTTGTTTGAATGGCCGCAAAAAGATCCCTGGCAACCACACCGACCAATCAGAGCGTCAAAACATTTTGACGTCATCACTTCACTGCCCATTGTTTACATAACAACGTCAGATAAAGAGATGCATGTGGTTCACAACGATGAACCACATGGTGTGAATCACATGGTATTTTGCCAGAACTTCACTGCCTATTGTGGGATATTTGTTTTATACTTACAGTCAGTCGCTTCGATATAGAAAAAGAGTGGACTGTTGCACTGTGAAAATGGCACATGTGTCATGCTGATGATTTGTCATGATCATACCCAACACTTTCAATGTTAACATGGTTTAAAGGAGACCTATCCTGTTTGTAGTTGACAGTCAAACGAAAGGATTATGTGTCTGATTTTCACTCTAAAATGAATTTAAACTAATCAATCTTCTCTTGATCATGACTTGTCAAACAGCCTCTGTGTTTCCCATGTTTATTCAGGGTAGTGATATGAATAACCTGGTAAATGAATTAAATTTGAATATTCATGAGGTGGGATATGAAATATATCCATCAGATGACATCATCACATTGTTATGTTACCATGACGTCACCACTCACCAGTGCAGATGTACCCATTGTGACGTCACCAGATTGACCAGCTCTGGACTTTTTATGAGAAGCGTTATGTGTCACTGTATAGCTCCACTCTTGTGAGGAGCAGCATCTATTTATTGACACCAAAATTTAGCAAATTTAATTTTGTTTAATCTGAAATAGGTCCCAACATAATGAGATAATAATTTCTGTGAAAAGTCAGCAACTGAAATTCATGTTGTCTATAAAAATGTTTCACCATGCAGCATTGCTTAGCTCATTTCCAGCCGAAAATGATTAAGGTATTGTCAAAGGATATAAATATTATACAGTGACCTTGCTTTATGGGATATGGAATATATTGACCCTCGGACTCCCATATCCCACTCGGGCTACGCCCTCGTGGGATATGGGAGTCCTCGGGTGAATATATTGCATATCCCATAGCAAGGTCACAGTATAACATATAATATCAGGAGTCACAATGTGCTTTTTTCACAGTGAACTGGTCCTCAATATTTATATATCAAAGTGACAGACTGTACTATGTAATAATAACATCTGAGCTTGTAACTGACCCCATGGCTCATAAGCGAAAACAAAGTCTCAATCAATATATTTAATATAGTGACATTAAAATCAAGCTGCATTACAAGTATCATTTATGAAACTTCTAAAGAGTTCGGTTTGACGGTTTGTAATCATTTACTCTTTAGAAGTTTCATAACTAAATTTGCAATCAGAGCTTGCCTTCACTCTTGTCTCCGACATGAAGAGAGCTCTTAATAGGATCCTCTTGCGATTTCTTCTTCCTCTTATTTTCATCTCTGTGACCGTCTTCTGGCTCTGGAACCACGTTACTGAAAAAGGATACTACAAATTAAGAAACGCGGAAAGGGAAGAGGAAAGATTCGGTAAGACAATTGATTTTGTTTTTAAGATATCTTGATCTCTATAGAGGGATGACAAGTCTACTCATCTCTTCTATTTCTTGGCATAACATTTTTAATGACATATGAATGACAAGTCTACTCATATATTTCTTCAAGTTTTATCGGATGAGTTGAAGCAGCTGCTTGGTGACTATAGTCCCAGAAAAAAAAGAATGACAGGAAGCCTTCCAGTTGATCAATGATAATCATTATTATCGTTTTCATAGCTGTGTGTTTTTCTGTAAACTTTGTTTTGCAGTTAAACCGTGACATCAGAGGGTATCGGTGAATGTGATTGGTCTAACCTTCAGCCTGTGACACTCAGTTTAGAGTTTGACATCACAGTTTTTGACAAAAGATTCTAAAACTGCCAGGCACTGTCATTTTTTGAATCTGTGACTTCACAGTTTTGGGATAAAGCAAAGTACAAAGTTGAAAAACACACAGCTAAGAAAACGATAATAATAGTGGAATATGTTATTGTTTAGGAGTAGGTGGTCTAATGAGGGGAAACCAAACAGATCATTTTGAAAGGGGTTCAGAGTCTGACTCCTCCATACAACTTCATGTCAAATGACAAAAGTTTATCCCTTTCAGCTTTCTACAAGTGGACTGCTCTTGCATTGCCACAGATCAGAACATATGCTGTCTTGTGTTGCCACCTAATGACTAGTGTGCTATTTAGCGAGCTCCTGCGAGCGTCCACCTACTTTCGACCAGAGGAAGACACACAATTTTGTCTGGAAGACACCGGGGCTGTTTCTGAGTGTGCTGATGGCCTTGTCTACTTCCTTAGAGAATGTGATTGCCGAGTCTGACTCTGGTATACATATATGTTGAATAGAAATTTTGTGAATGTGCAATGAAATTGGAACTATTTCTTGGGACAGCAATGCTGTAGCATAGGAAATCAACTTTTGTGCCAGGTGGCAGCAGCATGCAGTTCTAAGTTTCACCAGACTGCCCTTTCAGCAAAATGCAGTATCACAAACCAGTTTGTAGCCTATTTGGCACTTCATGCATGTCTATTAATTTCAAAGTATTGTGAGCCGATTCAGCAAACACCATTGAGACAAACCACATGCTTCTCGATAAAATATTTTATCAGCCAAAACTACTGTATTAACTGCTATTTTTTTAGCTATATTTTTGATATATAAAATTTTGAACACAATTGTTTTCCGAACACGCCTTTTATTTAGATATTTTTTAATGGTCTGCCTTCATGTTTGCATTGACATGAAACTCCTCATCAAGAATTCAACTTCCTATATTTGATCTCACTCACTCCCTGACATCTCCAACAGCACTAGGTTCTTTCCTCTGAGTTTGAAACTATATCTGAATCTAATTTATATTCTCATTTTTTCAGAACTAAAATTGATCAGCAATTTTCATAGAACAAAATATTTCTCATTTTAGTATGAAAGAATAATATATATTAGAGGTAAAAAAGATTCCCAAAACTGCCATATTTTTCTACATACACTGATTGTGCAGGGTATAAATTCAATATCACCATCCGACCTACGCTGCAGTGTATGATAAAACAAGCTGTATCGAGAGAGGTCACAACCGTTACTGGTTGGACCCACCTAATCCATGCACAAGTCTACAAGTCGATAAATTTTAGCATGGAAATATGAGTGGGATCAACAAAAAAACTTTGAATTTGCTATAACATTTCCCTACAGAATTTTTTCGTTTTTATCTTAAAATATTCTGACTTTGCTTTACAGCCGTATGCTATACGTTTTCTCAATGATTTTTTTTTGTCTTAAAGTTTATTTAGTGCATGTGTAGGTAAGGTGGCACTGTCGTTGCACTTCCTGTTTGATCATAACAATGTCTTGAGAAAAGCACATGTCTCAAAAAAAGCCAAATTACCATAAATCTAATTGTTGTCAGCAACATAACACCATGCAGAACTGTCTATGCAGTCATTATTGGCTATATCTATGCAAAAGTACACCTTCAGATTTCTTTGTTACTGAATTAAAGGGTTTCAAAATTGCCAGGTGAATTGGCAAAGTTTTCTGTGTTGACATGGTTTTGGGAGAATTTCAATCTCTTACCTTGCATTTTATCATCTACGGGGCAATATGTTTAATTTGCCCTCTCCAGGTATATCCCTTGCAATGAAGGTTTAGTAAGTAGATAGTCCTATGTCAATAAATGGATGTTAAAATGTCCAATTGAGATTTTCTTTGGCAAAAAGTTCATGTCTCTGACACATATTCTTATGTTCTGACAGTGTTTCAAGAGGCCCTGTTACAAAATAGCAGGCTGGATTATCTTGTTTAGCATTGTTTGGCATTGACTGTTTGTTATAATCACCTGTTTCGCACCTCAGGTCAACAGAGTTTACACTTGAAATGTGATTGCCAAAGCAATAGGTTGCGTGACCATGTAGTGGCACTGTGCAATATATGCAATGTAGTTAATCTTTCTCTTGCTCTTGTGCCATATACTTTCTCTCTCTTTTGCTTCTCTGTCCCTGAGTGCTATTGGCTTGTCTCTGTCCGCATTTATCGGTCACTGAATGTGCCCAAAAGTGGAGTAAAAGAATAGAAGTAGTTTATATATCCTGTTCCCCTTTAAAAATCATGGACAGCAGGATAGGAGAAGTGATTTGCAGCGCTTCTGGTTCACCTTTATTCATTGGAGTATTTCTTGAGACCGTGGGTTTCATCACTTCCAAGAAACCATATTTACAAGCTAATAGATGTCAGGTCTGATCTATTGTTTTAGTGTATCGTTTTAGTGTAATTAAACAATTTAAGGAATATGTTAAAGATACAGTAGACATAGGAGAGTACAGACTTCTCATTTTTCTGCATGTATTTATTTGCTAAAAGTTCCCATTTCCCACAATTTCCAATGTGATATCTTTAATTGAATTCCTTCTCTGCATCCAATGTTATAACACAGATTGTATGACACAGCAGGAAGATATCCTGGAGTGTGAATAACGAAATAGTCATTATTCCTCCTGAACCTTTTTTGTTGCAGGTCCTCCCTCTGATGTCACTGTTGCTACAGGGCACCTCCAGCGCAGTTCCATCTCAATCAAAACTAATACAACAAGAAATCCTAAAACAAAGCCAGGTTCACCAATAAGTACAAAGGATGCAGTAGAATCATACTGCAGTGACCATCCGACTGATTCTGACCTTCACAACATGGACAACAATGCTCTTGGGGGAACCTTTTTTGTAGGTTGGTCATTTCATTATTTTGCCATAGGACACTTAATGTTTCATTATTGTACCATGGGGCACACAACCTGAACATGACACTGGTGGTCACTGACCTAGAAAACACGCGAGGAGTGAACCAGATGGTTCAATCAAAAGATGTGATTCAGACATCACATGATATGATCCTAGCACTTTTTCTCATCACGCGTGACTACCAAAAATGTTTGAAAATAAAAAATTACCAACAATTTTCCCAAAAAAGCTAGAAACGAAAAAAAAATTACCAAAAATGTTCGAAAAGAAAAACAATTCCAAGAAAAGAAATAATTTCCCCAAAATGTTCAAGAAGATTTGAAAAAAAAGTTCGATAAAAATGTTTTCCCCAAAAAAAAAATGTTTGAAAAAAAAAATTCTAAATAAAAAAAAGTTACATTTTCCCTCAAAACATTTTTTTAATATTTTCTTTTAGAATATTACCTTTCTACCCTATTTCTCTTTGTCCCAATTTTTTTCTCCAAACTTTTTATTGAACAATCCTGAATACAAAAATGAATTTCGAGAAATAATTATTTAGTTACAGTTTAGAATTTATTTTTGCGTTCCGGTGGTCCCGCCTTCATGATTTGGTGTTACATATTAATATCCTGGTTTTCGGTCTAATCAATCTACAGAATTTGCAGCCATGGAGCTTGTTGATCAAATTATATTTCAGAAATGGACCGAAATAATACATCTGTCAACCTTTTTGTGGATTGATTGAAAAGGCATTTGACAAACTGGACCATGATATTCTATTGAGTAAACTAATTTTTAAGGTTTAAATTAGCCATCTTTTCAGTTGATAAAATGTTGTCTAAGTAACAGATTGAGAATGATTATCAAAACGAAATTGATAATGCCAATATTAACATCCTTTTCAAATAGCAGAATGTTTTAAAATTAGCTCTATGTACATTTTATTACTACAAGCTCTGTCATCGCTTAATTGAATGTCCTGTGCATGAATATGTTGAAGAGGTTATTAATCCTCGAGTGAATTTGAATCGACATGTCATATTATAAGAAATGCTTCTGTTTTGCAGCTGCCTGCTGTGAGACTTGTATCTAATGAGTTACCAAGCAATGGTATAAAATACAAATTTAGTAAAATATTCAATAGCATGCAAATGCAGATAATTTCAATGGCAAAATCTTTACAAATAGCTTTTATGGATACAAAAATTACAATAACATAAAATTACTAGATAGTTATGATCCTGTTGGTTCAATTGCTCACAGTTATAAAAATGTTATAAAATACACTGCCAAATTTTTATTGATGCTATACAAAGAAGGAGGGAATTTATACGCAAGATAATATTATGTATTCAGTTCAAGTTGTAATTTTGTATGGTCTTTTTGTATGTGTTTCACTTGTGTGTCATTCATGTTTATCTTTTTGTGACTTGTAAGCCCTTTGTGAGCTGGGTGCTTCGGCACATGTCAATAAAGATTTTCTAACTCTAACTCTAACTCTATATTTGAAATATGAATTGATTCCTTAATAAGACACTTATTTGTTGACAGCTCCATACCCTTTCAGCTGAATTCCATGGTCCTACCATGAACGAGGAGTCCCATTACTCCTTTTTAATATAGAAAATTGTCTTATTACATATTATGTAGCAAG
This sequence comes from Platynereis dumerilii, assembly GCA_026936325.1. Taxonomy (NCBI): domain Eukaryota; kingdom Metazoa; phylum Annelida; class Polychaeta; order Phyllodocida; family Nereididae; genus Platynereis; species Platynereis dumerilii. The sequence goes on along the minus strand of JAPTHN010000237.1, from coordinate 50,416 downwards.
ATCCAGCCTCACAGTGCAGCTGTTGGGGATGGGAGACAAAGCATAGGTCCAGTACTGTGCTTGACTTGCGAAAACGAAGCTTGTCACAGCAGAATTGGTGCTAGTTACAGCCAAAATTAAGGCACAGAGTTTCACTTAAGACAACGCAAATTCCAGGTGAAAGTAAGGGGAAAAGTTGCATGAAGCAATAGCTGCATGCCTGTTACACAGAGCAATTTTTCAGGTTTTTCGACTGGGAGACCGACAGGCCTTTACAGCACTGTGATGCGCGACATGTGATATCTATTGACAGTGGCGTATTTAGGTGGGGACATTGGAGCCGCGGAGCCCCCCCCCTTCCGTCTTCACCCATGTAATGCCCCCCCCCCCCATTCTAGATAAGTTCCTGTCTATTGGTCAGCTTAAAGATTCACTAAATAAATGTAAATGACTAAAGGTACTTCATCAAATAAGAAGACAAGGAGACCAACAGAAAACTGTCAATGATATGGTACAGCCAGTTTGCAAATCGAAAATTAATTTTTCAAGTGGACCGCCAATCTGCAAAGAGCTCTAATTTCCCTGAATTTCCCTGGTCAGTGGCAATTCAGCAATGATTGCTGAATTCCTAATCTGGGCTTCGCTGTTTTCACGCATTTACATTTCAATATTATGATTTATATTTTTTCCATTGTGTTTCAGACAATAAGCGGAAGTTGCTGTTTGCCCTGAATTTTAAAGTTGCTGCATCCACGTTGATCCGGTCGATTCCCAACAGCAGTGGACTAGTCCCACCAAATGAAGTCAAAGGTATCAAAAATGTCGATTTGAGAACACCACTTAAATTGAAGAAGTATGGTCTTTCGCCAATTAACATAAAAAACAAATATTCTCTTTATTCAACCAGTCAATATTTCAAGTTCATGTTTGTGCGAAACCCTTTCCAACGTCTGTTGTCAGCTTTTAGGGACAAGTTTCAGCACTCAGCAGTGGAATTGAATCAAGTCATCAAGAACCATCAAGCTGAGAGAGAGAACGTTCCAGCTCCAAAATTAAATGAGACTAAAATAACGTTCGAGGAGTTTCTTAAGTTAGTCATAGATGACAACAAGAAAAGCGGATCAACAAACCAGCACTGGAAGCCCATCTACCTCCTGAGTATGCCTTGTATTGTTAATTATACGTTTATTGGGAAGTTCGAGAATTTCACACAAGACTTCCGATACCTCATGTCAAAAATAGCAGTTGTGCAGGTGCCTGAGGTCAAGATGAACGCCTTCCCTGGGGCTCCCACGGGACATGTTTTCAAAAGATACTGGAGCCAAATACCTCCCGACATGGTGCAAGAGATTAGCGAGATATTCGCCAGAGACTTTGAAATGTTTAATTACAATGAGGATTTGAATTATCACCTGTGAAATGAAAGGATATGACAGAAACTGACCAGATTGATATCTGGACTTGAACCGAGTTCAGAATTAAAGATGAATGATGAAGGACACTTGTGAACTTTTATTCTCAGACTTATTGAAAATCTCAAGAAGAACAAATTAAAATACAACAAGTTCCCATAAGGAATAAGAAAGGAACACAATAAGAAATCACATTTATCAACACTTTATTGCAATGTCACAAGCCTGTATCATATTTTGATGAAATTTTGCTGGAAAACAATGAAAATTAATGTCTTTTTGGAATGTGATCAAGAAAGTTCACCCATGACACACTTTGAAATATTTGCTTTTTATGTCAATTTGGTGCATTTTCCGTGAAATGTAAATGTGATTGGATCATTAACAAAATGGCTTTCTTTTTAATCTTGTAACTTTTAGCAACTAAAAGAGCTACACTTTATATTTCAATGCAATTATTTATAAGGCAAATTCATACAGCGGAAGGTTGCAGAATATTCATTCTTTAAGCTGCAACAAGTCATAAGTAAGAATGAAGTGCAGTCGCAAGTTTTCATAGTTTTGGCACTTTGGAGTTTACTTGGTGTCCAGTTCTTTCAAGAACTTGATTGCTTGATCTCAACATTGATTTTTCCGCATTTTGTTTTTGATTGTGAATTGTGAGCTGTAAATTATATTCATGTTGTTTCTAATGTATTTTGTGATGTCTCACTGTGCCCTGCCTCAAACTCTCTCACTGTGCGCCACACAGCTTTCTTTTTGGAATTCTGTGACTAACTCCACCATGCATGATTCAACTTACCCCGTCACATCTGGATCACAATATTGGATATTTTTCAATCTTATCAAAGTCACACAACAAGAAGCTTCTGGTGTGGATTAGGCATAGTTTTGTTTATTTAGAAATAAGGTTAGTTCACCTGGATTAAAATCATAGCTATACTATCACCCCCGTCGCAAATAAGTTAATAGAGCACCCAAAAAACTAACTTTCTTGTCTACAGAATTAGCATTTTGAAAACTTTACTGAAAGGTATGATAACATGTGCCAATAAACAAGGTATGTACCAAAAGTATCTGTTTAGCCAAAAATAAAAAACACAGTTGATTTTAGGCCAAGTTTCAACTAACCTCGCGATTCAACTAGCCCCGCTCTCCCTTACTTTCACTGGCTAAAAACCATAATTTTGAAATTCCAATCACCATATGCTGTGCAGGCATTCAGGATATAGAACAGTCTGTCACTTACTAACTTTTTGTACTATAGATCTACAGAAGAGGGTTGTTCTGCAAACAGTACCAGTCAGACACTACGGGCTTTGTCTCACTGTGCCTGCCGTCTCACTGTGCCCCGCTCTCCCCTAATTCAGAACGTCCAGGTACCAATCAACTTGGTGAAAAATCGTAATATCAAAAGTTCCTACCAGAGAAGCTTCTCATGGCTGAGCGGCAAGCGTCTATAGGCTCGCTTTGCTGAAGGTCTTCACTACTTAGTGTGTATAATTTGAAAAAATCTTAAATTACGGACGAAAAACCAATTTTATCAAAATACAACATGGCCAGTGTGCTAGTATATTTATAATTGAGAAATTTTTATGTGGTATTATAAGAATAAGCCAGTTATAAAGACCTGAAGTGTTATAAATCAAAAGATTTGAATATTGATTCCATCAAAAAATTCAATAACATTTACGGAAACAGCCTAATCTCGCAGAAAACTTAACTGATTGATTTCAAATTTCTTATGTACAGGTCTTACTTATAATACCATTATACAGCATAGTGCAAGTAACTATAATTTTTATTGCTTGCTCTGCATACAAAATCCTGCAAAATGTAACAAAAAATCAATTGAGTCTGTGGCTCGAACTGTGGGGGGATCCCACACTTTTCTGTGGACCTTCATAATATGCAAAATCCCATGCGAATATCGTTTTGATAAGATATCGAATCGGTGTCTATGCTGCACAAGTAGAATATCCCTCATATAGGGGAACTGTTACGAACATAGAAATACATAGAAAGGACATGAGGCAGTAGGAAGCCACCTCAAGATGAGGTCACCAAATCCGCCATATTGGAACTGCCCTGAGACATGACGTCACTATAGACTAATTATGATGTGACGTCATGCCATTGTTATAAGTGACGTCACTGTTATTGGTGACGTCACGATCCATTGTGCCAGTATTCAGGGCAGTTCCAAGATGGTGGATTTGGTTGCTTCATCTGCCAGAGCCTCTTGTCCGTTCTATGTATTTCTATGGTTACGAATGAGGAAAATGAGAACTGCCACTTTCTCTTTCCAACTCATCAATCAACCCTCATCAGTGCCCAGAAAGTGCTGCACTCTGTGGGGTCCCTATGGGGGATGGGGACCTGTGCCCCCCCCCCCAAAGTGCCCCCCTTTCCAACTCCGGCTAAAATATACAATTGTGTATACTTTCCGGATATTGAACTTCAGTCAGAGAATCTGCGCTCTGCTGAAGTGTTGACACTCATTTTGTGTCGAGCAGTGACAACCGCATGTTATCTGTGGACCATACATCACAATTGCATTTTTCATAATTATTCATCTTTAACCGGTTCTAAGCACTTGGGACTTTCTTGATCATTATCTGCATCGTTTTATTTTCTAATACACCCTAAAAAATTTCAGACAAAATTGGTTATTTAGATTCAAAAAGGTTTTTTGAAAAACCAAATTTCAATGCAAAAAACCAACATGGATTTTTTTAAAGTCCATGTTGGTTTTGCATTGGAATTTGGATTTCAAAAAACCATTTTGAATCTAAAAAAACCAATTTTGTCCCAACATTTTTTAGAGTGTAGGTGGCATTCACGATAGCAAAATCAATTTCGCCAGTTTTCAACTTGCAAGAATCATTTTCAAAGCAAATTTCGTTAAAATTTTGTTGTTGCCTGATGTCTATTAGTACTAATTTATAGATTTATTTAATGACTGAATGCTAGAATAAATAATGGACAGCTATGGACAGCTTCAATTATCATAAACATTAGTGCATTTTAAAAGAAGAGCAAGTTACTAAATACTAAATATTTACATCCCTGACCACAACCAGAGCAAGACGCATTATCTAAAATACCAAGAAAATATTGAGGAGAATATTGTGAATAAAAGAAGGAATCTGAAGGATGAAGAAATTAATCTTGGTCAGCTTTTCTCTTCTCGTCATGATTTACACAAGTTCAGGTGAGTAAATGACAAAGGCTACAGCTGACTACAAAATAAAATCCTTAAACAATTCTTTTCATACTATCCAACAGATCTTTTAATTTCAACAGATCTTTTCATACTCGCCAACTGATCTTTTCATATTCTCCAACAGATCTTTACATACTCTCCAACAGACCTTTTCATACTCTCCAACAGATCTTTTAATACTCTCAAACAGATCTTTTCATGCTCTCCAACATATCTTTCATACTCTCCAACATATCTTTTCATAGTCATACTCTCCAACAGATCTCTTCATACTCTCCGACAGATCTTTACATACTCTCATAACTTTTTATTTGGGTCAGCAGCTTGGGAGCGATGCCTTAATTTACAAGGAGGGGGGGGGGGCTTGGAGTCTTCCTCAACGGGAAATTATTTATTTCACTGTAACGGCAGCAGTAATCATTTTATATCAAGCATGCTAAGTCTCCAAATATCTATCCATCAATCAAGCAACACCTTGTTGAGATATACCCCTATCAGAAATCATTATTTCAAGAGTGGACAAAATAATTCATTTATTTCATCAAAATTGAGAAGAAACTATTTCTTTTTGAAAAACTCCAAGCCACCCCCCCCCCCCCCATCCTTGATATTAAATGCAAAACTGAAGAAGAAAAAGGCTAGAAATTCCCAAAAAATATTTACACTGGGATAAAATTGGCTCCATGAACTTTCCTTAAAAAACAGCATGATGATGATTGAGTCAAAATAGAGCAAAAATCATAGTTTGCTAGACCTTGAAGAGGTATGATGATTTCAATTTTAAAAAAACAACCACGTGGAAGACAAATTTCACATTTTGAGAAATTTGTGAACTTAAAAAAAAGGCCACCAGGACTGGTGCCTGTTTCCCTTGTTCTGAAATTGGTATTCTACTGTTGCTCTTTTCTGAATTTCCCCAGCTGGATTTAAGCACTTTCTCTCAGACTCTTCCATGGTTGGAGAATTGTTCTCTAATAATAATGGATTAAATTAACATTATCTGACTCCCGAGACACTGTTCATTCCTTTGGCAAGTGGAACCTGAAGCTGTATGGGGAACAGATCGTGAACCTGATGAAGTTTGTTAGGCCCGCCGCTGGATGGGTTTAATGTTTTCATGTGCGGATGTCTGTCTGTCTGTCTAGCTGTCTGTCTGTCTTGGAAAATGACTGCCAACTGCCAAGTGAATATGAAAATTGAACTGATTAGTTTGTGAACAATAATCAAAATGCTATTTTGCATGTATGTGACTTCCTGTAATTAAACTGATGTTGTTGCCTAACGTCTTATAAGCACGAGTTTATAGATTTACTTTAATGACTGAACGTACAATAAATAATGGATGACTTCAATTATCACAAACTTGAGCGCATTTTGAAAGAAGAGCAAGTTACTAAATATTTACATCCCTGACCGCAACCAGAGCAAGACACGCTATCTGGTAAATACCAAGAAAATATTTAGAAGACTATTGTGAACTAGAAAAGCCCGCGACAGTAATTATTTATTTTGGGTGTATGTGTGTATGATGTCATAAAATATGCCTTTGTAAATCAAACAACAGCCTGTTAGGAAATAGGCAGAAACTATGAATTGCTGGAATATACCCCAAAAGAATACATTTATTTGAGCAACACTGAGCAAAGAAGCAAAGGAGTATTTATTAAGGGAAAAAAAAACAAAAGAAGGCAGGCCCCCTTGAGCTGAAATGGGAAAGGGCCCCCCCCCCCCCGCCTTGAGATTAAATGGGGTTCCCCCTTGAGATTAGATGGCCCATCCCTTCACTAAACTGCCTGTTCACTTTTTCATTTTCACCATTAAATGCTTCAATTAAGCATAACCCAAAATATATATCAATATTACAAATAACCCCTCATGTTTTGTTTCTGTTGGCATAAATTTAGCTGTTCATTACATTATGGTCTTCGTGGCCTTCTGTATGTCATTTCATACTCGCTTTTCCTTGACAACAATACACCAAAAACAAACTTTTTGTGTTTAATGCCATTGAAACATTGCTTTTCTTACACAACACAATTTAGAAATATGTATTATTATGTATTTAGGCCTATGGAGACTGTAAATGTATGTTAGTAAGACCTTGTGAGAAAGACACATTCAGAACTGCCATACTTTTGAGAGAGTGCTATTATGGGATGGCAATCATGAAGGAATTTAGGTGAATGGAGCAGTAAAGTGGACTGAAAAGATGGCAAAAACGTCGATGATGTTGTTGGTACTGTTGCAAAAGGATAAAAAATCAACATTAGAAGAGTATATGATGTAAGATCATCATGCACAGGCAAGTTAAACTTGTGAAGTGGTCTGACGTCATGTCACGTGCAGAAGTGTAATATGATGTAAGATGATACCATGCAGTATAATGCTGAAATTATTCTTGGTCACTTTGTCTCTTCTCATCATGATTTACGAAAATTCTGGTGAGATAGGCTACAGCTGACTATCAAAAAAAAAATCCTCCAACAGATCTGACTATCAAAAAAAAAATCCTCCAACGGATCTTTTCATACTCTCCAACAGATCTTTTCATACTCTCCAGCAGATCTTTTCATACTCTCCAACGGATCTTTTCAAACTCCCCAACAGGACTTTTCATACTCTCCAACAGATCTTTTCATACTCTCCAACAGATCTTTTCATACTCTCATAACTTCTTACTTAGGTCAGCAGCTTGGGGGCAGCTTTTTAATTTCCAAGGGGGGCTTGGAGTTTTCCTCGGCAGTGAATTATTTATTTCACGGTAACAACAGCAGTAATGATTTTATTTCAAGCACGCGAAGTCCCCAAATATTTATTCCTTAATCAAGCAACACCTTGTTGAGATATACCCCCTACCAGAAATTATTATTTCAAGACTGGACAAAGATACAAAGATTTATTTATACTCAGTTGTGGAAACATTGAACATTAGCCGCAGGCTATTAAGACCGAGTAGCAATGATAACAATGATAAAAAACACAGCTATAAACAGGACCCACAACATGGGTTCTACAGACATCTAGAGCGTCTCCACTCTCCAGCCATTACTTTTGTGAAATCTTGAGACGTCTGTTAATGGACAATATTTGGCCAATTGAGCTGTTCAAGAAATTCTTAATTTCTTTATTTTCATATGTGGTCATATGTCTTTAGATGCTCATTTCAGAACAATTACAGACGTCTGGAACACTCAAAATTCTTCAAATAACAGACAGTCTGTGTTATGCCATATTAGAACATTTAATGACGTCTCTAAATGATAAAAAACTGTGACGTCCAGACCAATCGCTGAAAATCATTGTATGCCGACATCTATAGCAGGCCTACACAGAAAATGTTTTTAAATTTGGATCTATGGCTAAGATTGAAATCTGTAGCAGTGATTTATCTGGTCCCTACAAACCGTCTGGATATCCAAAAAAATTAGACCTTACATGCAGACGTCTCCATAGACCCTAAACAGAGCACCTGTAGACGGTCTAGATATCTGGTAAAATATAGCTCTACAGACGTCTAAGAGAACCCTAAACAAGCCACCCACAGACCCTCTATACACATCTGTAGAGGCTTCAAAATGAGCCCAGTTTACATATCGTCAGCCTAAAGCAAAATTGGCCTAAGTCATTTTTGACAATTGTTGGCAAACAGCCAGTTTTGACAACCAAAATGACTTAGGCCAAAATTGTTTTGTGGTCTAGCTGTGTTATTAAGCATATTTCCATAAAATTATTGAGCGAAACATGAAAAAACATCCTTAAAAAAATCAATGCTCACAATTATGACCGAAAAATACTGGTGATATCCACTAAAATCAGTGAAAACAAAATTGGCCTAAGTCCAAACGGCCTAAGTCCTCTGGATTGTTTGTTTGTGTTTTACGCCTCAGCAGCACCTTAGTGGGCTATATCGAGGCAGGCGATCGCCATATGATGATGAGATGAGAAGACTGGGAGTCTGGTACATACCCTATTAATTCAGGGATGCCCAGGGTCTTTCAGTTGCCCCAGCATAGAACACTGGATACAACCCGCCTCCATTTAATGTCCCATGGGCTCGGACTAAATTGAGTTCCAAGTGGAACGCCCTCAGAGCCAGTGGTTGTGCAAACACGCACTCTTAACCGTTAGGCCACCTAAGTCCTCTGGACTTTGCACGAAAATTGAATAGGAGTTTTGTGGTGCTTGTGATCAATTTTGGAGTCCAAATTTTTTTAAACACATATATCATCATAAGGGCCTCACTGTTGAGCCAAATAGGAAAAATGGCCTAAGCTTGACTTATTTTAAGGACAAAATAATTTTTTTATTTCATCAAAATTGAGAAGCTATTCATTCTAAAAGAACTCCAAGCCCGCCCCCCCCCCCCCCGTCCTTGATATTAAATGTTCATTGGTCACCCCTTATCCAAAACTGAAGAAGAAAAAGGCACACTTCCATGCTAAAAAAATTTACACTGGGATAAAATCGGCTCCTTGAACTTGCATAATGAGGTATTCATCAAAATAGAGCAAAAATCATAGTTTGCTAGACCTTGAAGAGGTATGATGATTTCAATTTTAAAAAAACAACCACGTGGAAGACAAATTTCACATTTTGAGAAATTTGTGAACTTAAAAAAAAGGCCACCTGGTGTCTCTTTCCCTTGTCCTGAAAATTGGTATTCTACTGATTGCTCTTTTCTGAATTTCCCCAGCTGAATTTTACAGCCATGGCCGTAAGTTTATGCTCAGCTGCTATGCTTCACTATGGGGCTATCATTGTGACCAATCATAACATAGCAATTACTTGCTCAATCTTCACCATATTGTCAAGAATTGTAACTTTGTACACAGTGGCATGTGATCTGATAGAAGTTGTAGCATTAAATAACATTCCACATAGTTATGGTGAGGCAAATACTGAATTAGTTTGAATATAAGGGGCCGACCAGATGATCTTGGGGGGGGGGGCTATGGATATTTGGTGAAAAAAAAAGATCGTTTCCCACTTGACACTGAAAAAAAAAGTTTGTTCAGCACATTGAAATAAAAAAAAAGTTTGTTTCTACCTGTAGCTAGGGTACCGTAATGTTAAATTCCGATAAAAAAATTTGTCGCAAGTGCGCATGCGAAAAAATTGTTCGTCGATGCTTCGCGAACGAAAAAAAAAGTTCGTCTCTCGGGTAAAATCCATAGGGCCTCCCCAACTATCATCTGGTTGGCCCCTAAGCATAAAATCAATTCTGATGCTATATGTTATTTGCCTGATGGTAACAGTCACCAAAGTGTCTGGATGTGTTGGGAACACATCTAATTAAGCATTCATGATAAAATTACAATTAAATACATGGTTGAATTTTTGGTTCACGGGGTTTTACCTGAACTACTTTTTCTTCAAATGTGATGAATTTGTAGGTAGTTGCAGGAAGATACAGCACTTCTTATCTTAAAGAAACTTGTGTCAAATACTTTCCATGGATGTGGAATTTAATGAAACAAATTAAATTTTATGAGAAGAAAAAAGTTTTACAACTTTTTTCATACTTGAGAAATTAACCATTTTTACCTTCAGCGAACGAAGTTCGAAGAAGGTATTGTTATCACTTTGGTAAAATGTTGTCCGTCCGCCGGGCGGGCGTCCGGGCGGTCGGGCGGTCGGGCGGTCGGGCGGCGGGCGGATAGATAGTTTCCGGGCCAGAACTCGGGCCCTATTGCCTGTACATAGATGAAATTTGGTACGCATATAGTCCATATAGTCTGGTTGTGCCTTTTGATGGTCTCATTGATGGATAATCCATACTTTTTGAAATATTAAACAAAAAGATAAAAAATTATTTTTTTCGTTTCCGGATCAAGACTCGGTCACTATCGCATGTACATGGATGAAATTTGGTACACATAGGGCCTATGTGGTCCAATTGTGCCTTTTGATGGTCTGATTGATGGGTATTCTATAGTTTTTGAAATATTGAGAAAAAATAATAAAAACAATTTTTTTTCATTTCTGGCCCAAAACTTGCCCAGTATTGCATGTACATGGATGACATTTCATACACATATCACCTATATGATGCTGTTGTGCCTTTGATGGTGTGATTCATGGTCATTCTATACTTTTTGAAATATTGACAAAATATATTGCAAATTATAATTTTTTGTTTCTGGTCCAAAACTTAGCCTCTCTTGGATGTACCTTGACAATAATTCATCCACATATTGCCTATAAAGATCTTTCACTGGTCTCATTGATAGGTAGTTTAAACACCTTTTAAATATTTAGAAAAAATTTGAAAAATATAAATTAATATACTTAGTGGTTTTCGACCCACAGCTCATAACCTATTCCCTGTACATGTATGAAACTGCAACATAATATGTGTAAATTTGTCTAGTTCAGCCTTTCCATGGTTTTACATACTCTGGCAGGCAGGCGGGCAGATGGTAGGGCAGCAGGTATATAGATAATTTCAGGCCAAGATTTGGCCACGATTGCATTATACCAATTTTGTCAAAATCGCTTTTATGACTTTACAGATGTCTTTCGCTGAAGGTTTGCTGCTGCGCAGCCTATGTTTCTACTTATAAACGCCTCAAGCAAAACCCCGATGAACCAACATTAAAGCTGCATATTTCATTGTGATTTTGTCATGAATGTTTAATTTGGTGTGTGCCCTACACATCCAGAGACTTTGTTGACTGTAGCTATCATGCAAATGACATAGCATCAGATCTGATTGTATGTTTAAAATTCATTTAATTTATTATTTTGCCTCACAGTTATTATGTAACTTTGTTCTAGTCTCTACTCTTAATCTAAACTCCTGCTACTTTATACAGACTATAGACCCTGACAATTTGGTGAAGATTGAGCAAGTATTTGCTGTGTTATAATTGGTAACAATGATAGCCCCATAGTGGAGCATAGCAATTGAGCATAAACTTACGGTCATGGCTGTAGCACTTTCTCCCAGACTCTTCCATGGTTGGAGAATTGCTCTCTTATATAATAATGGATTTAATTAACAGTATCTGACTAACGAGACACTGTTCATTCCTTTGACAAATGGAGCCTAAAGCTGTATGGGGCATGGGTCTTGAACTTGGTGAAGTTTGTTAGGCCCGCCGCTGGACGGGCCTAGTGTTTTCATGTGCGGATGTCTGTCCGTCTGCTTGTCTAGCTGTCTGTTTGTCCATTTAGCTTTACTCTGTTTGTCTGTCTGTTAACAAGCTTGAGGAAAAACCACTGTGCATTTTCTAATGAAACTCCGCATGGAAGTTTTGAACAATTGCAAAAACCAGTCAGGATCATAAGGGTACCGCGGGCAGATTTTTTGGAGGGCCAGCGAAATTTGCCAACATTTCATACCATTTCAAATAACATTTATTTAGTAATTATCTAAATTATTATTCCTCATATTTACAACTCTATTTTTATGTTAGCTTGCAGACATGTTTACCTGAGAAGAAATGATAATCAGCCAATATATGGTGGATGCTCAGGACACTTTTACAAGACTAATATTACCTGTGGAGGACGACCGATGTACAAAAGATGGGACGACAAAAGGTACATTTGGTCTATTTTACCATTTACCCTCGGTTCACCAATCTCTAGCCAATATATATCATTCAATAAATCCCATATTTTTTGTTGTCCACTTATTCTCTCATACTGTTTGAGTGATTGTCTCATGGTATTTACAGATGATTTCATATTTGTAGAAATTTGAGGTAGAAAATACATGATTTTTCTTGCAGTTTTCATTGGTCAAGAGAAGGTATGACACCACTCTCTCCCGAAGAGTGACATAGCGTTTTACATGGTTGACCATGGCATTTTAAGCCATTGATCTCCTAACAGAGACTGGCTTTAGCAGTTTCAAGTGAGACTTTCAGTTTATGTTTCACACAATACTGTGCATTCAGACGATTGGGATCAGGTGATCCATGCAATGACTGTTTATGCAAAAAAAACCTGATGGGGGATCTGTATATACATCCTACCATCAGGTTGTCATGGTCTTTTAGCTTAACCTCAATCCATATGGGGGGGCACAGGGGGGCACGTGCCCCCCCCATATTGGACCTGTGCCCCCCCAGATGCCTCCCCATATGAACTTTCCAACTCTGGCTAAAATATACAGCTAGTATTGAGGGTGCCCCCCCAGAGAATCGCGTGCCCCCCCAGGTGCCCCCCGCTCGAGACCCCCCAGTTACGCCACTGCCTCTTATCACCAAGGTTTCTCCGCTCTTCTCTTCCTTGGCTTTGTCGTTCAGTACCCTCTTCTTGACAACTAGTTTAAATTCTTCTAAAGGGGTTAGATCCTTGATGATAAATATTCCCTTATATTGATCCACTTTTTGGAGTTTCGCAGCCCCTTTCAGTATTTCCTTGACATTCTCTGACACAGTGATCCCGAACCAATTTTGGGGTTAAAAAAATGGCCCAGCATAACCATTAGCGCCATTGCGTAGCTTAAGGTCAGACAAACTTGTAAGCAGATGTAAAGAACAAAAAAATCTATTAGGAATTCTTTGAGATATACATCTTTTTTAATTTCTGATTATCACACCCAGTTTTTAACATCAAAAGTTATGTGGAAAGTTTTCTTAACGAGTGCCATTTTTGCAAAACCTGTTTTAACGATACAAAACTTAATTTAAAAGAAATAAAAATATTTTCTTTGAAAACTCCAATACGTACAGTTGCATTTAATTTCAGGAAGGTGTGACAAACTCGTGAATGCAAAAATTCCAAGTAAAGTGCCATTTTTCAAAAGAATTGCAAAATGAACATGCTCAATCATTCCAAGAGCCAAGGCCTCAATTGGAAGTCATACTGCAACAACATCCTATGTTCATAAATTTTGACATAGTTTTTGTACTTGAATATTCTGAACCTGTCAATTAAGAATGTTAGGGAAAAAAACATTATTGCGAATCTGTGATAACAAACAGAGGTTAGTTGAATCAAAACTTGACCTGTAATATACTGTTTGACTCCCATCCATTTGAATAACAATAGCTTTTCGAATAAATGAACATGCATGCATGGCGCAACTTGATCAGTACAGCATTAATATACCAAATTTTAGATGCGCCATAACGTTATGAAACGCTGTTTGAAGTTTCACACCTGTGCATTGCCTGAAATCAAATTCAAATATTTACCCAACTTGAAAATACACTTAATTCTTTCATGAAATTAGAGTGAAAAAAAACTTATTTGAGAACATTTGAATCTAAAGTTTAAAAACATAAGATTCAAATGTTAGAAAACCAATTGAATACTTCTTCTTTAATACCAAACTGTGAAAGGCAGACACACAGGCATACATCATAGGATCCATAGGTAAAACCATGCATGTCACAAGAATGATGAAGAGATATGGTTATTCTGGACAGCAATGTCGCACAGTGGTTGTGACATGTCTTATATGGGACCTGCTAAAAAGCGGGTTGAAAAAAGCGGGGTAGCGGGTAGCGGATGCACGCAAAATATACACAGGGAACAATAGGAAGCACCCTGAACAAACACAGGGCTATTCAATGGACAGTAGTACAACATACCAGCCTGCCCGCTCTTATTTTACCCCTCTACCCCCGCTACTTGCAATCAGCTTTAATTTTGATTTTAATTGCACCTCCTGAGTTATTCGCCCTTAATTGCTATCCACTTGTCATTAAGTTGTCAAGATTGTAGTGTAGGCCTACATGAACATAATATTTAGAAGGACTGTGACACTGCCATAATTGATGTTATATTTGAATATTATATTCCTAAAAGATATAAGATATATATAAGATGTTTTATTACCTCACAAACATGAGAGTGCATAGTTATCATGAAACAAATAATAAAAGTTACAAATAAACAAAAGAACCAAAGCCGTTTCAAATTTTATGATTTAATCCTTTTAAAGTGACCTTCTATTCTTTAAAAGCCATTGAAATTGTCCTAACACTGTGTATGTTAATTTACCATGTATGTGTGGTACGATAATATAGGCCTATATATTTTTTTACTCGCTAAAAAATGCCACAATTCATAAAGGGCAGTTAAAAAAAAAAAAAAAAGAAAGTAAGCCTAATTGATTTTGAACATACATGTAACAAGACTGGAATTTATTTTACAATTTGCACTTATCAAATCAATGTAAAAGGGCCATAAAATTCCGAAATCCGTGTGGAATTGCGGATAGTGTAAGATTTACATTGCTAACTAGTCAGGATATTTTAATTGTTAATAATGTTTTAGCTGCATTTTAGCATTGTTTTTACTTTTATACCTTTATACACAATGTATTATACACTTGTTTTTAATTTTATAATGTATTTTCTCTCCTAAGGAGGCTAAATAAAATAAAATCAAAATCAATCAAATTAAGGGCTTTATACCTTTAATTAGAATTGAGTCGATTACTGGTTACTCCTAAAATTAAACTGATTGCTATTGTGAAAGAATTAATTAACAGTGCCTCAATTCATAGAGGCCAATTCAATCAGTGATTGCTGCAGATGCCCATGTGATTGCCTAGCACTTAGAATTGAACTCAGAGAGCGGGGAAAGGTAGCAGAAGAAGCTACGATGGAGGGGTAGCGGGTGGAGTAACTGGAGTTGTATCAAGCAGCTTCATGTGTTGTATTAGAATCTACCCGCTACCCGCTACCCGCTCCGACCCAGCCCGCTTTTTAGTAAATCCCGTCTTATATTAAAATGATAGCGTACGGGATTTATCTCAAGTTATACTCAATGCTTAATCTTCTAATTCACCCTGTGTCTTCCTGGGCCTACTAAGGCAGAACTCTCCCCTTTTCAGGTCTGTCCAAGTCTTCTACATATCGTTTTTCATGTGAAATACATATTTTGCGCAGCAGACAATAACCAACCATCAGGTGCACACAAATACCACGCCCCTTTTTAGGCCAACAACTGAAAAACGCGCTGAGACAAGCGGGTGTCCAGTTTATCATACAATCTTTGCCCACTTTTATTGTGTTCAATTACAACTGCGGGAGTACGGCTATTTCAAACTATTGATTAAGCAATGGGAAACATTACTTAGCATAACCTATTCACTATCATAACTGTCCACTTGCCTATTATTTCACTCTCTCACTCAATCTCGGCCGTAAATCTATGTATCTATCTATCTATCTTTTTATCTATCTCTATTAATCTCTCTATCTATTCTATCTGCGCCAATCTATTTCATTATGTTCTCTTTTGTTCCTTCCAATCTACGGGCGACTTACTAGATAAATATGCTGCTGCAATTGAAGTTTATCACACACATCATAAAATTGTGACTTGTCCTAATAATTATGACATTCTGTATTTCAATTGTTATTAAAAAGGCAGTGATATATTGTTTTGAAGTTCAATCACGTGAAATTTTAATTTGCACCTAGGTTTGAAGGAATATTACCAAAACAAAGGAATGTGACAAACAAGAAATTAAAAAATTGAAATATCTCAAAGAATTCTAAGAGCTCTTTATGTTACAACTTCACATAACAGTATATCATGTGGTCAGGGTTGGTAGCCTACACTGAAAGGTGAGGATGGCTATAGCAGTTAGCCAGTTATTGTGGTGAACATTGATTCTGGCTCATTATGGTTCAACCGAAACAATTTTGAAGTGTTGGCCAAAGGCCAAGCCAGTAGTCTGGTAAAATGGCAAATATCTTGCACAAAATTGGATTATAATTGTACAGATAGTTGTCTCAAAGATCCAGGGGCTATTACACAAAATTGACTTAAAACTCGGTGGTAGCAACAAAACAATCAACACAAGCTATAATTTTACCGACAATTAACATTAAAAAACAAGGCGAATATACATGTATGAAGTTATGTACAAACAAAAATGTCCTATTGGCAAATCATAAAAGTTTTATAAAAGAATATGGGGAAATTAGATCTTGCTGTGATTTTTTGTCAAAACCAACACATTGACAATTGACACATCAACCCCTTTCCTACATTCAAAATCATCACAGATTTCATGAAATTATTCCTACCCCAGACCACGAAAGGTTTTTTCATTATTTTCCTGAAACAGAGATCAGAACAAGCAGCTAATCCATTTGTTGGTAGCAACAAAACAATCAACACAAGCTATAATTTTACCGACAATTAACATTAAAAAACAAGGCGAATATACATGTATGAAGTTATGTACAAACAAAAATGTCCTATTGGCAAATCATAAAAGTTTTATAAAAGAATATGGGGAAATTAGATCTTGCTGTGATTTTTTGTCAAAACCAACACATTGACAATTGACACATCAACCCCTTTCCTACATTCAAAATCATCACAGATTTCATGAAATTATTCCTACCCCAGACCACGAAAGGTTTTTTCATTATTTTCCTGAAACAGAGATCAGAACAAGCAGCTAATCCATTTTACAAGGTCCAGTTTAGAGTTATTGCCTCCAGATTGAATTTGGAGACATCATATATCAAAACAAACAATTTTGAAAGGAACTCCTGACGTACATATGGCTCTTGGGGCTCATGAAAAATTGTCATAGACCATCCAAGTTGGTATTCAAAATGAAGCTCTCATTCAGCCCTATTCAAAAAATCTAATTATAATGTTCTATGATTTGAAATGGCTTAGTTATACATACCGCGAATCAGCGAACATAAGGAATCATGACTGAAATGCAAGAATTTCAAGGCTTGTGGTGTAGCTTGGTGGTGTAGTGGTTAAGGTTCCCGCCTGCTCCGCTGAAGGTCTTTGCCTGCATGGGTTCGAACCCCGGGTGGGGAACCAAACATTTTCAGTGTACCTTCATGAGCAAAATCCCAGCTGGATGTCGTTCGGATGAGACATTAAATTGGCGGCCCTTTGTATCAGTGTCTGTGCTGGGCAAGTAAAAGATCCCTCACATGGGGTAAATGTGTAACATGTTGAGGACTCACGCTCTCTCTCTCATCTCATCAATCAACCCTCGTGAATGCCCAGAACTGGGCTTAGAGGGCAGCACTTACCATATCTGTCTATCTATCTATCTTGTGGGCCACCTCCAAATATAACCGATTTGAATGAGATTTTGCACAGCCTGTTTTTACCATAATGCACATCAATTGAGAGGGTGGCCCATACAAATTTCAAACTTTTTTTTTAAGGGCCACCCTAAGTCCCTCAGATACAATCACATTATTGATGACCCTAAAAAATAATTACTTTAATGATGACCACTGATATAATTATTTATGCCACACTGATATAATCACTTTATTGATGATGCATCGATGTAGTTACTGTATTGTTGATCCTGAGATACAATCACGTATCGGTGATGCACTGATATAATCGCTTTATGATGACCCGCTGATATAAGCACTTTATTGATGACCTGCTGATATACTCACTTCATTGATGACCCTCAGACATAATCACTTCAGTGATGACCCACTGATATAATCACTTTATTGATGATCCTCCTAAATAATTATTTTAATGATGACCCACTGATATAATCACTTTATTGATGACCCGCTGATATGATCACTTTATTGATGACCATCGGCTATAAGCACTTTGTTGAAGACCCTCTGATATAATCACTTTATTGATGATGTACTGATGTAATCACTTTATTGATGACCCTATGATATAATCACTTTTTATGATGTGATGATATAATCACATTATTGATGACCCTTAGATACATCCATTCTATTAATGATCCCCTGATATAATCACTTTATTGATGACACCCTGATATAGTCATATCATTGATAACCTTCAGATATGACCACTTTATTGACGATCCGCTGATTTATTCACTTTATTGATGCCCCTCAGATATAACCACTTTATTGATGACCCACTGATATTGAGTACCTTATTGATGACCTGCTGATACACTCACTTTATTGATGACCCTGCAAAATAATCACTTTACTTATTGATGACCCTCTGATATAATCACTTTACTTATTGATGATCCTCACATATAATCACTTTATTGATGTCCCTCCAAAATAATCGCTATA
Organism: Platynereis dumerilii; assembly: GCA_026936325.1. NCBI lineage: Eukaryota > Metazoa > Annelida > Polychaeta > Phyllodocida > Nereididae > Platynereis > Platynereis dumerilii. The sequence goes on along the minus strand of JAPTHN010000237.1, from coordinate 31,805 downwards.
ATGATGACCCACTGATATAATCACTTTATTGATGATGCACTGATGTAGTCACTTTATTGATGACCTTGATATACAATCACTTATTGATGATGCACTGATATAATCGCTTTATTGATGCCCCTCAGATATAATCACTTTATTGATGATGCACTGATGTAGTCACTTTATTGATGACCTTGATATACAATCACTTATTGATGATTCACTGATATAATCACTTTATTGATTACCCTTAGACATAACCACTTTACTGATGATCTGCTGATATAATCACTTTATTAATGATCCTCGATATAATCACTTTATTGATGACCCCCAGCTATGACCGCTTCATTGATGATCCGCTGATTTATCCCCTTTTAACCCTCTGATATAACTACTTATGGATGATCCGCTGATATAGTCACTTTATTTATGACCCTCTTATATAATCACTTTATTGATGAACCTCTGATATAAACATCTGTGCTGGAATCATGCTTTTTGCTGTGCTGTTCAGAAAGAGACATAACCGTAACGACAAAATTTGTTTCAGAAAATTGCTATTTCATTGGCCTGAATGGTCATGTCACGCCTACAATCCCGACATCCCATGTAAGTACGGCCGCTTTGTTGACCTCCTTGGGTTTCAAGGTCACTCTCCAGTGGGGCAAAATACGGATTACAACATATCATGCAGTGAGTGAAAAAATAAGAAATGATAACCTTAAGATTTGTGTCAGTCGTTACTCATATATCTGATTCTCTGTTATGCACTCTTGATCAAAATGCTTGAATAATTCGGATTTTCAAGGTGTCAGGATTTCAAATTTCTAAAATTGGTTATTGAAAGTGTGGAATTTCAAAGATTTTTACCTCAGACATTTGATTTATGTATAAATGATATCATTAACCATTTTTAGTTGCTGGGAATTATTTGAAAATTTTATCTGAGTGACCCGGAAAAATTGATCATTCTTAGTAAAAAATCAACAAAAATTGCATCATGGATCAACACCACAGACACAAAATTTCAACATATGCCCAAAATGCAACCTTAATCTTGATGTGTACAACCAAAAAATATCACAATATCATGTTGAATGCCACATGCATTGACCTCAGCCTTTACTTGACTTGACATGGATTCTGTCAACCTATTTTTTGCTTCTTTTTACCAACATAGCCATTGTAAAATGAAAGTCACTTGCACTGGGTTCAGATCAGTTGCCTGAACCTCCATCTTGCATACAGAATGGTCAAAGATGTCCCTATAATGTTATTTAGTTTCATATTGGTGAAGTTGCTAATAACGGCAAATTCTAAATTTTCAAGGTTTAGAAGGATTTGTGGTGCCCTACAAACTTGAGCATTGCCAAAGATTAATAAAATGTTTCAACTGAAGTGTTCTCTTCACTGAGGCATCATTTCCTCTTCCAACAAGTGTACACTCTTGACAAAAGTGTTGTAATATTTTGAGAATTTTTTCAAGTAAATTCCATTTCAGTCAATATATTCTGGTACATGTTTCACAGACCTTATGGAGAGATTTTTGTGTGATGGGAAGGTGCCCAGATACTGTCTGAATACTGCCTCATAGCCACAAGGGCTCAGGGTTGCGGTTCAGTGCATGTTTTGGGTGGCATCCATTATGACGGAAATTTGTGTCTGGTAGTATGTAATAGAAAGATTTTTGGAAGAGGAAATGGTACCTAAGTTTAGAAAACATTTCAGTTGAAACATTTTATTGATTTATGACACTGCTGGAGCCTGTAGGGTACCCCAAATCACCAAAAACTTGAAAAGTAAGAAAATTGAGAATATTCCGTTATTGGCAACTTCACCCGATATGAACCTAGATTTACAGTATAGGGACATCTTTGACCATTCTGCATACAAGAAAGAAGTTCAGGCAACTGATCTGACTCAGGCGAAAATGATTTTCACTAAAGGATGACCAAATCGGTCAAAAAGAAGCAAAACAGGTTGGCGGAATCCAAGTCAAGTCAAGAGTAGGCTGAGGTCAATGCATGTGGTATTCATGATGATATTGTTATATTTTTTGGTTGTACATATTAAGAATAAGTCGGAGTTTTTTGCATAAGTTGAAATTTTGTATCTGTGTTGTAGAGCCGTGAAGCAAATTTTGGTGATTCTTTCCTAAAAATGAACAATTTTTCCGGGTCACCAAAATAAAGTTTTCAAATAATTCTCAGCCACTGAAAATGGTTTATAATATCATTTATACATAAATCTAATGTCTGGGAACAAAATCTTTGCAATTTCACATTTCACAATTTCACAATCTCCAATTCAAGAACTTAGAAGTCCAGACACTTTGAAAATCTTTGAAAATCCAAATTACTATTCCAGAATTTTGATCAAGAGTGTATAGTTAGATGAAGAACAATTAGTAAGTACTAGTATAATAGGAAAATTATTCGCGAACAGAGAGATAATAAATGTACCACTACCAATCTGTACCTAATGATGACCAAATAAGTATCGAAATATTGTAAATATCAAAATTGCATACATCCGAACATTATTGGCAGGGATTTCTAGTAAAGTCTTTGTATAGTTTTGATAAATTTTGCAGTTATTCAGTAAAAATGAAAAACAATCTATTATATTCAATAAACAATTATCCCATAATAGCAGCATCAATTTATTCCTTGTTTAATTAGCCGTGGACCCCTGGGACAGGGGTCATGAATCCTCCGGGCCATAGGCGTATCGGAGGGGGGGGCAGGGGGGGCGGTCGCCCCCCCAAAAGTTTGGGAAACAGTAAGATTCGGGCAAAAAGGCTAAAAAATTTGGGCAGATGATTGAATAAACACTATTGAAAATTAATGATTTCCAGCCAATTTTATTTGAAATGGTATTAAATCTAGATTTGAAATTCGGGCAGATGTCGCTCGCCCCCCCAAAAATCGCACGTGCCGTACGCCTATGATCCTCCCATTGGATAATCATGAGAATTGAAAGCGAGGGTTATATAGGGAGAATCAAAATATCTTTTTAAGTATTTACAGCTTGTTACTTCCAATTATACCATCTGAAAAAGTGCAAAATTTAATACTGACGGCACTTCTTTCCTATTTCTCCACAAGGAGAAATGAGTGAAATTCATCCTGTGAACCCGAACAAGTGATTTTTTCTTTATAATTGAAAAAAATGGCGTCATCTGATTGGTAGTGCAGAGTGACGTCATAGGATCGACTGGACTGATGAGGCCACCATTGTGCTGTTAATAGAGCAGAGCATTTTTGCTCATTTTTTCATTGATTTTTTGTTCTTTAAAGTGATTTCAATAAGCTATAACTGTGTCAAAATCGAATAAAACTGATTAGTTTAGCACTGCGAAAGAAAAAGAGTTTAAATACATCCAAAACAGTGTAAATTACGTTACCAGTACTGATTTTAGCCTCTTAAAATGCAAAGGAAATGTTGAGAAATGATAGTTAAGATTAGGTATTTAGCGAAATTTTTCACTTCCGTGACGGTCACTTTTTCACTCTTAATGCATGTCCACAATTTGGACATTTAACTGGCATTTGAGCCTGATTTCTCTGTTCGGAATAACCTTCCTGTTATTTTATGTATTGGGCTAGTTTGTCAATTTTGAAACATAAATCTGATAAATATATGCAATACCAAAGTTATTCCAATGGAGACAATCTACATATTTGTTGCAGCAACGACAAGAAACCATTTTGATATATATGGAAAGTTGCCAAATGATAAAACGCTGATTATTGGGGCATAAGCATTTGAAAATTTTTAACATCTTCAAGGTCCTTCAACATAATATTTTGATTTTCGGCTTCTACGCAATCGACTGTACAAAAAAAAAAGGTCAATCTAACGGGGTCATTACAAGGCTAGTATTTCCTTGAAACTCCTGATCTCTTATACAATTGATAGACAATAAAGTTACGAAAATTCTAAACCGAAAATATTGAAAATCGGTTGATATTTGAGGTAGATCCAGTCAAAAATGTAGCAGAAATTCTCATTTTTCCCATTGGAAATTTTTGTTGCGAAAAGTCACTTTAAAATTTCTGTTTTTTGTAAGTCTAGCATGTAAAATATAATATGCCCACACCATTTTTTCCATTGGAGAATCTACACTAGCATAGTTTGTAAGCATTTTTAAAACCTAGATTGGAAGCATTGCTTATCTGTTTTCTTGAAACCACAACCCAAAAGCAAAATGCTGTGATCGTTACGCAATTGCAAAATGGAACATGGTGCTATGGATGAACTGCTATAACACTGTATTAACCACTTTGATTGATTTGTTTTTCACCTATATCTTCCATGCAATTGGTCAGACTAATGAACTGAACAGTTTTCAGAAGGCCGATACCTTCCTCCTTGGTTTTGTGAGGTCATGAAGTTGACAATTTCACTTTCCACGGAAAAGCGTAGTGTCCGTCCCGCTACATATACTTCTCATACGAGTACATAAATGGGAAATTTTGAAACACCTGCCATTTGTAACTACTCATTGGCAAACTAAATCGCAACAATAAGCAAGTTGATATCTCCATTGGTTGTTGAGTTATTTCTAATTTAGTGCCTTCGTAGTGTCCGTCCCGCCCTTGTGGCGTCCATCCCCCATAGAGATTTTTGCCTTATTCCCAAGAATTACTGGACTAATGAGGAACCACACTAAACAGCTATCCCACCAGGTGGCAGCACTATCAATTTTACCAGCTGTGTAGTCCAGAAAAGCATGCAGCTGCATGATTTTCATGACAAAAATGGACCTGTAGACTTTAATATTCATCCCAATTGCAAAATTTAAAAAGCAGCATTGAGGAAATAATATTACCCAACCACTAGAATAATCAAACTTGTTGTTTCTATAAATTTTTTCGTGCATTCAGCTAGTGAACTTGATTTAGCTTCTTTTTTTTACTTTTGGGAAAAAGCACTGCTCTCGAATGGTTAGAGTTAGAAAGATTGTTTTGATGTCAAAAGATACCTATATTACAGGACAATTTTAAAGGAACATTTCATGCTCCTAACTCAATAAGTTTTTTTTAGATTAAGCATTAAGTCCCCCGAAAATACGATTTTTGGGGGTTTTTTGCGACATTCTTGTTTGCAGGGGTTAAAAGTCTGCTATGAAGTTTGCAAATAAAATATAAAACCAAACCTATCATCAAGCACTATACTTGCAGATTCAAAGTAAGTAAAAATTATTTTTGAGAGTCCAATGGTTGCCAATATGTGACGAGATACATTTCAACATGCACAAACTAAATTGTGACGCAAAAAGGCCAATTTTCTACTTTTTTGAGACGTTCTTGTATTCAGAGCTTTTAAATCTGCTGTAAAGTTTGATAAAACAATTTCAAACCAAATCTTTCATTAAATTAAGGAATATTCTTGTTCATTGTAAAAATGTAAAAATTATTTATGAGTGTCTAGTAGTTGGTAATTTATGATGAGACACGTTACACCATTCACAAACTGAGTTATGACGTCAGAATCCCTATTTTTTTTAGATATTCTTTTGTTCAGAGATTAGAGTTGATAAATTCAACCAAGTCTACCATCAATGACAATAAAGAAGCAAACATTTTTATTGACATGCACAAACTGAGTTACTAACCCAAAAGGCCGATTTTGACATATTTTTAGGATCGAAGGTTTAAAGCCTACTCTAAAGTTTGAGGAAAAAAATTTCAAACCAAATCTATCATCAAGTGCTAACACTTGCAGATTCTAAAAAAATATATAATTATTTATGAGCGTCCAATAGTTGCAGATTAAAGACGAGATACGTTACACTATGCACAAACTGAGTTATGACGTCAGAATGCCTACTTTCTTTTGTGTTCTGAGATTAAAGTTGGGTAAAATAAATTCAAACCAGATCTACCGTCAATGACAATATTTCTAAAAAAGCAACGGCAATTCTGAAAACCGGAACCATTCCGGAAACCAACACCAAAACCACAAACCATTCTAATCCTACAGTAAAAATTTTGGTGACCAATTTAACCTTTAGCTTTGAAAACCATTTAAATCCTCTTTTCAAGCCGATTCTAATGATACCAAACATGTTGGAGTTGCAAAAACCAAAACCAAATTAATTGGAATTGTCAATCAACCATTACCATTTTAATCCAAAAAGGCAAAAAAACCAATAGGGGAGACCGGGAACGTTGGTCCGCTTTTTTATTTTCCGACTCTCAATCAGAAAGTTCTCTAAGGGACCGTTCAGAATTTATGACTGGGGGGGGTGGGAGTTTTGCTGGAACTTCCCGTCAAAAATTGATACCCCCCCCTTGAGTTCCATGCGGATTTTTAGTACCCCACCCTTAGGTTTCACGCATATTTTTAGTACCCCCCCCTCGACATACAAAGCAATACACACATATATACTGTTATACACGATCGCGCATACAGATTCGCGTCATTTTCGCGGACTTTTGCGCGTGTTTTTTAACATTTTTTCTCTGTTAAAATTTCTTACCCCCCCTTGGAAGTGTTGTCAAAAATTAATACCCCCCCTTGAAACATGTGTGAAAAGTTAGTACCCCCTCGGCCAAAACTCCCACCCCCCCCCCAGTCATAAATTCTGAACGGTCCCTAAATATTTGAAAAATCTCTTTACTGACTGATTTCTGAACATCTACACTGTCTACCCTTATGCCAAATCAAGTCGATATACCATCCATAGTTATGGAGAAAAATAAGTTTGAAAAAAAATGTTTTTGCCGTCCAACGTGCCCCGGACCTAGCCCTGGGAACCGGGCAGGTTGGACCGCCATGTGGAGCAGGTTGGACCACGGAATGAAAGTCCAGGAAAGTAGAAGAAAGTGAGCAAACACCACATTTTATTCTCACACATCACAACACACACGTGTGTCATTGCAGAATGATTGCATCGGAAGATATACCCAGATAACTTCAATAAATCTTGTTTAGAAAGGTTGGCATATTAGCCAACTGAATTGATTTTACCCTCATATTGTACAGGAATGACTTAGGTGCTCTATTCATGTTAAAAGTTACACAGCCGGCATTTTGCAGATTATATTTTGTCAGTCAATCAAGTTTATAATGGTCCAACGTGACCCGGCCTTGCTGGTCCAACCTGCCCCATCCCAACCTCTTATGAAAATGTCCATGCCTCGCCAACAAGGTTGAATATGAACTCAGGAAATTTACATCAAACTTTACTTAAGTGGAGATAGTTTCAATTTATGAGACTTGTCTGACTGGATGATCCCCCATATTTAAATAGGGTTACCGGCCATCGGACTTGGGAAAAAGTCACTTTTTACGCAGGAAATCAGACAACCTAAAATAGAACTCACACTTCTCCTTCAATGCTCATGAAATATTTTGGTCAAAAGGCATACCACTAAAGGTTTCTTCATCGGGGATTTGTATTTATAACTGCGCATGTTTTATAAAAAAGATATTGGCGATGGTCCAACGTGCCCTGAAGTCCAACGTCCCCTTGTCTCCCGGAGACTCTCCCCTACCATCCAGCGGCGCCTCTATATACACCCTTTCAGAGTGTCGTTTGATAAATCTAGAAAAATATTAAAAGACGTAACACGCCCCACGAAAATCGAATTATTGTCACCTGACAAAATGGTTGCCAATAAATAATTCCAGGTGTGCCAGCACTGGTTGTTTACCTCCCAGTGCTTTAAATGCTGTGTATTTATAAATGTCAATTGTTTGATACTAATAGATTTTTTCTTATTTTGTATATTTTTTTTGTTACGCCACATATAATTGATCTTTAGCTTCTCGATCCTCTCAAGGCATTTTCTCTAGGTCGGTCGGTGGAACAAAAAAAAAGGTGAAAAACAAAATTTTAATGTCAAAAAAATTTTTTTTTTTCTATCGGCAGGAAATCTATTGTGTCGGCGGGTCCGCAGAGCTAAGAATCACTTATGTGTGGCGTTACTTTTTGTATTACGGTATTAGCAATTGTTTTTGTACTCCATATTGCCGTTGTGATCTGAGTCAATAAAAAACTTGAAACTTGAAATTTGAATCCTTGCAACATGAAATCTATACACACTTGTACCGGTAGCGCAGGCATTATCAAAATTGCCATTATAAGAGGCCGACCAGATGATCTTGATCTTTTTGGTGAAAAAAAAATTCCCCACTTGACACTGAAAAAAAAGGTTTGTTCAGCGCATAAAGAAAAGTTTGTATCCACCTGTAGTTAGGGTACTGTACAGTTAAAATTGCGATAAATTTTTAGAAGTTTGTCGCTCGTCCCCGCAATGCGAAAAAAATTGTTCGTCCACGCTTCGCACACAAAAAAAAAAATGTTCTGGACTGGGGTAAATTCCATAGCCCCCTCAACTATCATCTGGTCGACCCTTAAATTCTTAGCCCACTGAATAACAATGCCCCCTCTCCCAAAACAGTTAATTGTTGAACCCCGCCCCAACTCAACACACGCCACTCATCTATTTTCAAATGGGGCGGTAACGACAGCACTGTAAATCCAAGTTTGTCAACTTTTTAAATGCTTTTTATAGTTAAATAAAATTTCCTTGATCAGAAAAAAATCTGAAATCTGAATCACTACTGCCAGTACTGGTTGAGTGTGCATGGCCCAATACTAGCAGTGAGCCTGCCCAGACCTCTGCTGAGTCTCCCTGGACTAGCCCAATACCCCCCCCCCCCATAACCCCCCCCCCCTTACATGTATTGAAGTGTAGTCTGGTAAATAATAGGTAATCTGGTAAATAGTAGGTCTAACAAACCAGTGCCCATTACATAAATGCACATGCACACACACATCAATGTCATCATGACCTGATGACAGGTCACAAGAATAAGTATGCCTATCTTTCAACAAGCTCCTTCTTCCAGAGACCCTTCCTTTTCTTCTCCTGAGCTCTTCTTTGAGCTCTGGGAGGGTCCATCTTTCATAATGAACCATGCTTCAAGTTTCTTTTACATATAATCATACAATTCTGTCACAATCTGACATGCAAGCCACACTGACAAGCTGCTGACTGCATGTAAACATGTGTCAACAAAGTCGACGTCATGGTAAAATCGATAGTGCTGCCACCTTGTGGATATTCATTTAAGGCTCCCCATTGACTTTAAATTTTTTTATTCACTTTGGATGACCTTGACCTACTTTTCAAAGTCACATGACCCAAATTCAGAAAAACATTGTTCAGGCTATAGCTTGTGAATCTGAGACGTTAGGAATGTAATATTTTCAGTTGTTATTCTTCATACTGACCTCTAAGACAAATTTCAATTTTAATGACCTAACTTCTTTTTCAAGGTCAAGGAGCATGTTTTAAAAATGTTAATATCTCTTGCATTTCTTGCCGCATCATATTTTTTAGCTTGCAAGGAATAAGGATATCTTCAGAAATCTTAAAGTATTTGTTGCCTTCCACACTCCAGAATATTCTTTCAAGATTTTGAGATCCTCATACCAACCATTACGAAGCAGTGAAGGTCAAAATGTTGAAAAATGACTCTAAATAATTTACACCACCTGTAAAAATTTCATAATTACGCCATTATTTCAAATGCCCTCTAAAAAATTTCAGACAAAATTGGTTTTTTAGATTCAAAATGGTTTTTTGAAAAACCAAATTTCAATGCAAAAAACCAACATGGATTTTTTTAAAAACCATTTTGAATCTAAAAAAAACCAATTTTGTCCCGACATTTTTTAGAGTGTGGCCGTATCTCCAGTCCTAATTAAGCTACAGAAATGATAAAAATATTCTCAGAAAGCTAAGATTCTCATCTTTCTACTGGATGGAACTGTAGGCCTATGTCTGTTCGATTAATAGTGCAAAAGATCGTCCGACCCTGAAAATTCCGTATTTTCGATAATTTGTTAGGCTATTTTCTATAGGAATAAAGATTGTTTGTGCCGAAACATTTTAGATCACCATTCTCAAGATATGTATAAATTCATTGATATCGTTACTGATGAGATACAATGATGTTCATTTTTGGACCAAAGTGACAGCCAAAATGTACACTCAATTGTGTAGAAGCCGTTTGCGTAATTTTGTCGGACTCAGACACCAAAATATTTTAAATATTTGGCATTGCTCAGCTTTGCCTCAATGAAACTAGATGAAGTTACAGCAGTTCTTAAGCAGCCTTCACTCTTGGAAAGTTGGGGCAGAAAGTTTCTGGTCATTTGCCCATCATAAATTTGGACATGATAACGATGTCAAATGAAGTTGACCGACTTCCTGTTTTCACCCCTCCTCCCTGCTATTCTCTATATAATTTTCATTTAAACCCCCCAATCATATCTGTGATAAAAATAGCATGCAATGCATGCATCGGGTCCTTGGTCTATTTCAACAAGTTGGGCCTCTTCAATATTCTACCAACAATTTATCAAGTTAGGTATAAGAAAGCAGTATATTGTGACTATGCACAAGAGGGCAGCACAGTCCAACTTTTGGTGTGTATACAGAAACCAGTTTTTGTGTGAAGTGCTGACAGCTCAGAAGAAATATGTTTAATAGAAGAAAATTTGAGCACTGATAAACACAATATTGTAGCCAGGGGTGCATAAGCACCATCTTGATCACAAAGGCACATCTGTTGGGGTTGTCATTTTGTCTGTGAAATGTTTTAGTGAGTACACCAATTTTGCCTGTTCACAGGAAATGAAGGTGACGACAATGGTCTTGGAATGAATTCCAAGGACCCAAAAACCTGTAAAGGGCTGAAAACAAGTTGGTCAGTAAATTTATGAGGGGTAGACAGCCCTTATCAAACTTTTGATCTGGTGTGAACCTAGTACCCCCAAAGTTTCAAGAGCGAAGGCTGCTTAAGAACTGCTGTACATGAAAGATGCTTCAACCTAGTCCAAGCAACTATAAGAAATACCTTTCTCATTTACATAATTTCATCAGCTACATGCAGTGTACATCAGATCCTTATAAGTTTGAAAAAGTTGTTCCACTCTCTGGTTTATAACCAAATTGTATGACATGTAGAGGGAAGTCAGGTATATTTGACCACTTGCGGAAATGCTGCTATAACTTGGTAAGCATTGAAGATAGAATCTCATGGCCATTCATATATTTTAGGCTGGTCATTTTTCTACAATCGCAAGAAATTAGAGTCCTGTATCTTTCACGTTTTAAAAAAACATAGCCATTTGAAAAATTGATGCAAAATGGTCCAATATACCTGACATGGTTATATATTGGATCACTATTGGATGGTACCACCACTCTAAGACAAGATGCACCTAATGGATGACCAAAATTAGTTTTTCAAATGAACATTGAAAAGGATCCTAATCAATGAATGAACCTTTTTGTCATAACTGCATTTATTATTGGCTGGTCTCTATTTGAACTTTTCATTGCTTTAAGTACAACTTATTTTAGTTCCAAAAAGGGAAATTCCAATAGCCATAGAAGCAAGTGTTCCTTATCATTTTTGTTTTGGGCTTCTTAAATCAAGAGACAAAATTGAATTAAAAATATCTGCTGGGGGGAGGGTTGGTCTAGTGGTAGGGTGCTGGACTGCCAATCGCTGGGTCCAGGGTTCGAATCCAGCTCTTGCCAGGTCACCTGGGCCTATGTTGGACGGCTGTTTCAATCATCCTTCGCCTCATTGCCGTGTCCTCTTCCTGTCCTAATAAGCCTATCAAGCGCATAAATACAGGACGTAAAGCCCTAATCATCCACCCACCACAAACCGCTAGGCAGGTGTGACAATGGCAGTGGTCCAATTACTGCATTTAAATGTACCAGCCGCACAATCTGAGCCATATGAAACTTACCATGAGAACAAGAAAATCTTTTTGAAAAAAAAGATATATGCTGGCTGTAGTGATTACGATTTCAAAATTTCCAATAAGAGTATGTTTTGCCAAAAGAATTTTCAAATATGGTATAAGAGAAACTACAGATGGACCCATGATACGAGGGGTTTTCCATAAGTTCTGTCCAACTAGTCATAAATTTTGCAAGATTTGATGTAGAAACATGATATCTGGGTCAGATGATATTGACATAATTTGCAAATAACTCCTGAAAGATCAGATCATAAAATTAAAAATAAGTGCTTAATCTGTTGCCATGGAAACCAGAAGTCATGAACTGCGGCCCAGACTTTGTAGATCTCACTTAAAATGAACTGAACACCTGCTTGCGTTATCTGTGTCTTGACATATTGAATTGAAGTATATTCTTGATTTTTTTTCATGAAATGTAATCGGTTAATTGTAAAATCATTAATAACAATGTAAACTGGTAATTTTATTACATCTCAGTTACTTTACCATCACTCATGCAGTTTCTCAGTTTTTTTGCGAGATGAGCAATTTTTTGGATATGGATGACGTCATATGAACAAAAAGTCTGCGAAACACCAACTGTGATCTTAATATAAGGACAATGAGGCATTGATTTTTATTAAGGGATATAAGGTTATAGGAAATGTACTCAGTGTCAAGTTCATTATTACAAGAATTTGTGAAATGTTAGGGATTATTTGTAACATGTTTCTTGTCCTGTAACCCTGCTAAAAAGTACATTTTTTGACAAGATATTATGAATATGTGTCCCTAATAGTGCCCTGGGCCGCGTTTTGTGACTTTTAGTTTCCATGGCAACAAATTAACCATTTATTTTTGTTTGTATGATCTGATTTTTTTCAGGATCATTTGCAAATTACTTCAATATTATCTGACCCAAATATCATGTTTCTGTATTAAATATGGCAAAAGTTATGGCAAGTTGGACAGAACTTTTGGAAAACCCCTCGTATAGTATAAGAAGCTATAAGAGGAATTATAGATGAACCCATGATAGATCTATCTATCTATCTGTCTATCTCTCACCCTCTCTATCTCTTCATCCCAAGGGGGGCATGCGATACTCCGGAGACACCAACTATACTTTTTCTATATCTCTCACAATACCAGAAATACCATGCATATATGTGGAAAAAACGTTGCACAGAATGATTAAACATACTGAGTCGGACCTACAGTAGCGAAAAAATTATTCAAATCGGTTGATAACTGCCCGAAAAAAATTTATTTGTGTCATTTTGACCAAAATTGACTGTCTCATTTGCAAATTAGGCAAATATCGCTTAGATTTTTCAGTCCTGACCTAACAGTAAGTTTTAACCAATGTGAAAATGCTTTCAACATGGTCCCAAGAGTTCAACATTAGAATTACATGCAACAAATATGATTAGACTCTTCAGAATCCTGCATTGAACACATGAAGGTCAATTCCGTCAAATATTGTCCTCTCCGAAATAGGGTCAGCAAAACAGCAATAACATTGAATTAAGTGGATTTCTATTTTATAGAAATACTCCTTCAATAGATTAGACAAAGTTTTGGTAAGTGTTTCACTTCAGTTGTATGAACTGCACAATGCTCGTAGCGGAAAACACCAAAAACAGCTTCGTCAAATAAACTGTCCTCTCCGTCCTCTCCGAAAATATATATTTTCCTTGACACGCACAAAAGTTCTTGGCCAAAATTTAGCAAGTAAGATGATTTTTCATTGTCAGATATATATCTATCCACTCAGCACAAGCCCATACAACTGGGTGTTCTATACATCTAGTAATAGAGGGGTGAGCAAAGTATTGACTTTGGTCAAATTATCAAAAAGTCAAATAAAAAAAAAATTCAGAATACTTGTAGCCCTAAAATTTTCAGAAATCCACGGCACGGTATATAGCAACAGAAAAAAGTCAATTTGGCCAGAAAAAAAAGACCTTTATTTTTGACCCCCTTGAGACAAAACTATGTACCCCGATTGAAAAACAACCCTTATAGCTACTTATACCTGCTCTGCTGATCTACACTAACTGGTGTATTATATTGACTGTTATTTTTATTCCTATGACAGTTTAGCTGGAGTTGGCAAGTTCATATGGGGGAGCATAGGTTCAATATGACTCATTAATTAATTAGTAAGTCACTATATATGACTGTCAATCCTTAACTGTTAATCAGGCATCCCTTACTGTTGTTCATCAGTTAGTCACTACCTGTTAGTCATTAAGTCCGTTGTTTTGGTAGTTACTATTTGTTAGCCACTAAATATGTTATTTAGGCACAAACTGTTAGTCAAAAACTGTTAGTCAGTCAAAAACTGTTAGTTAGTCAACAACTGTTAGCTAGTAAAAAAGTGTTAGTGAAAAAGTGTGAGTTAGTACTGTTAGTCAGTCAAAAACTGTTAGTTAGTCAAAAACTGTTAGTGAAAAGGGGGAGTTAGTCAAAACTGTTAGTACTCAAAACTGTTAGTCAAAAACTGTTTGTAGTAAAAAAAACTGTTATTCTGTCAAAAACTGTTAGTTAGTCAGAAACTGTCAGTTAGTCAAAAACTATTTGTAGTCAAAACTGTTAGTAGTCAAAAATGGTTAGTTAGTCAAAATTGTTAGTCAAAAACCGTTAGTCAAAAACTGTTAGTAAGTGAAAGGGAGAGTTAGTCAAAACTGTTAGTAGTCAAAACTGTTAGTTTCAAAACTGTTAATTTGTCAAAAACTGTTAGTCAGTCAAAAACTGTTAGTCAAAAACTGTAGGAAAAAAAACTGTTATTCAGTCAAAACTGTTAGTAGTCAAAACTGTTACTCAGTTAAAACTGTTAATTTGTCAAAAACTGTTATTCAGTCAAAAACTGATAGTTAGTCAAAACTGTTAGTCAAAAACTATTTGTAGTCAAAACTGTTAGTAGTCAAAAATGGTAAGTTAGTCAAAACTGTTAGTTAGTCAAAAACTGTTAGTTAGTCAAAAACTGTTAGTTAATGAAAGGGGAGGTTAGTCAAAACTGTTAGTCAGTCAAAACTGTTAATTTGTCAAAAACTGTTAGTCAGTCAAAAACTGTTAGTTTGTTCAAAAACTGTTTGTAGGAAAAAAAACTGTTATTCAGTCAAAACTGTTAGTAGTCAAAACTGTTACTCAGTTAAAACTGTTAATTTGTCAAAAACCGTTATTCAGTCAATAACTGTTAGTTGGTCAAAAACTGTTAGCTAGTCAAAAACTATTTGTAGTCAAAACTGTTTGTAGTCAAAAACTGTAAGTCAAAAATGCTTAGTTAGTCAAAACTGTCAGTTAGTGACAAACTGTTAATTAGTAATTAATTGTCACTAACTGTTAGTCAGTCACTAACTGTTAGTCAATCACTAACTGTTAGTCAGTCACTAACTGTTAGTTAGTCATATAAGTCAGCTAGTCCTTAACTGTAAGGAAACTGTATGTTACTAACTGCTAGTCCCTGACTGTTAGTCATTTTGTCCCTAACTGTTGTTCATCAGTTGGTCACTACTGTTAGTAAGTCACTGTTGTTAGTCACTTACTGTTAGTAAGCACTAACTGTTTGTTAGTCTTGAACTGCCAGTTAGTCACTAACTGTAAGTCACTAACAGTCTGTTAATCACCCCAAGGATGTGCCACCCAGAAATTGGACCTATAAATAGAACAAACTGCTCTCATTACTATCCACCCCCAATTATTACAACTCACCCCCAATTATTTCAGGTCCTGCAACAATTGTATCTGCACCAATTGGTCGATTAATGAGTGGCAGCTGTACTTTTACATCAATGCAACAATATTAAGTATTTGTGATCATAAGATATTTTGTAATGCTCTAGCTGACATTACTAAATGGTGGGGACCAAATCGGTTGACACTATTCCGTATGGGGCAACCAGTATAGTATGCTGGCTGCATAGCCAATACTGTACTATAACAAATCTTGTCCTAAAGTTCAAGAAGCCAGCATAAAAAATATCTTCAACACTTCATAATATACTCTCACCAATATTATTTTATGTGACTGTTCACATCAATTACAATCTCAGCCATGCATCACAAGATTATGCAATCAACAATCGCCAAAACTCAGAATAACATCAGAGCAGCTCAGAATATAATAGTCCAAAAACACAAGTATAAACCCTATAAATTTTCTGTTGTCTTGGGCACAATGATGATAACAACTGAGTATGGTATTGAAGATGTCATAACTGATCAGTCTATCAGTTGTCTATTTATTCCCAGAACCTGACAAATGCCCTATTTAAGCAATGGTCCAATATACCCGTGTGGTCCAATATACCTTATTTCCCCTAATATAATTGATCAGATTGATTTTATATCCTTTTTGCTGCAGTTTTTTCATGGCAATATGTGCCTCGCCATGTTATGAAAAATGAGTCGATATTCAAAATGGTTGATGGCCGCAATGACATATGCTACGAAAAATCAAAAGTTGATTTGGAGAAATCGCCAACGGTTCTAGTCGTACCCAACACTCCTTCGACAACTGCTCATATCAACATCGTCATGGAGGGTTCCGACATGAACTGTGAAATATTTGACGAATCCTGCACCCAACTTTCTGTGCAGTTCTTTGCCAGATCTTTCGAAGACAACCAAGAAAATCCACAATGCACACCACTTTGCGGAACAGAAATCATCTGTCAAGTACATTCGTTGTCATCCACCAGGAAGCGCTGTCAGTTTACTTGCAACTGTCCTCCTGGTGGATGTAACGAAATTGTTCTGGCAATGAATGCCGGTGCTGTGATTGAGAAGACTGTTAAAGTTTGCGAGATCTCAATATACTAAATTGATCGTTAACATTGTTGCAGAATGACTGAAATTTCACTAAACCTGTTCAAGAATAGGTTTTTTGAAAAGTTCACTGTGAATTACTAGTATTCTCATTCTCCACATGGAAGGATGACCAAATAAAACATTTTTATAATGTTTGACCACGGAAAAGCCTGATTCAGGGGCTTGGAAGTTTTAATGATAAATTTTGTTTGAAGTATTGGAGCAAATTGGGGAGGGACTGTTATAATTCATATTAACCTGATCAGAATTAAATACAGTAGTACAACATGGTTGGTACCATGAGAAAGCAAAGAGTATTTTCTGTAATGTGGTACCATTCAGGTTGCCCTGTAATAAATTCTGATGAACATGATGAAGATATGATATGAAATGCCGCAGACCCCATCTCATATTTTAAGAATTTTTAACTTAATAAAACATTAAAACTTCATCACTCACAAGCCTGGCATTCCAATGGTATACATAAAAAAAGCTGCTATACATGTATTTGGTCATTCTGGTACTTATATGTCTCACATGTTGGACAAATTCCAATTAGAATACAACAAAAGCAGTGATCACACACTGTTATACATTGTTTGTTACTATGTGTGCTTTTAGCAGTTAGACATGAGATAAAAATAAATAAAAATCTGCAACTTATAGAACTAACAACACCCAACAATAACTGTGATTTTTGAGAAAATGTTTTTCATAATCAACTGTCAAATTGGATGGAATCTGTGACAGATATTTCAAAACACACACGTCTAGGGCATTCCTTTGATTTGTCATATGCCAGTATACCTGCACTGAAGCCATTTGCCAGCTCTGATACATCATGTCTCTCAACGATTAATATGGCCGAAAAATGATTGAATTACCTATTTACTGACTGCTGTATGTTAGGGTTATTTTTTCACAAATTATCATGAATATTATGTTTAGTACAGTTTACTGTCACCTAATTTGCAAATGCTTCTATGTGATGTTGTTTCAACGCGGTGCTTTTTTTTGTAAATGGTCCTGGTGACAATAAAAACATACATACATACATATACCAGCCTTGGTTTTGTAGATGTTCCATTATTCAAAAATGTTGTAAAGAAATCTAGGAGTAGCCCAATAGGACTACTAGTATTCGAAGCAACCCGGTATCAAGGGTGGGTATTAATTTTTTTAATTAACTGTTGTCTATTGGTGGTGGCAGTGATTTTTACAGAGATCACTGACAGTTGCATTTTTTAATACACCCCAGGTGGTGTGCTTTCTTTGCAACTAGACATGTGCTCCGCCTAGCATTATATACGACGTCATCCCTCTAACATTTGAGCTAAAACTCAGGTCACATGATCAAACCAGTTGCCAGCTATATGCGCCTCCCACAGGCATGTCACTCAACCAAACTATCCACCTATCCTTCTTTTTTGGTCTCATACTTCAGATGGAGCCCACAATCGTGTAACTCCCCTGTCCTTTCTGTTTCCCTACTCCACCACTGATCTCCCACCAGGAGTGCATGAAACTGCATATTCTCATATTTAACTCCTCCACAGAGGGAGCCACTTCTTATAACCATTTTCCCACGGGTGGCAGCACCTTACGCAACACGCACATTGTCCTTATGTTATCATTGATCCAATTACCTGCCAACCTGGCTATAATACATCTCCAATTGCCCTGCATGATCCACCAAACATCTCCCTGCCATCTACAGGACCATGTCAACAATTACCCATTTACAATTTTAAAACTTTTCAACTTTGAACACCTACACCTCACTCTAAATACCAGGTGTCCTTAAAATATTCCCCTACTTTAACGCCAGCATCAACAGCATCACTTCACGATAATGAATTGCCAAACTTATTTATTTCACTAATGGGCATTTTCTAGTATACTACAGTGCAATATCATGATGCCTTTTTAGATAACTGTTTTTGGCTGCATAAACCAAGCACTATGCCCAGATAGAATTCAAGTTAAAGTAGAGTTTACATTAGCTATTTCTCATCGTAATTTTGTATCACAATGCATCAAAATAAATGGTTACTCTTTGTCCTAAACATAGATGGACTTTGTGTCTGGAACATCAATGGACAGTATTTAAACATGGAAGGAGTTCACTTCAAGATCAGTCTGACAGAGTGTCGTGTATGTAAATAATATTTACCTGGCAATAACAGAATTCTGTTTATTCAGCCATCACTTATCAGCCAACTTGGAAAGCAATGGATGAATATATTATAACACTGGTGATAAGATGATGTTACTTGATTCAAGCAGTAATACAATAAATTTTATTATTAAATTATTATTATATTATATGTATACATTGCAAATATGGTCAATAAACACTTTACTTTAATTTACAAGTATTCAAAGCAATCTGTTTGGCAGTGTGTTATCATGCAGGCCCATGCATGAGCCTGGACCATTCTGCAGAGTCAGCTATTTTAAAAGGAAGGGCACTTCTGGGCATACCCAATGAGACATTTGTATTCCCCTTAGACCTCTTTTAACCTATTTATTTGATGCCCCTAAATGATCTAGTCATTTCTTGATGCATTGTGATTCAATTACAATGAAATATCTAATGTAAATCCTATTTTAACAGAAATTCTGTCCGAATATCACTTGCTTGGTTTTGCACCCAAAAAGCATTTGTCGAGAAAGGTATTCTAGACATTGCAGAGTAGTTTATGTAACTAATGCTAGGTGGTGCATTTGTCTATTTGCAACGATGGCACGCCACCTGGGGTGCTTAAAAAACTATGCATCTCTGTGAAGATCACTGCAGCACCAACAGACAATATTTCACTGAGAAAATACCCACCAAAATAACCGTACAGAAACTGACTATATGTAGGCCTACTGCACACATAGCACCAAATTGTTGGGGAGAGAATTGCAGAATACTGGCCAACTTTATTGAAGCAAATTGTGCTGTCTTGGGCATTTGTGCCAAGGGGCATGGGGGAGGGGGACTCCAGTTTATAAGAAGTTGACCCCAACCTTCTCCCAAAATGGAAATTAGGGTGATAAAAGAACAACACATGGAAACAATGTGATAATATACATCACATTCACATCTTGATATCATTTTTACTTCTTCTTTCAGCGTCCCACTTCATTGAAATGCATAAGAAACTATATGGTGAATCAAAACATACCTTCTTTTCTTCGATGAATTCAAACTTAGTAGTATTAGTGCATGAAAATGGAACTCATCCTCTAACAACAATGCAATTTTTATACAGTCTAATATTATGAGGAACTTTCTTACATTGACCTCTTTCAATTTCAACAAGATGGGTGCTGGTTTGTATTGTTATTCTTTGCCTCTTCTGTAATCTGACTGAATGGCACGGCAATTTTTTTATGACACTTTACAAATTATTTCATATTTGTAGACTTTTCTCAAATAACAAAAAATGTTGCAAAATTTTTAGTCTGACATCAGAAAATCCTGCCATCTGATTGGCCAAGCTGCACATAGCTTGTCACTTTGTTTTTTCAGTTTTCTCCAAGCAAGTTGAGATGACTGAGAAAATGATATCATATTTTTGACCAATAAACTGCAAAGGCCAACTTGGTATTGTGGTAGTTATTCACAAATGTTAAACTGCAATCCACATGAACTCTTACATTTCCTCATGAACTCTTGTATTTCACACTCTGTGCAACTGTTGGTTCAACTTGGTTGCTTCAATTGATATTAAATCAGCCTCAAGCTGACTCTGAATGGCTTAACATCTCTAAACGCTAAGGGCCGATTTCACCAAGATAAAATCTCCAAGTTGTTAATTGTATGTGGTGGCTTTTCACAGTATCTTGCTGATTAAGATAAACAGCTTTCAACTTTTGGTTAATCCATGTCCATGTAATCCACTGTCAATCATTTTGCACTTTTATTTCATGGGCGGGCATTCATCCAAGCATGCATGCCTTTTGAAGTGACTGACAGGGACCACAAATACTCATCTCAGATCGCATTTTCTTAACGTGTAGCAGTTTATTTTATTGTAACAGGTATTTATATATAATTAATGACCCACTGAGAAGGTTGCTTAATTCTAAAAAACAAAAGTAAAAGATAGATAGATAGATAGATAGGTAGATAGATAGACAGATAGACAGATAGACAGATAGATAGATAGATAGATAGATAGATAGATAGATAGATAGATAGATAGATAGACAGACAGATGGATAGTCAGATAGATAGACGGACAGATGGATAGTCAGATAGATAGTCAGATAGATAGATAGATAGATAGATAGATAGATAGATAGATAGATAGATAGATAGATAGATAGATAGATAGATAGATAGATAGATAGTCAGATGGATAGATAGATAGATAGATAGATAGATAGATAGATAGATAGATAGATAGATAGATAGATAGATAGATAGATAGATAGATAGACAGATATATAGATAGACAGGTAGATAGATAGATAGATGATAGATAGAGAGATAGAGAGATAGAGAGATAGATAGATGGATAGATAAATTGGTTAATTGATTGATTGATAAATTTGTTTGATTGATAAATTGATAATTGATAAATTGATAGATTGATGGATGGATAGATTATGATCATAATATAG
This sequence comes from Platynereis dumerilii, assembly GCA_026936325.1. Taxonomy (NCBI): domain Eukaryota; kingdom Metazoa; phylum Annelida; class Polychaeta; order Phyllodocida; family Nereididae; genus Platynereis; species Platynereis dumerilii. The sequence continues at coordinate 10,606 of JAPTHN010000237.1, read as the reverse complement.
GCATATATGCGCAAATTGCATTTTTACAGCATTTGCAGTTGGCTGTTCTTTTATGTATTGGTTCCAAATATGTTGTTTGAAGTTTGCCTGTTTTGTTGCTTGTCAGCTTTGCTGCTTAAAACAATTATTGCATAAATGATTATACTCAATCCCAGAATGCCCTAAAGCTGGGTCATTTTAATCAACAAAGCCACCATTTTAAGAGGACGTTCTTGGGACCCACGATCTGAAATTCATGGATTTTTTAAGGTTAAAATCGAAATGAGAGACGGATTTTTCTGGATATAATGCTGAAGACTATATACATAGGGTAGGGCATATTTTCACAGCTTGATAGGCCATTTTTTATAGTCTTAACAGGCCTAGAATTGCCACAACAAATCTGATGCGGAAATTTCGACCTGTATTGTATTTCAATTCTGCTAGACTATCACCAACTGAGTTTTAGCCAATAGACTAGTCAAGGTTCAGTGGTTGACGATTTATTGTTAGACAACTTACAGATTAGTGATGTCAAACTGTTAAAGTGGTGTCCCTTTGGGGCTGACCAGATAATACATGAGGAGAGGGGGGGGGGCTGGACTTTTGATGAAAAAAAGGTTCAGCACATGACACTGGAAAATAAAAGTTTGTTCAGCACTTAAAAAAAGAAGAAGTTTGTTTCCACCCAGTGAATAGGTCAGACACACCTCCAAAGCTGGCCAATACACAAGTTTTCACACATGTATGTTATGCAAATGAGGCCAGTTTCACCATTTCACACACTTTGGTAAATCATAGAGCAAAGATTCTTATAGATATCAAAATGAACTGGCAAAAAAAAAAAAGTAACATGAAGCTAAAAATTCGGGCCAGCAATCAAATAAATATTACTGAAATTTATGCCGTCTCGATGATGCAATTCAAAATATGTCGCTACAGCAGGTCAGAGACATCTACACCAAGATGTCACCAAAATGTAACTTCTCGTCACATTTTGCTCATTTGTGGGAAATCTAGATTACCAACTTTGAACTCATTTTGGTTCGGGTAGAGCAGGTTGACAATGTTGACTGTGATGAACACCTTGAATGTCATCTTAAATATAGACAAAAAAGTAAATATATGAAAGTTGATGTTTGTGCGAGAGACTGTGATACTTTGGGAATACAGTCATAGCATAGGTTGTTTTTCTTTGGTTGCTTGATAGCAATGATAGGTTGGTTAATGGAAAAGGGGGAAGTTTTGAACTTTGTTTTTTTTTACCAAGCCCCTCCCTCTTTTGTCTAGCCATATCTTTGCATTTGTTTGGGAAATTGAGACATCGCGTTTGTAACAGCTGATCTGTTATCACAATATGTGTAAGCTTTCACTTAACTGAAATTCCTTGATCCTGCTCCGCTTGAGTGATTGGCTTAGCCAGACCAGGTCTTAGCTCAGACCTGGCTTAACTCTTAATACCATGTTGGTGAAAATGGGCCTAAGGGACTATTTAGAATTAAATTTTACGACTGGGTCGAGGGGGTGGTAGTTTGTATGGTTTTACTTGAGTGGGAACCACCATTTTGCGCATTACTTGGAACAATTTGAATTTTTCCCGACAGGGCACGCATGTTTCAAGGGGGGTACTTACACAACATGCTTAATTGTCAAATGAAATTTTAACAAAAGAAAAGGGAAGTACTACAAATATTCATGAACCAAACAGGGTATCTCTTTTGACAGAGAATTCTATCAAAACTCGAACCCCAACCCCCCCCCTCCAGTCATAAATCTGAATGGTCCATGAGGACAGGAGGATGATCCAGTTATGTGGCCAACATTTGTAAGAAAATCATAGTGGGAATCGAACGAGGGACCAAGCGATTGGTAGCCCATTATCATGTCATCTGAGCAGAGCCCTCCTCTGACAAAATGTTCCATTCATGTATTTGCTTGTTTCTGTACAAATTATCATAATGTGGATCATCTGATCCCAATCATCTGAATACAGAGTATTGGACTTTGAGAATGTGTGTTCTAAAAATGTGTGAAACGCAAACAGAAATATCTGGCTTGAAATAGCTAGAGTCAGTTCCACTGAGGAAAATCAATGGTCACCCATGTAAAACGCTATGTCTCTTTTCAGGTGAGAGTGGTGTCATACCTTCTCTCAACCAATGAAAGTTGCAGGAAAAATGATGTATTGTCAACCACTTACGTCTACAAATATGAAATCATCTGTAATTGAAATTGCGATGCTGGTATGTTTTTAGTTTTTAGCTGCGTCAAGCAGCTCTTACCCTAAGTATTTTGGCTGATCTTGTTAGCACTGTCACGATCGCCCCCTCTCACCAATCTCACTCAAACTTGAAATACAGTCTCAATGGAATTTTTGCTTGAGCCCAGTCAATTTTGGTGGCCCACCGTAACAAAAAAATTAATAAAGAAAATAAATGGACTGTTGCTTTTGGGGTCAAGGGTCAAGCTATCAGAGATGCGCACGCATGCATCTTCTTCTTCTTCCAGCAGGCACATCCTCTCTTTGTTAGGAGCGGCCCTCAATTGAACCATACAAATTGATATAATTGAAGTTCAAACAGGGGATGTTCAATAGCAATTCTGTTTCAGGGATCAGTTGAGGCAGCCAGAATTACATCTTATCAATTACTGAAGGGTAATTCACTAATTGCACTTCAGAATCGCACTTGATAGTTCAATACCAATCAAGAGTGACTATAATAGTCAGATAATCCTTAATTGTCACACAAATCCATTGACTATTATAATATTTATTTCGTATAAAAATACATCAGACATCAAAAATAAAAACATTTACATATATTGTAACAGATAAAAACAGAAGTAAAAAAACAAAAGTTTAACAAAAAAAATTATAAACAAAAACTAGTTAAGAAATGCACAGAAACTCTATCATATCTTTTTGATTATAAATCAATACCAGCTGTGATTTAAATTGTTTTTACATTGTGTTGTTTTTAATTAGACTGTGATATGTGTTTTATGATTGTTAATTTGTATATTTCTCTCCATTGGAGGTTCAATAAATTCAATTGCTATTGAACATTCCCTGTTTGAACTTCCCTTGTATCAGTGTCTATGCTGGGCAAGTAAAAGATCCCTCACATGGGTAAATGTGTAACATGTTGAGGACTCCCGCTCTCTCTCTCATCTCATCATCAACCCTCGTGAGCGCCCAGAACGGGGCTTACAGGGCTGCACTTACCATATCTATCTATCTATCTATCAAATTCAAAAAATAGAAATAGATAGACCGACACAATAATTACATAGGGGTCATGGAACAATAGTGGTTGTTGATAAGGGGTGATAGCAGGGACGTATCTGAGGGGGGGGGCATATAATGGAGGGAGAGTCTTTGACGCAGCTTAAAGTGCTTGCACGTTGTTTTTTAGTTTGTTGACATTCCCTTTGTCTGACCATCATTGTTAATTGAGGCACAGCCTTTGAAAAATGATAGTGCGGTTCATCGAATGTTGAGTTTTTTTGGTTTTCCCAAATGAGATCCAATCTAAATCTCAATAATTTTTTAAAATAAATTTCAATGTCCAAAAGTCGGCAGCACATTTCATAATATGTCCCCCGGGGTCAAAATTACGCCCCTGTATAATAGACCTATTCATCAATTTTTAGCTTGTATAGTGTCCCTTCTAAGAAGCACTGATGAACTCCCATTGTGTCAAAATGTGGTGTCGCAAACAGTCGTAAGAAACTATACTGTCTTTAAAAAGCTCTTTTTCAGCCGAAAGTCGTACAGATGTACGCTTCATGAATTTTTGTGTTGGGATTGGAGTTTTCCTTGAAAATAATGACCATCAATTAATTCCCGCGCACAACCTGCTACATATTGTTTTCAATATCCAACAATAAAGTATTGAAATTTCTATTGTAGGTAATCACTTTAAAGTATGCCAGGAAAGATAATTATTCCCAAACTGGGCAAGGAAGTTTTTATCTCAAGAACTCCAATTGTGACTCAGTGAGGTCTAAACTTTGTCTTCATGGTTGAAAAAGCACGTGACCTACATAGGAGAATCAACCACAGGTGGCAAGAAATTTATTATTTTGAGCAAGTATTTTTATCAGTTATTCTTATCGGTATCTGACAAGTAGGTCAGTAGGCCTATATGATGTCCTGGAATATACTGATAAGTAGGTCAGTAGGCTTATAATGTCGGAATATTGTTTCATATACATTGAAAGTTTCTGGGCTTGTTTACAGACACGGTTATGGTAATCTAAGTATAGATGCTTCCTGGAGGGTGATTGCCTAAGACATTATCATTGAGAAGGAAGGATAGGCATATTACAGAAGTTTTAATAAGCATGGATTGCAGGGTCATTTGCTACGTAGTATTTCAATTTCTTCTGATCTTGATTCTTGAACTAACATATTACCAAATCAGTGGAAGCATTAATACTATGTTGCAAGCAAGTGACCCTAGCAACTCATGCTCATTAGAATTGCTGTAACAACATGTGATACCACATCACAAAAAAGATTATGAATGTTAGGAATAATAGTTTTACGCAAACAGAACCTAATGGCGAGGAAAAAGCCTATCAATCAGCTTTAGCTTCTGTCCTGACTCCATATAGTTAGATTCATATGCATGGCATTGGCCTAACTCATTCTGTGATGTGTGCTGATGATCCTTACACGGCCTGACAGCATGTTACAGGATTTACAGTTTTCCTTAACTGAATGTCTTTTATTTTTGTCTTTTCAGGTTCAATTCAAAACAATTCATGGTCTTGTCTGCTATAAAGCTGCATGTTTTATAAACTCAGGTTTTCTCAGGTTACCTGAAAAGAAGCAACCACATCTTACCAGGATTGGGCGTACATCTGATGGAACACCTTTGATGAAATGAGATGGAAAATCTGCAATCAATCTTTTGACCTGCTGAATTATAGTGCATGCAATAGTTGAGTGATTTAAAACAAAAGCCGAAGGAGTCTGATCAACAGTTATGGAGGATCTAAAAGATTTGATGATCCAGCATCCCAAGAAGGATTGGCTTTCAAAACTAACTAAATCAGATCAAGATGAAGCTCTGCGTGATTTATTGGCAAATGAAGAATTTGATGCAAAGGCCCTTAATATTTGTTTTGAAGCTACTCTATGCAACATGGCTCCAAGATGTCTGGATGTAATAGCAAAATTTGCGAAAATAAGGAATGTGACATTTTCTCTCACAACTCCATACCACCATTTGATCACCTCTGGCAAACGATATCCAGAGAATAAGTTAGTTGATTGTATTCGAGCGCTCATTGACAATGGATTTGACGTGCATGAACCAGGCGGACGGTATCCGCTCTTCAATCTTGTTCAACATGCTAGAGAAACACAGATTCGAGGAGAATCAATGGACGCTGAATATGAAAGTTTATCGCTACTATTAGCTGCGGGTGCTGATCCCAATTACAGATATGATTCACATGATAAAGTGTATCTCCGATCTGAGTCAGCTTCTGCTGCTCTGGAGTACGGCTTTGGCATGTTTTCCACAGCTTCCAATTTTCATGACTATTGCAAATATTTTGCGAAATATGTTGAGCTATTTGTAACCTACGGATGTGATGTGTCAGAAAAGAATAACATGGGAAGGTCCCTCTTGGAAAAACACTTCGGAACATACAATTCGAACTTCGACTTTTTCTATGACTTTTATCATTTTATGTAAAAGATGGTGTTGTTGCCATCACACCACACTGGTATAAGAGTGCTGGCTGCTTGATTTATGGAGGCGCTGACCTTCATTTTAGAAACCAGAATAAACTTCTTCCATTGACAACATTCACTATTGGTTTCACCCGACGGGATTCGTTTATATTTCGATCGCAAGTCGGATACACTGAGCAACAAAGAACATGAGGAAAAGCATCACAACTGAACGATATCGCAACAGCCCTTTTGGATTCAGCGTTATCATTTCTCAAATTCATGAACATCAGAGAAGCACAAGAAGTCCTGAAACAATCTCTGGAAGCCTTCGATTTGAACAACCACGATGGAAAGCTAACCAATTTCCGAACCGTTTTCAAAAATGTACTCCTCGAGCATTTTTCATCCTTTTTCTGCTTGAAAACTCTCTGTGCTGTGAAAGTGTGGAGGTGTGCTGGTAAACGTTTCACTGAACTTGGTTTACCTGCACAACTTGAGGATGACATCAGAGGCATGTTCCATTTGACATTATGATGTAAGTCATCCACAAATTAAAGCTGATACAAGTTGTACACGTCGCCACTTTACTCAGCATGACCTTATGTTTATTTATTTATTTCTTTAAAAATATATTTACAAGCTGGATAACACAATCTGACAAATAAAACAGTTTTTCATGTTGTCCAGCCATCAAAGAGTATATAAATGTCATAAATAGATAACATGTAAAATCATTAATTAAAAACAATTCTGACATTAGATTTAAATACTTCAATTGACGATGATTCCTGAATGTGACTTGGTATACTGTTCCATACATTAGAACCTCTATAAATAAATGATAACAACGTTATATGACTCAAGGGGCCTTGACGCCCTCTTCCTCGACCACTGAGATGCATGAGATATAGCAATACAACCAAAAAAGAGCTGGACAGATTGTATTCCATCAAAAAAAAATTAAGTACATGTATTCCATAATCATGCGATAGATTTTTCTGGCGAGAAAAGCACTGCTTTCTTTTTTACATTTAGAAAGTTGGCTGTATATTTTTTAAAGGACTGTCTCGGAGGTACTATATATTGAAGACTATCTCGTAATTTGGGTGCAATTAACTCTTTTCAATTGATATAATTTACTTATCACTTCTTTCCTTTGTCTGAGTTCTCTGTAAATATAAGTGATGGGTCTATTTCAGTCATGAGGCCTACATGTAGACTGATGAGGACCGATGGCTGATTGAGCATTCATGAAAAGGTCCTGTACAGTGTACTGAAATTAGTTTGGAACTGTGATTAACACACATACAGACAGAATAATATGTTCAATTCATAGATTGCAGACCACATCAAGAATAATACTAAGAAAACGCTTGACAGCAAAAGACAGTAATGAATGCAGGCTTTAATTTTTACCCTCGGCAATGTATACATTGCCGACGGGTATTGTAGTTACTTTGCGAAAATTTGTCCGTCCGGCGGGCGGGCGGGCGTACGGATAACGGGCGTCCCGGATGTGTATTGGAAGTAATTCAAAAACTATGGTATGAGCATATTTTTTTTTTTTTTTAATTATTGTGTCTGTCATCCTAGTTTTGCCTTTTAGGGGTCTTATACACATGACATTAATACTTTTCTCACAGTAATTGAAAAATGTGGAAAAAAAATTTTTTTTGTGTATTAGGCATCATGCCAAAAATATGGCACGTATATTTTTTATTTTTGAGACATTATTGTATCTCTCATCCTTGTAGTGTCTTTAAGGGGTCTATTAATCTCTCAAACATTAATACTTTTCTCACAATTATTGAAAAATGTGAAAAAAAAAATTTTTTTTCATTTTCCGGATTGGCTCAAATACTGTTGTACTTATGTCACCGAAATTTGCATATGGTATGTATTAAATACCCAAGATTTGTCCTTTGGGGGTCTCAATACTCTAAGAAAAACTGACTGACGTAAATTCATTAAAAATGTGATAAATTACGAATTTTTTAAACCTGCATTTTTCAGTCAATTTGCAGCTATGTCTATGAAATATTCCAGTTAGGTGTCTAAATTATAGCTCTTTAATCATCTCAACTCAGTGTGAATGTTTATCATATGATTGTTTTACGAAAAACAAAAACCAGAAAAAATCAGGATTTTTGCCAATTTGCCAACTTTTCTGTCTGAAACGCCAAGATAGGCCCAATCATGATTGAATTTAAAGCATATTATAGTTAAACATACAATAAAAGAATACTCACAGCAGCTGAATGAATTTTGAAATTTAAGATTTAAAAAGCAAAAAAATTGCTCAAATGTCTACTTACTCCACAATTTCATTACTGATGTCATACTATGCTTTTGAATATTTAGCAAAATAAACATGACAGTGTATCACATCATCATGATGCTAATTTTGACTATATGAATCTTTTTAATTCATACCAGAGGTCAATATTTGCAAAATTTAATAAATATTACGGATTTTCAGATTATCACATATCAGTCAATTTTTGCATGGTTAGTCAAAATTTCTACAAACATGTCTTAATTTTAATTTTTACTATTCTTTATCAAATATTATCAATTGGAAATACATAAGTGGACTTTAAAGCATTAAGAAAACAATGAAACATGCATTTACTTGTTACTATTTAAAGATTTTGACACCTGATATCCCTATTTCAACCTTCTGTAACATGCCAAATAATTTTCTTTAATTACCCTGTATTCAGTGGTCTAATTCCTAAGCCCCTCTGTCTAATTTGTTCATATTTAATTTTCTTGAAAAAAAAAATCAAAATAAAGTAGGCTGACATTTCTTTATTTTTTAAATTCAATATCACCAAGGTTAGATTTTAATCCATACTCTATTTCTGCAAATTTCAATATATAATTTTACATCTTAAGATATTATTTAGATAAATCTGTCTTTTAATTATTAATTCCAAGACTCCTCCCAATTTATTTTAGCATTTTGAAGAGAACAAATATCTTCATTGGTCAGGTAGGGGGTAGAGTATTTGTTGAATGGAGCCCTGGTGCCAGGGAGTCTGCATGACATAACATTATGTCAGAGGCTACTGTCTGCCCTGTTGATCCTCTCCCATGACCAAAACCAAGAGGGTGCTTTCAATCACTTACATAACATCCTCAACTTTCTAACAATATTTCCCCTTTTTAAAGAAGTGAAATTAAATTTGAAATTTGAATCACAACACTGGGCCAAGTAGATGCTGAGATATGACTTTTGATTATCAAGCCCATATGAGGCTTATGCGCTATGTAACATGTGCAACCAAAGTGTTGGTTACAGAATTGTGGAAGAAGAAAAAAGTAATTATTTAAGAATTTTACTTAAAACACATCTTTATGTTATAAATCTGAGTGTCAGCAGTGCCATTAGTGTCATTTTGTATACTATACCCAGTCCAGGTATGGTTCTTTTGTTTTTTCTATTCAGCTATTGTTATACCCTTATTGTGTTACCCCCATGACCATGTTTAAACAACATTTAACCCACTTTAGTGCATGCTAATATTTTCAAATTTATCAGTTATTGATACAAATTAAGTTAAAAATAGTAATGTTTTGTTTTTCTTAAAAAGTATGTATTATGGGCTTATACATCCTTTTAGTGTTAATACTAAAATATATTGAATAGGTAGACAGCCTAGCCACTATTTCTGTTAGTCATAATCTTATTCGTAATTTATGATAGAAATGGGTAAATAGATAGATCTATATAGATAGAAAGATAGATTGATTAGACAGATAGATAGACAGTCAGATAAATAGATAAGTTTATTGTCTGATATACTGATTGATTGTTTGCCTGACTGATCCAATGTGAATTTGCTTGTGCAAAAATAATCTCTCTGTTGCTGTGAGAATCATAGCTGTATGAGCTATGGCTTTATCCCAGTTACATAAATGGGCAAATTGCTGTCTAAAAAAAGTGAAAAAGTGACCATCACGGAAATAAGAATATTGCTGAATATCTTTCATATATTGTCAAAAGCAGCAGTTTCTGTAATATCTTTCACTAATCTAAAGTTTTATTTTTCAACTTTCCAATGCAATTTTACAGGTTAAAATCAGAAATGGTAACATAATTTACACCGTTTGGAACAAATTTACACACATTTGCACAGTTTTTCCCTTCTCAGTGGAAAAACAATTATCACAAATTCATAAGATTTGCCAGATCATCTCAGACAATAAAGGCAAACTGAAATGCAAAATAATTGCTTTCTACCTTTATTGGTCTTTCCTGTATGGCATGGTAACTTCATTTACATTGAACAACAACAAAATCACTTTTATACCTTCTTTGGCCTCCTGTGAATAGAGTTCTCAATATTTTGCAAAACCTTAAATTGAACCAAAAACTAGACTTTTCAAACTTGTTAAAAATGTTCTTATTAAATTTTTACAATCCGCAAATATTAATATGATTAAAATGGCCCTGAATCTTATCTTAATTTACAAGAATTATGTGACTTTTCTACATGACCTTATGACTTTTTCTATAGGAAAGCCATTATATTGTTGGGTACATTTCCATTCTCTTCTAAAGTTAATACCTGCAAAATTGGTGACACAGCAATTGATTTATATGAAACCCTCAGTGACCATCACGTGCTATTTTTCCGTTTTTCGGGAATTTAACATGGAATTTAGACCAGTTGCTATCACAAATTATATGTATATTGTCTATGACTGTATTTCTACATATGTTTTCTAAATTACTGCCAAATTTTACAAATTGTGAAATCATTCTACTTGAAATGACAGCCAACAATCTTCAAACATTCTTTCTTTTTTGGAATTTGCCCATTTAACTGGGATTGAGCCTTATGTGGGAATCAGCAAATTCCGCCTCATCTGCATAACATGTACGAAGGCCTGTTCAGCTGCTGATTAGCCGAGGGTATGCTGCCGTGC